>JBBPBQ010000001.1:6412836-6437163 GCA_037974755.1 Cicer yamashitae | reverse complement strand
ATGATTAAAAAAAAAAAAAAAAAAAACAATAAGCATGACAACTGTGACACCATAAACCCCAAAATAACTTTTATAATAATTTAATACTAAATTAATTGAACAAAATCATAGCGGATAAAGAAAATATGCTAAAAAAAATAAAAACTTTTATAATTAATTTAGGATATCACGTTTTTCAAAAAATCAAAAGGAACACTTTAAATTTTTTTTCCTCTTATAAAACAGGGCAATCTCCATAAACTTGACTTAACTAGAATTTCTTAATTTAATTCCCAAGACTTACTAGCGCTAAGGTTTTTTATAAAAAGTCATTTGTAATTATATAAGTAAAATACACATTACAACTTTTAAAAAGTCAACTATCAGAGCGGGATTTCTCCCAAACTTGGACTTCAAGACTCATTAACCTGTAATAACTACGATTTCGCAAACACATGGCCAAACCAGTCAAACACAAACAACGAAGGAGGTGAGTTTCGAAATCATGTTGATAGTATCATATAAGTAAGAAGAACTCACAATTAATCATCAATAAACCGTAATATTACATAAACATTTTTCAAGAAAAAACATCACATTATATAGTTAAAATCAAGGAAAATAAATACATTTCACTATAACATCAAATCATCTAAGAATTATTATCGCACACGATACATATTAATCACAACACAAAAATCACAAGAAAATGCAATGTTATCATGAGCTTAGACTCTAGTTCACAATGTGGTACCATTCTAACTCTGAAGTACTTGGTTAGGAGGTTTGATACTATGCCACCATTCCGGTGGACGGACAATTCAAATGACCCTGTCCTTATAGATCCTCTCAACTCAACCCGAGACACATATACGCGACAGTCGAGGTAAACGTGTGTTGCGTGGTAGCTCCCAACATTTGGAGTGCTACCTCCAAGTCACCTAGGAATTCCCCACCCGAATACCTCCAAGGTCTAACAATCTTGCCTTAAGGCTCAGCAGCAGACCGCCACAATCAGGCTCATTCAGTTATTCTTCCCTGTAATCACTAGGCTTGTCAGACCTTACCTATTCTTCCCTCGTTGGCCTATGATACTTCATTAAAACCGTCCTCTCAAACACAAATTGTAATCACCATTATTTCATCAACTATGGGGTTACTTCAATATTCTCATCACAAATTTATAACATCAATATCATTAATCACACATCATCATCATCACATAAACTCAACACAAACTTATAACATCACTATCATCAATCATACTTCATCACATAAACTTATCACAAATTTATAACATCACGATTATTAATCATACATCATCATCATCCTATAAAATTATCACAATGCATCCATCTTTTATTATCACATCACATACACTCATCTAATCAAACATATACATAAAATTGATTCGACACCCAATATCACAATAATATAAAATACCACACATTTAAAGAAATTAAATCAATCAGCACCTTACAAATATTTATATTCTATATTTTAATCTCACAATTTCTATATTTGTACATTATTTAATTTATCACTCAACTGGCTATTTCTGTACGTAACGAGCCCTGGATGAATTGTTGGGAAATATGGTTTTCCCGTTCATCTCACAATATATTATACTCATGAATTCAAAGGCTCTCTCACCCCTTACCTTATTTCGACGCTTTCACACACGAATACGATTTAACGAGCAAACAACTTTTGTTCTTTGACTCTTTATCCTTCAATAAATCTAACTCAACAGTTTACGGGTAAACGTAAAAAACAATAATGAGAATACACTTTAAAAACTAATTTCGAAATTAGATAAAAGAAACTTACCATAAATCAGAAAACCAATCAGTGGATAATATAACCACTTTTCACACGATCGTTTTGGCGTCGGTTTCACTCAAATCGGACTTGCGATGAGGAAGAACGGTGCAAAATAATGAATTCCACAAACGGAGAAGTCAGGTATTTTAGAGAGAAATTGGGATGATTAAAAATATGGGAAAATGTGTGTAATTGACTAGTTAAATGAGTAAAATATCATACTGAAATTTGGACGAAAACGGAGATACTTTATCAATCACCAGTGCCAAACGATTGGCTTGTAATTGTGTTTCCTCTTGCTTATACGGCGGCGGCCGGTAAAGCTCCGTTTCTTATTTATTTATTTTTGTTTTATTAACACACAATTAGGGTTAACATACATGGGTCAAGCCCATTCGTCCCCTTATTTATTTTATGTTTTATTGTTATTATTTTTATTTTGCTAAAACAAAATTAATTGTTACTTAATCTCATTTTTAATATTCTTCCATACATCATTTAATTTTCAAAACATTACTAATATTTCATAACTAATATATGATAAATTAGAGTAATTAAAATAATTAACCTTTAAAAAAATATAATTATTAATAACCGAAACTCTCATATTCAAATTAATCACTATAATTATACTTATTTTTCAAAATACTCACATTATAATAATACTATCATTAGAGAATAGTCAAAACTATAAAATAAATCACACTTTATATTACTTATTATATCATAATAAATATATATAAAATTATAATGTCATAACACGCATATAAAAATAAGGAAATCAAACACAACATTACTAATATCCCAAGATAATTATTTATAAAGTAAATAATTAAAATAAAAGATATTTAGAAATAATTAAAATATAAATATGTGCACACTTAACATTAGTCAAACATACAAGAAAATATCACATTAATTATCAACTCACATATACACGTAAAATCGCCTAAAATCTTATTCTTCAAAATATTTACACTAAAATACTATTATTTTTTGAAAAATATATAAAATAATAAAATATAATATTTATTATTTACATCACTCATTTAGCCAAATATGTATAGATTAACACATCATAAAAAAACACATATAAAGAAAATTAATCATAAAACTAATCAACATATATCATAAAATAATTTTAGTACCAAATTAATTATCTAAAATTCTATTTAATTAATAAAATAGTTAATTAATTATCTCAGATAATTAGGAAAAAATGTGGCTTATCTTTTTTTACTAAGTATAGAAGTAGTAAAAATAATAACCTTATTAGGCTAAGAAAAAAAAAAAATCAATCAATAAACACTACTTTTATTTTTTGTTTTATTTATATTTTTGGTGTTAAATGTAATGTAACGGGAATCCACTCAAAATTGAACCAAATTTATAAAATGATAATTTGGTCGGACAAAATTTAGGTACTACACCGTGGGTAATGTCAAACTAGAAAGAAAAAAACCTAAAAGATCAAATACACGCTTTCATCCAACTTACACCAACTAAGCAACAATAAACAAAAAGATCATAATTCACATGTTAAATATTACCTCTTATATGTGTGACTAACACAGTTAAATCCAAAAGTCTTAATAAAATTTGAAAACAAGTAAACTGTGATATTACTCTAAAAACAAGGAATTTTTCTGTGTTTGCCACTTGTTTTATTACTAACCAATTCAAGTGTATTAATCATAACCAAAATATACACAATTTAAAAGAAAGCTTATGTCATAGTCTCAACTATCTGTTTGTAAATAATGTTCCCATTGTTAATGATCCAACCATAATCCCTAGGCTTTCCCTGAAAGTGTAAGGTGATTTGGATAAGAAGTTTATACCAACAAATTTGATAGCAAAATTTTTGATACACAAAATTTGATACATTGACTAAGATAATAACACCAACTCAAGATCTTGTAATAACCACGTTAACTAAATGCTATTTAATTAACATAAACTGAAGAGTAATGCAAGAAACATACCTCTTTAATATAATCAAGTATGCCAAAATCTCTTCATTTTCAGTCTTGTGGCCATTTTCCTTGTTACCATAATGCTCCTGACCTCCAAAATAAGTGGGAGAACAATACATATGTTCAACATTAACTTGAGAAATCACAAGCAGTACACCAAATTATATTGGGAGAGTTTCCTTAATGAAAATTGAAGCAAAGCCAAAACATTGGGCATGAGAGAGTGAGGGAATCACAAGCAATAAACCAGATTATATAAGTTTTAACCACTTACTATTAATGAATTCTCTCTAGTAATCAAAAATAGACCAATGTGTTTCTTGGAATATTAGGATTTTCGTGTATGATAGTATATTTTGCAGGTAAAGCTTACCTTGTACTTCACAAAAATAAAGAGACTACAAACCGGTTGGCCCTAATAGCACTTGAAAGTCAGCAAATGAAAAATGAACAAGTAAATGAATCAATTTATTGTCTACCAAGAAAAGGCACATTAAACATGCAATTGCCTCGGAGAAAGTAGTCTTGCAGATCTAGACTGAATAAATATGTCAATAAGGTAGATTAACAAGATAGATAAATAAATACAATTTTGTTAATTTAATTTCTATTGATCCATCTATCTATAGAAAGTGAGTGAGTAGAATACATACATAATGTATATATTGGTTCTCTTATTCTTCATAATCCAAGATCTAGACTTAAACCATATCGCATTAAGCTCCATATTAATCTAGTATCTAAAAGGAAGCATAAATATTAAAATTATGTGTGCGTACGATGTTATTTTCAGTGAAATCGACAATTGAGGATCACTTCACAAGTTGCATATGTAGGTATCTTTGATATAACTAAGAAAGTTTTAGAAAGATTCAAGGGATGAAACACATGATTAAAGCATACTTAAAATTTGCATTGACACAACTATGTTCTTCTAAATGAACTAAGTTACTGGTAAAGTATTTAGTTGAAGTTTCAAAGATTTACCGAGGTTACTCAAAGTATTTAGTGATTAGCACTTAGCATACTTGATATTTATATACATTATATTTAAAGCAAATTTTATATATAATTTTGTTTGTGTATATATTGTTATGTTCATTGGTTCTGCAATATTAACAAGAGTTAACATTTTGTCTATCACTACTGATAAACTAAACTCTAAGTTTTCAACTGCATATGTTTTGTTATTTTCTTATTGCAGTTTCAAAGTTTGAAAGACAAATATTATAAACTATTCACTCCCCTCTACTAAAAGATTAGTATCAAACTTCAAGAGGTTTGTGAAATTTTTAAGCAAATTACTATGGTTCTTGAAAACTCTGATTTCAAAATTGTCCTTCTTATTACTACTTTTTCCTATTTATATTGAATTTCTTCATGCTGAATCTTCTACTTAATATATAAGCAACAAGAATTGGCCAAATTCAAAAACAATAAGACTCAATGGAATATTTTTTTTTTCCCTTTTTGATATTAACAAAAGCCAGATTGCCACTAATATCAAGGATCGAGTAGGCGAAACAGAACATTTATAGAAATGCTTTTAAAGACTGTTTCTCCGAGTCATCAAGGAGATTAGACAGAGCAAACCAAACATTAATTCAATTCAATTCAATTCACCACTAATTTGTCAAACACTATTCAGGTTTGATATTAAAAAAAAAGGAAATTCATAGTTACTAATTTCAATTCATAGTCATTCATTAATTCACCACTAATTCCAGCAAACCAAACCACTAATTCAAACATCTAATTCACCACTAATTTGTCAAAGACTATTCAGGTTTGATATTGGAAAAAAAGAGACCCATAGTCATTCATTATTTATTTTTTTTCAGTTACACAAGAAGGATTAAACTACAAGAGTTAGGGATTTTCAAGTTCTTACTTGTGAAATAATGAATTTGAGATGTTAGGAAAATCAATGAGTTGTGAAAAAACAAAATGAGAGAATGAGTTAGGGTTTGCAAATTAATTAATAAACCATTTCTTCCTTCTTTTACTCAACAAATAATCATGAAAATATAACAAATTAGAGAGAGCGAACAACAAAACGAGAGAGAGTGAACGAAAGAACATGTGAATGAGAGAGAGCGAACATTGAAGCGGCGGCTGGAGAAATCTGAACGGCGCACTTGGAGAATGATTTAGTTTTTTTAATCAAGTGAAAATGATGAGTTTTTTAACTCAACAAAAAAACCTTCAAACAAAAAGAAAGTAATAACCAAAATTTACTTTCACTTTATCCACGGACAATCCGTGGAACAATTAAAAATATTATCTTGATTTACCTGCGAAGAATTTGTGGTAAAAAAATACGAAGAAATTTCGACAACTTAAGTTTGAGTTGCATTTTTTTTAACTTTACCCACATATTTTTTTTTTAATTTTTAATTTTACCCACGGACTAACTGTGGAATCTAATTAAAAAGATCAATTTATTCAATAACAAGTTTACTCATGGTTTTTCCGTAGATATCAAATACTTTACTCACGAACTAAGGTCTGTGGGTAATTTTTCTTAGGTATACAAATGTTTTCTTGTGGTGTAAATTGAGTGAAACATGAGTGACAAATTCAAGAGTATAAACACTTAGTTGAGTGGAAAGTTTTTTTTATTTGTGATTTTCTTATTACCTTGTTTTATTTGTAACATGTTGAGGTTTGGTGCTAGAGATTATAATGAGGAGGAAAGAATATATGGGAGGATAGATAGAGAAAAAGAAAGAAGATATAAAGATTATGGTGAATGAAATGATGCATGAAAGGAAAGAGCAGGAAAAAGTAAACAAGACAAAGGTATTTTGAGAGGGAGGGTAAGATGTATGCAAAAGATAAAAGACAAGGAGAATATAGAAAGGAGGATCGAGAAAAAAGAGAAAACATGTATCATATGAAAGATATACTAGAGATTTTATATTAATTGGATTCCGAGTATGTGAAATATCTTTATGAAAATAGCCCTGCAAAACATTAAATTGACATCAACAAAGAATAAGTGAGTGATTTTAGGGGCATTCTTAGCAATTTTAATCTCATCAAGTTATTAGACTGAGCTTTTTTGATTAAACCAGAGAGGACCTCTGCACATATGATAGGGAGATACGGGAAAAGGCATCGCCTTGTCTGATTCCTCTTTGAGGAATAAAGTTTTGGGAGGGATTTCTATTAATGAGAATAGAGAAAGTAATCGTAGTTGCACATCTCATGATAGTGTTGGTGATTTTTTGGGGAAAGCCCATAGTTAAAAGAGTTTGATCAAAGGAAACTCTACTCAATCCTATCATATATATGCCTTGGCCATGTCCGTTTTAATCCCAACAAAGCCTTTTTTTTCCTATTGCAATTTTTAGCCATATAATGGAAAATCTTAATAGCAATAGGAGAGTTGTTAGATATAAGTCTGTTAGGGACAAACACACTTTATAGTTATAATCAATAATGTGAGGAAGAATCATTTTCATATGATTCACAATAGTTCTAGTGATAATTTTAAGGATCATGTTACATAAGGAAATGGGTCTAAACTCAAAAGGGTTAGTAGATTGCTTAACTTTAGGGAGTAAACAAATATGCGTCTTCTTAAAACAACTAGAGTCACCATCATTATTAAGGATATTAAGGACAACAATGGTGATATCAATGATATCTCAATAACTTTGATAAAAATAGAGCGGGGAAGCTATCGGGGCTCGGGGTAGCAAGGCCCTTCAATTGATGGATAGCTTGAGACATTTCTTCAAAGGTGAAATTATCCTGCAACGTGTCATTCATAGTAGGGGTTATCCTATCTTTCACCACAGATAGCACATCATTAGTATTTAAAGTGTTAGTAGTAGAGAAAAGATTTTTAAAATGATTTGTTAAAATCAGTTCGATTTCATCTGGATATGCCATAAGGACCCCTTCGAGGTTACGAAGAGTCTCAGTTTTGTTCCTCTTTCTCCTCTAACTAGCTTTCTTGTGAAAGAATTTCATGTTTTTATCACTATGTTGGAGCCAAAGAGTTTGAGCCCGTTTCCACCATAACTCCTCAAGTTTGAGAGCCTCATCGAGTTCATTTTCAATACATTTGATTTGTTCCATAATCCCAATTGAGTTGTTTATAGGGTATAGAATTGAAGACAACATAGTTAAACTTTATTTTATTGAAGAAAACATGAATAAAATTGTTTCACATAATTACAAACACGCACTAGAGGTGAAGCAATCTACAAACTTTTTATTAATCAAATCTACATGAAATTTAAAGCAAAAGAGTCAGACTTCTATTATTTTTGTCTCCATGAAGAAAACGAGATCAAGTTGGTTAGTAGCACAGAGTCTCCTAAGAGCCCTAACTATCTTGGGATTACCAATCTCAAGATAGTTCCATGAAAGGATCTTCATTGTTCCCGGATGGCCTGGTTAGCAAGGCCTACTGCAGTATGGGTGTTGAAGTTTTTGTTGTTGTTGCTTGTTGTTATTTTTGAATTTCGAAAAAACTTTGATAAAACAATTTATGCCACCAAAAATATTACTGGGTTGAATCGCGGACTAGGTCGCTCTCTTTATGACGTTTCGAGGCACTGCCCAAATTGTGCAAGGCAGACTATCAACTACGAAGTCCCCAGGATAAAACAGCCCAGATCACTATATCGGAGTTCTGCTGCACCGTAGAAAACCGTTCTAGAATTACACCCTCAATATGGCAGTCGAATGACTGCCACTCGTAATATGGCACTAAGACCACTTGAAAGAAAGAGAAGAAAAAGTAAGAGGGATAAGGGAGAAAAGCCTCAAATACGAAGAGCTTTTGGTGTAGTTTTCCAACCGAGGAAAACCCTTTATTTATAGAAGAAATCCGCAACTGGATCAGAGAAAAAGGCGCGATCCATTAGGTCTGATACACCAAACGTGCGCTCCAATTGACCACAAAACGTGCGCTCTAAACTTAGGGTTTTGACTTTGAGTTTTGACCGGGCAACAAATGATACGTGAGACCAAAGATTAGGTTTTTGACTGGGCAAAAACAGACGCACGAATTCAGGAAGGAAGACTGGATCAGGTATTTAATGTAGACTCGGTGGAGGACAATTACGTAATTAACGTAACAATTTTAAAATTAAATAAATAAATAATTTATTAATTTTTCATATACTAAAAATAATACACCACTTAGCCAAGGCCAAGGCACAAGCCCGACCCAACCGAGCTGAGCCGGCCGGACGAACGACGGCGGCTTGCGCATGTGTGGTGGTCAACTATGCATGCATTCTTCCTCCTTTACAAAATTGGGGTACCCCTTGGGGCACACCCCAAGGTCCATACCTCCACCTTATATACACTACTAATATCATCATCATTTCCAACAATCCCCCACTTAAATTTAAAAGAGAAAGTTTTTGAAAAGGCGTCAAACGCTTCTATAAGATTGTGCTTAAACAAAGGTGTCTCTTGACTTGAACCTTTGCGTAGCAAGTAAGATTCAAATTCAGCAAGAGTGACTCGTAGTCTTGAACTCTATCTCTAACATCAAACCCCCCACACAACCTTTTCATTGGGTGTATTCTCAAAATCCTGTGCATTTAAGGCCATGCACGTGTATCCCAGTATAGTGAACGCTATAGGAATTATGCCTCAAAATTCAATAGGAAGCGGCCCCCACTTCCACATTCACATAGGTGAGTCTATCAAGAGTACTCCTATAGCTAGGTACTCCACTCCACATAGAGTATAGATCTCATTAAGAGTTTCTATTATCTCATCCTTTTATCGCTTCAGGAATCATGCTTCTCTCATATATAGTATAACATGTTCATCTCATATCACTATGACTTGTTATTACTCATTGAACCTAATTCTTGGGATCTCCAGTCTTTTAGGTCGGGTTACCATCATAAGTAACTCATTGATCTGTAGGCATTAGTCCCATCCTTTTGGATGTATTTAGGACTTTCTCTCTAGCTAATCCTTTCGTCAAAGGATCTGCTAAATTTTCATCAGTGCGTACATGATCCACTTTAATAGCTCATTTAGAAAGTAATTCTCTAATTGTGCTGTGCTTACGGCGTATTTGTCGTCTCTTACCATTATAATAACGGTTCTTAATCTTTGCAATAGCTACGGTACTATCGCAGTGGATCAACACAACTGGAAAAGGTTTTTCTCATAAAGGGATTTCAGCTAGCAAGCATCTCAACCAACTTGCTTCTTCACTAGCAGTAGCTAGTGCTATCATTTCAGACTCCATAGTGGACTGAGCCAGTATCGTCTGTTTCTTCGATTTCCAAGATACAACACCACCGGCTATACTGAAAATATAGCCACTGGTTGCTTTGGAGTCATCTGATAAGGTGTTCCAATCAGCATCACTTTATCCTTCAAGGACAGCAGGAAATCTTTGATAATGTAATTTGAGACTCATGGTCCTTTTAAGGTATCTCATGACTCTTTTGATAGCGTCGGAATGCTCCATACTAGGTCTACTAGTAAACCTGCACAACAATCCCACGACATAGGCAATGTCGGGTCTAGTACAATCAGTGGCATACCTGAGGCTGCCAATGATGCTCGCATATTCAGTTTGTCTAACACCTTCACTAGTGTTCTTGAAAAGTTTCACACTTGGATCACATGGTGTGCAAGCAGGTTTACAATCAAAATAATTTTATTTCTTTAGGATCTTTTCAACATAGTGAGATTGATCCAAATAAATTCCCTTTTCTGACCTAGTAATCTTGATTCCAAGGATTACACTCGCTTCTCCGAGGTCTTTCATATCAAAGTTGTTACTCAACAGTGATTTCACATTATTTACAACATGAATGTTTGAACCAAATATGAGTAAGTCGTCTACCTAGAGACATATGATAGTGCAAATGCCATTTTCAAATTTGTAATAAATACATTTGTCACTTTCATTCACTTTAAACTCATTCGACAAAATCAAGTTATCAAATTTTTCATGCCATTGTTTAGGAGCTTGTTTAAGACCATACAGAGACTTATCTAACTTATAGACCTTGTCTTGTTGTCCATGAATTACAAAACCTTCAGGTTGTTCCATATAGATTTCCTCTTCCAGGTCACCATTTAAAAAAGCTGTTTTAACATCCATCTGGTGTATCACCAGGTTATGAATAGTGCAAGTGATATAAGCACCCTAATGGATGTTATTGTAGTGACTGGTGAAAAAGTGTCGAAGAAATCTATATTTTCTCTTTGTCTAAAACCTTTGGCTACAAGGCGTGCCTTGTACTTATCAACAGATCCATCGGGTTTTAGTTTCTTTTTCAAAATCCATTTACAACCTATTGGTTTGCAACCAGGAGGCAAGTCTACTAAATGCCAGGTCTTGTTAGACTCTAGAGAATCCATTTCATCGTTTATAGCTTCTGACCATAAATCTACATCCAATGATGATAAAGCTACCTTGAGATTTGCAGGATCCTCTTCTAAATTATAGGCCATATATTCAGGTCCATAATCTTTAGCAACTCTTACTCTCTTACTCCTTCGAGTTTCGGTTTCGCCTTGTGTGTTGCTTTCAATGCTTCTTGTCACAGGAACTTGACAAGGTTCGCTGCCCCCACTATTTCTTGATTTGAAAGGGAATTTATTTTCATAGAAGTCAACATCATTTGATTATATGATCACTTTCGCATTTAGGTCGTGAAACCTATATGCTTTACTGTTTACTGTATACCCAATGAATAAACATTCATAGGCTCTACTAGCGAGTTTAATTCGCTTGGGATCGAGGATTTTGACATAAGCCAAACAGCCCCACGTGCGAAGATAAGACAAGTTGGGTTGTCTTTTCTTCATTATCTCATAAGAAGATGTTTTGCTTTTAGATTTAGGAACTCTATTCAAAACATAGCAAACAGTCAAAATAATTTCCCCCCACCAGTGAGATGCAGCACCAGAGTTAAGCATAATAGCAACAACTAGTTCAGTAAGAGTTCTATTCTTTCTTTCAGCTTTACCATTCATTTCAGGTGAATATGGTGCAGTAGTCTCATGTATAATTCCTTGGGTTTTATAAAACTCATTAAATAAACTGGAATCATACTCTGTTCCTCTATCACTACAAAATCTCTTAATCTTATTACTAAATTGATTTTCAATTAAAGTTACAAAGATCTTAAACATGTCAAGCGCTTCACTTTTATTTTTCATAAGATATACAAAAGTATACATTACGCGAAAAATAGCATTTTACAGCGCTTTTTTTAAGCCATTTACAACGCTTTTTCAAAAAAATAAGCGCTGTAGTATCTAGCGCTGTAAAAAGATACAACAGCGCTCTTTAAAATAAAAAAGCGCTGTAAAATAGGTGGATATATTGCGCGCTTGTTATACTCGTTTTACAGCGCTTTTTTGAAAAGCGCTGTAATAGGTGCAGTCTTATACATGTTTTACAGCGCCTTTTCAAAAAAACGCTGTAATAGGTGCATTCTTAATAGTTTTACAGCGCTTTTTCAAAAAAGCGCTGTAATAGGTTCATTTTTATACTAGTTTTAATAAAAAGCGCTGTAAACCGGATTGACATTTTTTAATGGAATTTTTAATCATGAAATGTGTTTTTTGTTAATCAATTTATAAAATAACTAACATAAGAGACATAAATTAAATATTATAATAAAAAATAATTTTTATACCTATATTAGATAAAGAAATTGTCTAATATGATTTTTTCACAAGAAAATTAACTAATATTTTAAAATGCTATATGGGTGCTGTTAATAGAGAACTAATCACACACATAACAAGCTATTAAGCTAAGATTGAAACAATCCTTACAAGAATAGAACCAATAAAACCACAGGTACAAATAATACTAGAAGATAGATGATAAAGTGTTGGTTTTCATAAAACTGTTTTATCAAATCAATACTAATACAAAGGCTTTTATTTGGTTTTGTCATTGTGTATCAAGTTCAGAGATACTAACAGGATGTTATACTATCTTTAACAAGACCCAATTAGTGGTCTTCAAGTTCTTCATGAGAATAAATGGTTTAATGTTCCTCCTGTCCATGGAGCTCTTGTTGTCAACATAGGAGATCTTCTGCAAGTAAGTATTAGTGAATGATTATTATAGACTTTTTTTTTTAGTTTATCTTTATTGTTATGATTATTCTAGTTTACATAAAGAATACCGATATAAGAATTGAGAAACTAAAAAATTGAAAGAATATAGGATAAAAAAAAATTACCTGAGCAGCTTCATTGGAAGCATTCTTAGTCCAAATAGAAATTTTCTCCTGCCTATTCCTAACATTCACAACTGCTCCATAGATTTCATCTCCATGATCAAATTGTTCTCCAATCATTGCCAACAGCTTAATACATCAAGAACACAAACACACAAAAATCAATTTCTTTTTTATTTTATTTTATTTATAACAAAGAGAATAATCCAAATTCAATAACCTCATAACAGATTCAAAATCATACCGTATACAACCAAGTAGTATCATACTTTCCCTTCGGAAAAGTCACAGTCAATTTTCCACCATTAGAACAAATGGGGTCCTCCCATTTAGGGTTTTTTTTTAATGACAAGAAGTATTCAAAATTAACAAAAATGGTTTCAAAAAACAAAAAATTAACAAAAATGGTTTTCAAAATTAACAAAAATGGTTTCCATCACCAGATTCAAAATTAACAAAGAATAAAATTTCACAAACAAGAAATATTCAAGAAACAATAAAAAAAAAGCATTTTTTTTTTTAATGGAACCCTAAAATAAGAAGATTGAAATTTACCTCCAAAACTCTTCAACAGTGGCGAAAGTGTAGATGGGTCGAATAGAACTACTCCAAGCAGCTTGTTTGGATTTGGCGGAAGGGTTATCGAACCAGAAGGTCCAAGAATTCTCGAGGGGGTGAGGTTGATGGACGATGGCGGTGGTGTGGGGTTTGGAAGAGGCGAAAGAATTGTCTTCGTCGTGGTGGAAGAATCTTCTTCAAGGTCGTTGTTGTCGTCTTCAATAACCCTATTCGTCGTGATGGAAGAATCTTCTTCAAAGTTGTTGTTGTTGTTGGAGATGGAAGAGAAATGAGGGATGGAGTGATGGAATTGGTGGTGGAGAAGAAGAGGTTTTCAGATTTAGAAAATCCTAGAGAGAAAGGAAAATTTCTGTGTGGAAATAGTGATTTAGAAAATCCTAAGTTTTAAAAGAAAAAAAAAGCAAAGAAAACCACTTACATGTGTATACACTTAAAAAATTAGAAATACCCTATGACAGCGCTTTTTTAAAAAGCGCTTTAAAAGGCCCTAAATTTTAGACCCTATTACAGCGCTTTTATAAAAAGCGCTTTAAAAGACCCTATGTAATAGTGATTTTACAGCGCTTATATAAAAAGCGCTCTAATAGGTCCTTTTATTATGTGAAAGCGCTGTAAAAGGGTCGTAAACATTATGTGCAAGCGTTATGTGACCCTATATGACCCTACAACAACGCTTTTTTTAAAGCGCTTGTCAAAAAAGAGTTGTTGTATCCTCCGTTAATTTTAAAATATTATACAACATCGCTTTTATTTAATAAGCGCTATAAAATGCAATTTTTGGCGTAGTGTATAATCAGAACAATCGTCAATAAAAGTGATGAAATAACGCTTTTCATTTCTGGTTAACGTCTCATCAAGTTCACATATATCAAAGTGAATTAAGTCTAAAGGTTCAGATTCTCTAACTACTGATTTATGTGAACTCTTAGCTATTTTAGCTTGACTGCAAAAATCACATTTTTCAAAATCCTTTAAAGATAACTTTGGAATTAAGCCTAAGTTACTCAAGTTTGAAATCACACGTTTGTTCATATGACAAAGTCTAGCATGCGAAATATTAAAATCACACAACATGTAAGCAGAAGGAAACATTTTATTGATTTCAACATTCAATTTAAACATGCCATCAGTGGCGTACCCTTTCCCAACAAAAATACCATTTTTAGAAATGGTGTACAAATCTGCCCCTATAGACTGAGTAAACCCTGCCTTATTGAGAAGAAACCTAGAAACCAGATTCTTCCTTATTTCTGGAGTGTGCATGACATCCTTCAGAATTAAGGTCTTTCTAGAGGTGAATGTTAGTTCCACATCTCCAATACCAGCAACATTAGTGGTGTGAGAATCTCCCAACAACACTTTCTTATCTTCAGCAGCAGTGTATGTTTTAAACATAACATGATCATAACAGACATGGCGTGAGGCGCCAGTGTCTATCCACCATCCATCTGATCCACCAACAAGGTTGATCTCAGTTATCATAGCAATGAATTGCTCTTCTGTCAAGTTAGCTTGATTAGCAGGGATTGGCTTGTTCCTACACTTGCGTGTCATATGACCCTCTTTCCCACAGTGAAAATAGAGAAAAGGGAGAGAGCCATTTCTAGGAGGTGGTTGCTGCCTTGCAATTGGGACATTTGGAGGGTTCCCATTCTTGTTGCTGTTCTTTGAAGTGCGATTCTGATTCTTTAGTTGTTTGCCGTTTGGCTTTAGAAATACTCCGATGAATTTCTTTTTCTTGTTATTTGCCACAAGAAGAACTTCATCTTTCTGGTCTTGCTTGCATGATTCTTCCTTAATTCTAAGGCGAGTTATCAGACTTTCTAGAGAAAATTATTTTGTTTTATGCCTGAGAGAATTTTTAAAATCTTTCCAAGCAGGGGGCAGTTTGTCAATAATAACAGCAATTTGAAATTGTTCATCGAGGGACATACCTTCAGAGATGATTTCGTGAGCAATTTTCTGGATTTTATGAGACTGAGCTTCCACTGATCTGTCATCTGTCATATGATATTTGAGGTAGCAGCTAACAACAAACTTTTTGGCTCCAACTTCCTCAGTATCATATTTCTTCTTTAGAGCATCCCAAACCTGTTTAGCATTATTCTTGTCGGAATTGTAGTAATCATACAGATCATCAGCAAGTCCATTAAGAATATAATTCTTGCATAAGTAATCATTATGTTCCCATTGGGTTAATTCAACAACTATCTTAACATTTTCTATTTGTTCAGCTTTTTCTGGAACAACAGGAATGTCATCCTTCAGAGCGTTGACAACCTTTTTCGTGGTTAGAAAAAATAACATCTTTTATTGCCATCGTTTGAAGTGGCATCCATCAAACCGAAACGGTTTGTTGTAGTTAGAAGCAGAAGAACCTGTCCTAGTGATTTCGTCGGTAGACATGGCAGTTCGAAAACGTCTTAAAATTGTTATTTTTGAATTTCGAAAAAACTTTGAAAAAATAATTTATGCCACCGAAAATATTACTAGGTTGAGTCGCGGACTAGGTCGCTCTCTTTAAGACGTTTTGAGGCACTGCCCAAATTGTGCAAGGCAGACTATCAACCACGAAGTCCCTAGGATAAAACAACCCATATCACTGTATCGGAGTTCTAGAAAACCGTTCTAGAATTACACCCTCAATATGACAGTTGAATGACTGCCACTCGTAATATGACACTTAGACCACTCGAAAGAAAGAGAAGAAAAAGTTAGAAAGGGGGAGAAGAGAGAAAACCTTCAGATACGAAGAGCTTTTGGTGTAATTTTCCAACTGAGGAGAACCCTCTATTTATAGAGGAAACCCGCAACTGGATCAGAGAAAAAGACGCGATCCATTAGGTCTAATACACCAAACGTGCGCTCCAATTGATCACAAAACGTGCGCTCCAATTCGGTTGACTACCAAAACGTGCGTGCGCTCCAAACTTAAGGTTTTGACTATGAGTTTTGACCGGGCAGGAAGGAAGACTAGATCAGATATTTAATGCAGACTCGGTGGAGAGCAATTACATAATTAACGTAACAATTTTAAAATTAAATAAATAAATAATTTATTAATTTTTCATATACTAAAAATAATACACCACTTAGCCAAGACCCAAGCCCGGTCGGAGGGCGGCACGCGCGCATGGTGGTCAACTTTTCATGCGTTCTTCCTCCTTTACAAAATTGGGATACCCCTTGGGGCACACTCCATGGTCCATACCTCCCCCTTATATACACTACTAGTGTGTGATATCCCTCATATGTGCGACTTCTTTATTTTTTCAATTCACAATAACACTAGATCTCTCATTAATGTCATCATTATTTCCAACAATCTTCCATTAATATCATCATCATTTCCAACACTTGTTGTGTTCGATGTCGCTTGGGTGATGTTTGTCCCAATTACCATTTGTTTTTTCTTAGAAGCTGTATTTTCTTCCATGTTGTTTATCTCATGTCCTTCATTTGAATAACCCATAAATATAGGCCTTGGTGCACCATGATCAAATATGTTGGTGGAACTTTGTTTTCTGTTTCCTTCTTGGCTTTGGTTTTCGGTTGAGTTACATCTAGACTCTTCTATTTTCATGGAAACAAACTTAGATAGCATGTTGGCGTATCCTTTCCTGGTTAGCTTTTCCATCTAATAGGAAATGATAAGTCTTATATGCTAACTCTAACATCTTGAGCCCAAGAGGATTGCACCACACATTTGCGTGCATATGCTTGATTATTGCATCATACATTTGCGTTTTGCATAGATGGAAGGTGGATATGCTTGTTCGTGATGATTTTACCAATCAAACTATTTTGACAAGAAGAGATACCTTGTTGAATAACAGAATAAATGTCAAACAAATAGCCTTCATCTTTTTGATTGTCGTTTGAATTGTTGTTGGTATGATTTTGGTTGTTATCATCACTGTTGTAATTGGGTATGTTTCAAAGACAGGAGGAGATTTAGGTTCGACATTTAGATTGGTAATTGGGTATTTTGGCGTGATTGTAGATTGATGTGTTGGATCCATCAAGCAGTCCAACAGTGGAGAAAGACGAAGGAACGAGACAACCGGAAACATGCTAAAAGGGGAACTATGAAAACATTTACACTCCAAAAGAAGAGGAAGGACACTAGAGGGATTCCAAAGAAGAAATCTTGAGAGAAAGAACAAAAGAGAGATTCTTGGAAGGTTCGTCAAGTTCTTGGCGAGATTCTTGAAACGGTATTGTTGATCGTTGTTAGTATTTCAAGTGATTTTTAAACACTAATTTACGATTGACAGTAAATCTTTTTAGTATTCAATTTGATATAAATTTTTGTTTTTGTCCATTTCCTATGGTTTGAGTGAAAAAGGGTTAGATGCTGCATTATAGTGAGTATAAACTTGTATAGTTAATTTTTAATGATTTACATATCCTTATAAATGATGTACATTTGTATCATACAATTTGTATCATACACTTGATGAAATCACATATGAATGTCAAATGAATCTGCTTGTATAAGATTTTGACGAAATCTCTAGAGTACTAAAAAAAAATAAATGCACACATCCTATAATATATGCCTAATGCCTTTTTTTACAGCACACATTCCCAATGCCTATATTCCAAATAGAAGTCCATATTACTTAGCATATATCACTGACTCGCTAGCTTTTTTTAACTCTACAAGTAACTTGAACATCATAATATATATACAACAACAAAAATGAAATTAAGTTAGAAGAAGTCTAAACTAAAATAAAAATAAAGCAAACTACAGAAATACAATTAGAGTCAAATATGTATTTTTAATTAAGAAAGTTTGAGAGTTCTTAAAGAGAGATTTAAAAATTTATCAAAGGATCTCTAATTAGAAATACTCAATACATCTTATTTAATATTCTAAATATATATTCAAACAATTTGGCCCCGTTTAATACATCTTTGGGTTCGTCCATGCAAGGAAGGTATATTGTTTTTTAATGTCACTTTCAAGAGGTATACTTTTCTTTCTATCTCTGAAACTCTTTATAGGTGAAAATAAATATGTTGGATTGTTGAATGCAAAAAGTGATTGTACTTCACCTACTTGACACATTTGATGTTTTGCACAATTTCCACTTGATTCCAATGGTAAGAATTAGCACACTTCATGTTTTTGACTTGTGTTTTTTCTTTGTGTAGGTTATTATGGAGTTAAATTTGAGGTCGAAATTCTTCACAGAATGAGGAAATAATGATGACCTGAAATGAGCTAATTAGGAGGATAACAAGGAAAACTTCAAGTCAAGAATTTAGAATAAATTTAGCTTTATTTATGTTTTAGTTGGATTGTATTAGTTTAGGTTTATTTTAATTAAGTGGTGTAAGTCTATTTAATGTGTCTATAATTATGTTTTTAGGCCTTTTAGATATATGAGCATCTTCTTTATAAATACTCTAGCAATGACCTCATTTGGAATATTTTGAAATGAATTAAAGTTTTTTCTTAATGAGAATGGTGAGCGAACTATGTATCCTTTTTGAGTTATTGAATTAGAACTTACTTGAATCTTATCAATGATTTCCTTACCGTTATGACGATTCCTCATTGACTTATCAATCTTCTAAGTTGTGGCACATTCCTTCTTCATCTTCTCCATCTATTTCATGTTTCTTTCTTTCTTTTTCCTTTTATTTTGTTACTTTGTTCAAAGAAACCAATTTGTTAGATCCTTTATTTCATGTGGAAGCAACTTAAAGTCACATCAAGTAAGTAAAGTTTGATCAATGATTGTTCTAGCAAGAATTTAAACACATGTTCTCTTGAACGATTCCTCTTCAAGTGAATATAATATAATGATTGTCATATTTAATAACAAAACCTACTCTTATAAGAAAATTTATATAACCCTTAACCAAACTTCTTGGCTAGGTGGTTGAAAGGTGAACTATGACATATCGTGTGACACTTTTTACCCCAAAAGTAATTAACGTGTGAAAATTATTTGTCCAAAATAAAAATCTTTAAGATACAAGTAGTCACTTAACCAATGAGGAAATAAACAATTGCTAGAAAAAATTGAATCCCAAATACCACATTATCAAGAAGTGATTATAAATATCCCAAAGAGTAACCAAAGTTCAGCCGACATACTAAATGAATAACATAAATTAGTTAATATGATCACACCATGATGATCACTCCTCAGCTTAATCATCGATTTTGCGTTTCATACTATCTTTCAATCAATTTTAGTTTGACGTCAATATGATATCTACAACTCTAAATACACTTTTTAGAAACAACACAATGCAAATGTCAGACTACGACGCAACAAAGGAAACTTCAAATGAATTTTATTTATCTTTAGATCTTGAATTAGCTTAAGGCTATTTCTATCATTGTTGTGGTATTTCTTTTGGCATTCTAACATGACCAAACACACATCATTTGAACTTCAGTAACTCAAATTATGATTAAAATAATACAGTAGTGTAGCTGTTGCACAAACTTTGACTCAAAGCAAGTTGGTCCACTCATTATGAGCAGAAAAAATTCCATCAAAGCCTCAACAACTAGTTTTGTTAACTACTTTGAGTAATCTAATCCCTAGACCTCCCAAATTCCGCTTGCAAACTTTTTTTCAACCAACAGTCACAATTTTCTTCTTGTTCACATCCCTAGACCAAATAAAATTTCACATTCAAAAATCGATTATTTTGAGGAGAGAGTTAGGCCATCTACCATCTATAGAACTGGAAATATTAAATAAACATGTCTTCTACCACAAATTTTTTATGAGCTGAGTTCCCCATATTTAGCAACAAAGCTCGATTCCAATTGCTGAACTCTCCTCATAAGTAGTTAGTCAGATTGATTTGATTAACTAGAGTTTTATTTTTATTTATTTTTATTTATTTAAAAAAAACCAATCTAAATAAATATAATTATGTCAGATTTAAATTTCAACTATACATTAAACCAAACTAACCTATGGACATTTCTATATACATGAATAGGCCAACACCCAAATGATGTGCCATAATCATTCAAAATATATTTGTTATATGTTCTTCAACACCCATTTAAAAGTCGTAAAAGAATATTGAAGGATTTTCACTTTACCGTTTGAAATGCATCAACAACGCACCCATTTCACCATACTTAATCGACCACATTCTTCTATTATACCAAATCGTCACCCACTGCAATTTAAGATGCTTGTGACTCAAAAATGTGTCAATGAGAGTGAATTGTATGAACATACTCTGACAGTTGAAGAGGGTGATTATGTTGAGCTAAATAGTTAACAACCTTGTATTTTCCAATCTTTGAATTAAGTGAAATAATCATACGCACGTGACATCCCGTTCTCATTTCTCCTTTAGCCTCTTTCGTCACGTGGTCTCGTTTGTCAACACTGCGTTTACTCTCCCTAAAACATGTGAATCTTCATGAAGTCAAAATTCCATCTTTTTTTCTTTTATGTCCGTATTCTCGACGAACACCAAATCGAAGTCTTCTACTATACTCATTATAAAATTCATATGCAGCTACCTCATATTCAAACTCTATTTCCAAGTGTGGTGTATAATCAACAATATTTTCATGGATATTGTTCACACATTTTTCTACACCTTCAACTATTAGAATTGATGACATATTCATGTTCAGTGGCAGATCTTCTCGGAGCCGGCAGAGGCCACGACATCCCCTATATTTTTTAAAATTTTTTTTTTTATAAATAATAATGATAGGTTACTAAAATAACAATGATAAGTTACTAAAATATCCATAAGTTCTAGGTTTTGGAGAAACTCATTTCATTTGGCATAGCCTCTATTCCTTTCGGTCTCTCTTCTCTCAATTCTTTGCTCGGTTCCATGACTTTCTATCGTCTCCCCATCTCAACCTCTCGTTCGTGGCCGTTGATCGGCCTCCACACGATGTCTTCCACGTGACACTCGTATCTCCCTTTCAGCCCCTCTATTTTGCATCTCCATTTCGTAGTATCCCTCCTTTGCGACCAGTGCCGCCGCTGTCCGTCACTCTCCGCTTCTCCGTCTCATTTTGCAGTCACAACGGTCAACCGCCAGCGTCGCCTCTTGGTCTTGGTCCTCATAGTTAGTGTCGCTTCTTGGTCCTGGTTCCCATACTATCTCAATTTTCTTCTTATATTTTTCAAGTTGTAACTCTTTTCCTCTTCTACTGTTTGCTAATTGTGAATTGTTTGTTTAAGATTGTGAACTAGTAGTGGTGTGTGAATTATATTTGTGACTTTGTGAATTGTGAACAGTCTTAAAGTGAGAATTGAGATAGTGAACTTTAGGGTGTGAATTGTGACTTTGTGATTGTGAATTGTTTATTATTTTTGTGAATAGTGTAGTGTGGATGTGAGATTATGAATTGTTTTACTTTGTGAATGTGAGTTATAATTGTGAACTGTTTGTCTGAATACATTGTGTAAGTAATTTGTGTATTTGTTTAGGAGTAATAGAATATTTAAACATAAGAAAATTGATGCATTTTTCAAGAATAAAGTTTTGTAAATCAAATACATTTTATTTGATTGAATTGTGTGAAGCTCTAAAAACTTGTAAAAATTGTAAAACTTGTATGAATTGAAGGTCTAACTTTCCTAACTCGTCGATGGATTGTGTGAAGTTCTAAAAAAAACTATAAGAGTTGTATGAATTTTAATTATAATATTTTAGTTAATATTTGTTGTTCCCCAATATTTTAGGCAAGATCCGCTACTATTCATGATTTCTAAAAAAAAAATTAATAGAGTCAACTTTTTGCTAATATTTATAGAAAAACAAAACAAATATAAAAAAGTAAAATTTCAATTCAACAATGGTGTAAACATTTTTCATCACGCTAGATGGAGAAAAGCATGAAAACCAGGTTAGGTCAATTTAACTGTAACCAATTTCATTGAAAAGGAGAAAAACATAAAATCATCTGTAACACTACTCATATGCGGAGTGGAAGACGGCGGTGCGAATGGGCGTTAGGGAGGTGCGGCGGCACTGCACGGCGGTGGTATGACGGCACTATTTCAACACTGTTCCAGAAATTTCAGATTGAAGAAAGGGCGTGACTTTTGTTTTTTTATATTTTGAAAATTGATTTAAAATTTGGTTTAAGACATCACTAAATTATTTAATTTTTTTTTAATATATCTCTAAATACAAAAAAATTGTAATGAAATCCATGAACTATTTTTTTTTTTAAATTAGATCCTGGACTAATATATTTTTTTATTATTTGGTCATTTTATTAGTCAACTATAATAAAAGTAGTTATTTAAAAAATATATATTAGACGAAGACCTAATAGTTAACTAGAAATCTATTTAAAAATCTCTAAATAATTTAAGAATTTATATAATAATTAAACCTAAATAAAATTTATATAAAATTAAAAATATTACAAATAATTGCACCTAAATTTTATAATTTCATTTATATTAAAAGAATTTATAATTTCATTCATCCAAAAGTTTTATAATAGTTTTTTTTCTTGACTCATGTTTTATAATAGTTTATCATCTCCTAACATGTAATTGTTATATTGGTATCTCATTAAATATAAAATTATTATCAAATTAATCATTTAATATCAGTACTATTTTATTTTCGTAATTTGATAAATGTAGGTTTAAATATTTGATTCGTTCATATAAAAGTTCGCGCCATTTTTATTTTTGTTTTTCTAATTTTTTTTTCAATTTAAATCTTGTAAGTTCAATTTAGTTTTAAGATCATCTCATCTTTAGTTGTTGTTAAAAAAACTAGTTGATAGTTAATCACTGATGACTTATAGCTGAAAAGCCAATTAATCGAAATTAAATTTTTTGATAAATTTAGTTTTTAACAATATAAAATGACATAATTATTTAATTTAAAATAACAAAAAATGTGACATAAAAGGACATAACTATTTCATTTACTTTTTTGTTGTTGCTGCATCATTTACTTATTTTTTTAATATAATACAAACATAAATTTGAAGAGTTTTCTAAAAGTTTAGCAAGTTCTCATATGTATAAATAATAATCGTAAAAACAATGCAATTCATTTATTGTTTACAATTTGACATAAAAAAAGAATTTAACTTTATTACAATGATAAATAAGAAGATGAAGAAATAATAATAAATATGGTAATGCATAATTTAATCAATTTCTTGTAAGATAAATAGCATGAAAATTTATTTATTTTGAGTTATTTTGGCAAGGAATTAAAGAAATCGAGTACAACTCTGTTCACCGAGTACAAGATATACGTGAAGCTGTGAACTACTGGGCGAAAGAGTGGTGAGTGAGTGAGGTAATTATTTTGTATTACACAAGGATAAAAAAAAATAAAAATAAAATAATAAGATAGCGTGTATCACATGTGTAATTTTATAATACAACATGAGAATAAATTAGGATCTATTTCATGAATAGAATAAAAGATAGAATTAGAATAAATTATCATATCATGTCTAAATTTAGTATTTGGTGAACCAACATAATATGATAAGTTAATTCAGAATTATATCATGTTTAAATTTAGTATTTGATGAACCAACATAATATGATAAGTTAATCCAGAATTATATCATGTCTAAATTTAGTATTTGATGAACTAACATGATTTGATAAGTTAATCCAGAATTATATCATATTATGTCTCTTGAGTTGAAATTTATATCTTGAATATGAACTAGGTTAGAAACCAATAGTATAGGATAAAAATAATAATTTACTCAATTACCTTTATAAAATATAATATAAAATATAAAATATAAAATA
>JBBPBQ010000001.1:6379101-6412746 GCA_037974755.1 Cicer yamashitae | reverse complement strand
TATTAATAATTAATTTAAAAAATGTTTATGATTTTATCACAAGAGTAGTTTTGTCTTTTTATTTAATTTAATAAATTAGTATTCATAATTATAAAAATAAAAAAATTAATTGAAATTTTAAAATAAATATAATTTGTTTACAAGGGTATTTTTGTCATTTATATATATATATATCATTATTTATATTCTAACAAATAAAATCGAATTAGTTGGTTATTCATGATTTTTTTATAAAAAATTTAAATTATTTATTAGTAGTGTCAATAGATAATTTTAAATATAAAATTATTTCATTACTTATTTAATTTTTTAGTATTTTTAATTTATAATATTTAAAATATAATAAGTTAATTAAGAAAAAACTAATATGTAATTAGTTACAATGGTAATTTTTTATTTATTTAAATATAATATATATTATATCATGTCATGATGAGGTGTGTACCAAATACATGATAAAATAAAATTGTGTTATCATGTTGGTTATCATGTGTGTATCAAATACATGATATGGTAATGTTTATCGTGTCACTATCATATCCTATATTTATTCAACTTTATTGAAGGTGCAAACACGAGAAGGGGTTGAATTGTGTTTGTCAAAGTTGATAACTTTTTGCTAATTTGATGAAGGTTGGCTGATTTTTATGAATTACTTAGATAAGAAGCAATCAGATTTAGAGGTAACAAGCAATAAAAATATAAATAATTTGACACATAGATTTATCCTAGTTCATCATTAACTTGACTACATCCAGCCTCCTCATTCAGAAGGCTTTAATCCACTAATTCAAATACCTTGAATTACAAAGCACCTGACCGTCCAAGCCAGTCTTCCCAAACAGTTTGACAACCCTAGACTTTTGAGGAACTAACCACCTTGACCCTACAAGCCAAGTCTTCTCCTAACAACCTGATAACCCCAGATTGAAGAAGGAACTAAACCACTATAGGTTTGGATACAAAAGATTGGAACTTTAAGTGTCTGCTTCTAACAAAGCTGATCATAATAATAACTCTCACACTTTAAGTGTTTGGATACACATTTTTGTTTTGCGATGATTTTCTTCTTCAGCCTTGAGTATCTATTTATAGTTAAAATTTGGGCTTCAATTTAGTCTTTGTTTAGTTCTGAATTGTATCTTGTTCAGATTGAGTTTGTAAATTCTCTAGATTGATTATGTTCCTATTTTGTTTAGATTGAGTTAGTAAATTCTTCATTATGTTCGTATTTTGTTTAGATTGCGTTTGTAAATTTTTTAGATTGATTTTGGTCATATTTTGTTGTAGATAAATCTTGATCAAATCTTCTTCAAATCTTGATCAAATCTTCTTCAAATCTTGATCATATCTTCTTTTCAAGTTGGTCAAAGTTTTTGTTCAATTATAAATATGAATCAAATCTTATTTTAGAATTTCATCAATTATAAATTTGAATCAAATCTTATTTTAGATTTTCTTCAAAAACATGAATCTTCTTTCATACTCTTTGAAGTCAAATATACTCTTCTCATAAAATATTTTTGTTATTATTAAAACTCTAAGTATAAAATCAACTTGGTTCCATCATATATCATATCAGATTTCTATAATGCTCATCAAACGGACCCTTAGTTCTCCAATTGAAGGGTGAAAATAAGTTAGATCGTACTAGAAGTGTTTATGGTCTAGTTTGTTTATGAAGTATGAGTATTTCTAAAATGGTGAAGTACTCGTATCCGGTATTTACGCAGTACCGATACATGTAAATACTCTGATTTTCCACATTATTTTATTGTAAGTAAAGTTTAATCAACGATTGTTCTATTTAAATTTGGGATTATAAAAAGGAAAATTTCAAGTCAAGAATTTAGAATAAATTTAGTTTTATTATATTTTAATTGAATTGTAATAGTTTAAGTTTTATTTTAATTAAGTGAGGTAAGCCCATTTAAGGGGTCTATATTTATGTTTTTAGGCCTTTTAGGTATATGAGCATTTTCCCTATAAATACTCCAGCAATGACCTCAGTTGGGAAGTTTTAAAATGAATTAAAGTTTTCTCTTAAGGAGAATGGTGAGTGAGTTATGCCTCTTATTTGAGTTTTTAGATTATAACTTCATTGAATCTTATCAATGATTTTCTTACTATTGCGGCGATTTGTTATTGACTTATCAATCTTCTAGGTTGTGGCTCACTCCTTCATCACCTTCTCCATATTTTTTATAGATAAATATTAGTAAATTAGTAGTTGGATTAGGTTTTCCGAGTTTGAATTCGGGACCTTCTTCTTATAACTCATTCGATGTTCCTTTAACTCATCAACCGAGTTATTTATGCGGGAGCATCTTCTCCATCTATTGTATGTTTGTTTCTTTCTTTTTCCTTTTATTTTGTTACATTCATTGAAGAAACCACTTGGTTAGATCCTTCATTTCATGTGAAAGTAGCTTAAATTCACATCATTTGATATTCACAACTTGTCACCAAGTGATAAGTTGTCATTAGTTTCTATTCTCAGTGTTTTGTCTTGCAAAGTTTTAAATTTTAACTTCATTTTGTTACATCTTGTTTCAAGTCTTTTGCAATCTTGAGTTATTAGTTGATTATAAGTGTTATACTAAGTGCGGTAAAGTTTATTTGAGTGATAACTTGTTGTCATTTACGTAAATTTCAAAATCTGGGTAGCTGTTTTTGAAACCTAAAAGAAAAAAAAATTGGGTTCATCTGTTTTACCTGCAACTCTTTGATCTAAAATTTGGTTTGCAAACTTGTTTTAGCTGTTACTTTTTTCTTACATATCCTGTTATGTAAATTTAAAAGGCTAAATTGATTAGAAAAATTAGAGGAATTCGATAAAAATATGAAAATACAAGTTCTGAGAAAATGTGACTATGCAAAAAGCACTTTGCTAACAAAAATTTAGAATTGTTCACTTTGAAACATCAAATGTTTTTGCATTCTTTTGGTCTCTTTTATTCATTACAAGTTTAATTTTAGTACATTACCTCTCACATATTTGTGTCATACACATATTTGGACTTGTCATTTAGTTCTCATCGTTCTTAAGTTGTTTCAATGATAATCTATTTGAGTGTGCTTTCTTTTGATTATATTTTCTTGTTTTTTATATTAAATTTTGTTAGTTTTGTCTTAGAGTTTTCCTTCTTGAAATTTTTGTGTTGATAGTTTATGTGGATTTGTTGCATTGTATTTTGATTCTTTGATTTGGATTCTTGTTTGAGTTGTTTTTAAGAACTTGAAAAATGAGTCTGGGTGGAAAAAGGAAATATTGTACATAATAGAAAAAGTTAAACACTACAAGAAAAACTGCAATTACCTACGACATATTTTGACTTTACCCACAATATATACGTTGGTAATCAATAATTACTCACGGATTACCTAATAATACGGGTCTGTAGGTGAATTGCTCGTAGGTAAAATATTACCCACGAAAATTTCATGGGTTACGTGTACTCGCAGGATTTCCGTGGGTAACTTACTCAAGGAAATTTCATGGGTAAATTTACCACAAAAATGTCATGGGTAAGTTCAAACTAGAAGAAAAGAAATATTACCTATAAACATTTCATGAGTAAACATTTCCCAAAATAGGAAGTATATCCCAAATATAAGTATTTCTAATGGAGTCACCCTCTAGACGAGATCTTTGCAATAACCAAATAGGATGTACATCCAAAATGATTACCATTAACCCCCTAACTAAACTTAAGCTTCACTCAGGTCTGGGTATAGGATCTCACTCATAAGTGTGTGTGTAAGTGAATATGTAATGTGTGAAGAGAAAAACAACAAAGACATAAAGTAAAGAAAATGAAAGGAGATATAAATATAAAAGAAGTAAACAAACAAAATTTGCACAATTAATTATGTTAGGCTTTACTCTCTAAGGGTCCCCAGTGGAGTCGGCAGCTGTCGTGGCCTAAAATTTCTAGTGTTTCTCAAATTCAATGGAGTCGTCACCAAAATTTATTTAAAATAGGGAAAACGTTGGGAAACCCTTAAAAAAATAGAAAAATTGAATATGAAACCAAATTTGGGTTCATGAGCCGATTATGCGTAAGAAATATATTAGCACCTTACGACATCCGTTAAAATACGGTTACCTATAATTGGTTGTGCAAAATTAATGTTATAGTTGAAAAAAGTTCTGGACAGTAAGTATTTTAACAATCCAAGTGGCTAAAATTAAAATACTAAAATAAAATTCTAGACATTAACCATTTTAACAATTCAAGAGACTAAAATTTAAATACAAATACTAAAATTAATCAAAAATTAATTATTGCGGTTTAATTTGGTTTGGTTGAACTAACTATTCAAACGGAACCAAACTGATTGGTTCTTGCACATTGTGGCTCAAATACATTAAAAAATAATGATTTTTTTTGCGGTTTTTAATTATAAATCAGTTTGCGTTTATTGTTTTGATTGGTTTGGCTCCGAACATTCTAAATATATACTACATTTGTCTTACATGTAACTCTCTTATAAAAAATTATTTTTATATAAGAATCTTTTTAAATTATAAAAAATATTAATTAATTTTTTTTTAAAAATATCCTTAATTAAATATAAAGAATTAAAAGACTAATTACTTCTTTTTTTAATAATTGAAGGATAATTTTTGAGAAAAAAGTATATTTTTATTGATAAATTTAATATAAAAACTATTTTTCTTAATGGATGAAAGGGGTTCTTTAGAGACAAAGATAATATTTCTATTCATTACTTTTGCTTTATTGGGTTGGGTGAAAACAATCTCCCCAACGTGTCAGAGTTTCTTTACTTTGCATGTACAAATATAAGTCTTCTTTGTTTCCTTCAATCTTTAAAAAAACACTAGAATAATACCTGTGCTATCGCACAGGTGGTGCGTGTTTATATATTTTTATTTAATTAAGTATTTTTTTTTATAATAAATAGAACAAAATAAATAAAGTTAATTACTATAGTCATAATTATCAAACTAATATATTAGTTGTACTTAAAGTTATTAACATCACAACAAAATAATTTATGATGTGGTTGTGGTTGTGAGAGTTAAAATTTCATGAAGATTTATTAGTGATAGTATTGTGGTTGCTATGGAGTATCCCAAATAATTTTGATTTGTAGAAAACAATTTTTCAAGACAATGGGCATGCAAGTTACAATGAAACCATCGTAATAATAGAATTTGAATGCTATTGATTAAGACATATAATAATAAATCATAGTTTACTAAAATATGTTTTACATGTAAAGAAATCTACAGTAGAAATGTCATCCATACATTATCAGTTGTTGTAGGTTGGATATTGATGTTAAATTAGTAATGTATCATCAATAACTTTTGTAATGTCGAAAGACAACTTCATTTCTTGTATTTTTTCGCATCAAGGGTCATAATCTGCACCAAAACTCTGTAACATAATCTGCATCAAGGGTCATAATCTGCACCAAAGTCCAGTAACATAGTCTGCATGTTAATTAATATGATCTTATGATGTAATTTCAATTGTATTTTGATTGTTTGATAAGATAACAGAATGTGAGAAATAGAGTTGACAACATGCTTTAACTTTTAATGGTTGGACTACATTCTCTATAGTATATTCTTTCTATAACATGTTCAATGTTAGTTGAAGATCCATCTCAGCAAAATAATAATGTTTGAAAATTGTCTTTCTATTGCAAAAATCCACAAAAAAAAATTCAAATTGCTAATTGTATTCTTTACTATAAAACTAAGCACATTTGTTAAATTAGATTTATGTATACTATGGTAAAGCATTAATGTGGCATATCCATGATGGAATACTCAATAGATTAGTCCAAAGTACAATATTGAATTACAAAATAATTGAGCAAGACCTTTTAACTAATTGAAAAGTTGATTAAGTGAGTGATGATCTAAATTTATAGGTTATGTTGATCATTTAGATGCTTTCAATGTCTATAGTTGTAAAAAAAAAAAAATTAAGTTTGCATATGGAATAATTAAAGAAAATAATATACTTACAAATCAAAGAGATTGGAAAACCTCTTTGTATACAACATTGTTTGTTGTATATGATGCTTGCTTATATTTGTCATGTATTAAGATATTCAACTCATTCTTGCTTTTAACTCTTTAAATAGCTATATATAGCTGACCATGACTAAAGACTGGCTTTGACTTTTAATATTGATTTATAAATTCGGATAAATTAAGGTTGAATATTGAACTACTCTTATGGGCTATTTGCTTTTAGTTTTGGAACAAATTCATATCCTTATATGACAGTTAAGAGAAAACCTTTCATATAGTAACACTAACCCTTAATAATATACAAATTGTTTCATGTCCAATAGTTATAGTTACATGTCCAATAGCCTTGATTTGGCAAAGAGTTTTAGCTTGAGCATTGTACATAAATTTCTCTTGTGAAGTGTATTGAGATGAAGATGTAATCTGAGTTTGTAGTTGGCTGCGCTTAATGTAGTTATCTATATCATCTATTGCAGGTAACCTGCATTCATTGAAAATTGACTACTTAATAGAAAAAAGATTACTTATAAACAAAACTGCTAACTGAAGATGAGTGGTCGACATTATTAAAATCGCTTGACCTCTAATCAAGCTAAATCATAACTGCAACATTTGGAGGACACTTGTAAAGAGTTGGTCAACTTACTGTTTTCTGAATTCCTTGATTTGGTGCGTTTTTTCATTGATAAGAAGTTTAGTTCCACTCCATGCATTAGTGATTGTGTGCCCGTTGTTTCCTGCCATATAGAACTAATTAATTAACAACTACATTTAAGTAAACTGCAACAAACGAAATCTTTCATTAAACAATTAGTACTTGTGTTGAATTAATAATACCTTCTGGAGGCTTGACTCGTGCATGGTGGAAGATTATAATGATGGGACCAGAGTTGGGGTGAGCATTAACATAATTGAGGAATTGTGTACCATAAGCCTCCCATAGGGAGCAAGTAAGGATATTTCCGCTGATCAAATGAATAATATCATTTGAAATATGCTTTGTATAGTATATTAATTAAATGTAAATATTGTTGTTACTTGAGATCTTTGATTTTGAAGGTGAAACAAGTTTTTTTGGTTGATGATGTTGAAGTTGAAGAAATGACCTCATTCAATACCCCAATAACATCTATAAATAAAAAGGATAACTTATCCATTGAGTTGTTAGGAGGGTTCTGCCCATTCAAAATGGTGCTAAAAAACACAAAACGGTACTGAGTCAGTGGGATTTCAGGGAGATCAATCTCTTCTTCAAAAGTAGCAGAATTGAAAACAATTTTGAATTCATGGAGGCAATATTTGAACTGGAAAGTACTTGGAAAAACTGAAAAGTTATGGATGATATATGTTTGATTCTCTTTGAGTTTACCCCTCCATTTAACAGAATCATCTTGTCGTATAACAACATGTATTTGATCAGCCTTTTAATAACAAATAGTTTATAAAATGAGATACTAACCAATAGAATGAAGATATTTGTTAACCAAACATAAAGAAAAAGTTAAAATGTAGACTTGTTGATCCATCAAAATAACTTCATTGTGCACATTCCCATTTTTACTAACAACAATGAAGTAATTTGTGACCCTAACTGCTATTTTCCAAGTTTCCTTAGAGGTGTTAATGTCCTTCAATGGTGTTGCATTTCTTGTCTGTGAACCAATGCAAATTTTATAAACAAAAATTGAAAATTAATCATTTATTTCATATTGTAATATATCTCTCAAGATGAAATGCAAAAGATTTGGAACTTAAAGAGCCAAGAAAATGCAAAGGAATATGAAATGAGATGGGTTACCAAGAATAATTTAAAGAACTAAGAAATAGTGTTTTTAAGAAATAGTGTTTTTAAAATAGATACAAATAAAAACCTTAAAAAATAAAATGCAAAAGAAGAGGAAGAAGTTGCGTTACGTTTTTTGGGGTGGAGGCTTAGAAAAAATTAAAGACCAAACAAATAGCATTTTTAATAACATTTAGAAGTACAAACAAAAAACCTAAAAAAATGCAAAGGAATATGAAGAAGGTGGGTTACCAAGAATAACTTAAAGAACTAAAAAATAGTGTTTTTAAGAACATTTAGAACTACAAAAAACCCTAAAAAATAAAATGCAAAAGAGGAAGAAGAAGTTGGGTTATGTTTTTTTGTAGTGGAGGCTTAGAAAAAATTAAAAACCAAACAAATAGCATTTAGAAGTACAAACAAAAAACCAAAAAAATGCAAAGGATTATGAAGAAGGTGGGTTACCTTTTTAGAGGTGGTGGTTGAACCTTCTGTAGTCTATTTGAAAAACGAAAGAGAGATAACATATGTAAATATCCAAAGAAGGAAGAACTGAAAATTAGAATGGGTTTGAATGAGGAATTGACAAACCTTGACCAGACTTGTATCACAGATTGTGGCAACCCCTTCTTTATGTTGTTCAATTTGCGATTTTCTTCTTCTTGAATCTCTCTGATTTTCTTCTCCGTGAATCTGTTTGATTTTCTCCTCTGTGAATCTGTTTGATTTGCAGAAATGTTGGAGTGTTGCAGTGTGTAAACTAGAAATATTTCAAAATGACAAAAATTTCAAGAAGTTGGGTTATGTGTAGAAAGCTAGAGTAATTTACAATTGTGACCTTAAAATTTTTGCAAAGGTTAAATTTATAAAGGACAATATTGTATTTTTGGTATAATTGAGAATTCTTATAGTGTATTGTAGATGTAGTCTACCTTCATTCTAATGGCTGTGCCACACATTCAAAACAAAATTGTAGTTTTTTCTTTTATTAACCATGAACAACTAGCAAGAAAAATCTCTTAACTAACTCTCAATTTCAATCGCAGCATGTTTTTTTAACCAATCTAATAATCCATCACGATGCAACCCTTTTTCATTACGAACAATGAGAGATGGAGATTTATAAAATATGATGACACAATTTGTGAAGTGGATACAACTTAAGCATAATTGTAGAGACAGTATAATTGCAGAGACAATTTATTAAATGGTGAATCTCATCAGTGACAACTTGTCATGTGTCAGATAGTTATTTTGAAATTTTGATTAGTGAAAATGTGTCTCGTGCATGATAGTTCAATCTCATAAATGACAATTTGTCTTGTATATAATAGTTATTTTAATATTTTTATTAGTAAAAATAGTTGTCGTGAATGATAGTTCAATCTTATTAGTGACAACTTGTCTCGTGTATGATATTTATTTTGAAACTTTTATGAGTCACAACTTGTCTAATGTATGATAGTTCAATTTCATAAGTGACAATTTGTCCCGAGTATGATAATTATTTTGAAATTTTTATCAAGGAGAACTTGACCCTTGTATGATCATTCAATCTTGTCGTTGACAACTTGTCTCATGTATGATAATTATTTTAAAATTTTTATCAGTGAAGACTTGTTATTTGTATAATAGTTTAATCTCATAAGTGACAACTTTTTTTCAAGTGTGATAGTTATTTTAAAAAATTTAGCAGTGAGATTTTGTCTGTATGATACTCCCTCTGATTTCGAATATAAGCAAAAAAAACTAGTCTTTCATGGTCCAAAATATAAGCAATTTTTAAAATATTATTTTTCTCATAATACCATTAATTTAATTTAAACTTTTCTACTCCTATTTTCAATGTCATAATTAATGCACTTATGTTTACAAAGTATTCTAAGGGTAATTTTGGAAGTTGATTTATTTATTTTTCAATACCTATAAAAATTGGTTGATTCCTTAATATGTGTGTATCATCTTTTTTTTTTTTTGTGCTTAAATACAAAACCAGAGGGAGTAGTTAATTTGAAACTTATATAAGCGAGAACTTGTCTAATGTATGATAATTTAATTTCATCAATTACAACTTCCTCCATGTATGATAATTATTTTGAAATTTTTATTGATGAGAACTTGTCTCGTGTATGATAGTTCAATCTCATAAGAGCAACTTGTCACGTGTATAATAAGTATTTTGAAATTTTTATCATTGTGAACTTATCTCTATAAGAAATACAAACATGAAAAAATACACATTTATTATGTGTAAAATTTATACATGAAGTAGATTGTTAAGAAATACAGTATTAATGAAATTCATATTTACATTTCTCTCGTGTACGACCATATTGTAATTAATTGACCAGTGACAAACAATTTTCTCATGGATGGTTTATACAATAAATTATAATCAGACTATTAAATTTTTTTTTACAAACTTTGATCTAGAAAATATTTAAGAGGTGCACTACTAATAAAATACATATTTCTCTTTTAAATAATTGATACATGAATGACCATTATTTAGCTAACTGATCACAAATATTAATTTATCTCATGTATAAAAATTATATATACGTGCACATGTTAATTTTATTTAATGAGGTTATTTTGTTACTAACAATTAAATATCTATTGAGCTTTTATATATATATACACGGGTAAGCTCGATGCGAGCTTGGTAGTCTGTCGTAACACCTATAATCACAAGTATGATTAGAAATAAGTCAAACTTGGGTTCTGTTGAGACAAAATCTCAATTTAATGTTTTGATGAAAACAAACCAAAAGTTAATTAAGAATGTTAATTATGATTCTAAATGTTATGTTAATTTAACTTGTGCTTTTGAGTGTATTAATTCAAAGATAGGAGCCAAGCAAAGCAAAGAAATCAGATTCGAACTGAACAAACAAAGAAACAACAAAATCTGGAAAACGGAAAATGTTCTCCAGTTTCAAGAATGATCGTCACAGCCTCTTGACCAATCAATCTCCACTATTTCAACGAAGCTTTTGCCTCTAAATTTTATACTAGTTCATCAGTACATGGCAAGGAACAAGTAGAAATCATTCTAGTCAAAGAAGGCATTCGAATCACAAAGAGAGATAATCACAAACTAGCAAGACCAAACAGATCTGAACTTGACTGTCAACATTCTTGATAGCATTCTGATCATTCTCCAGCATGTTAACATTAATCTCCAGCATGCTAACATCATTCTCCCACATGTTAACATTAATCTCCAGCATGTTAACATCAATCTGCAGAATGTTCATACCAGTCTCCAGATTGATTATCAATCTCCGTTTCTGCAGAATCAATCTCCGTTTCTGCAGAATTTCAGCATTGATGTCCTTACTTCTGGAAAGGTTTATAATCATTCACCAAACTATTTTGGACAGAATCAAGGCTCCAGATCGAAGCTGTAACATCAATAATTACATATGAAGCTTCAAAGATCAATCTCCGTTTCTGCATAATCGATTCTCTTATTTCTGCAGAAGTTGTTCATTACTTTCCAAACTGTTTTGGACAAAATCAATTCTCCAGATCAAAGATATATCATCAACAAATATATCTGAAGCTTAAGGGATAATTAAACACACAAGCAATCTGATAAAATTTGAATAAAACATCCCAGTCAAGCAAGGCCCAAAACTGTTCAAATGGCTGAATATTTTTATTTACTTTTATTAGTTTTGGTCAAAACTGACAGAGCACTACCAACAGCTCTTTTGACCATTATTAAATGCTCAAAAACGCCTATAAAACGAAGGCCAAGCTCAAGGAAAAATCAGAATTTCAAGTAATAAGAAAATCCATCAATCACATACACTTACATACTTGAAAGTTTCTCATTCGCAAATAGAATCAGGTCTGATTTTTTCATTTGATTCCTAGAATCATTCTATTGTATTTCTCTGTGAAAGAATCAGATCTCAAAAAAGAGTTGAGACATCTCAGATTTTAACAAAACAATCTCATCATTATTGTAAAACTCAAACTATAAGAGTTTAGTATAGTTTCGGTAGATTGTAAGAAATCCTATCAAGGTTGATAGGTGACCTGATTGAACTCCTTTCTGGGTGGAAAGGTTTTAACGTTGTAACAAATCAAGGTTGATCTGAGCTAGGTGCTGTAAAACCAAGAAGGTTCTTTGTTTTGAACACTTAGTGGAAAATCTCACGGTTGTGAGGACTGGACGTAGCCCGAGTTGGGTGAACCAGGATATATCCTTGTGTGGTATCTCTTCCCTTATCTATTTACTTTCAGTTTGATTGATTATCAATTTAAATACATAAACTGAATTACTGATTTTAACTAACCAAGAACGTTCTCCGTTTTTTGTTTTCAAAACCAAGAACAAGAAGATGTTGATGAAGAAATAGTTCGTCTTACAAGAAGGGTACAGAGAATGTTGAGAAGAAGAGATCAAATCAAGAAGGGATTTCCAAACAAAAGAGAAAGTCCTAAAACAGAAGTGGACAAGAACCAAATCACATGTTTTGGATGTAATAAGTTGAGACATTACAAATTCGAATGTCCCTTAAGTAAAAAACCACCAAACAGATTTCCTTTCAAAAAGAAATCAATGATGGCTACATGGGATGAATTAGATGAATCTGATGATGAAGAAGATGAAGAAGCCAACATATACTTAATGGCAAATACTGAAGAAAATGAGGTAATAAATTCTGAACCATGTCTTTTATGTGAACAAATTGAAAAAGATTTTGATAGCTTACTTAATGATTCAAATCTGCTTGTTCAAAAATGTAGCTTTTTAAAGGATCAAATTTTAAAAGAAAAAAAGGGAAAAAGAGAAAGCTCAGGTTATGATTGATGAATTAAAAATCATTATTCAGAACATGCAGGAATCTCATTTTAAGGAAAATAATGAATTTGAAAATCAAGAACGTTCTGCAACGATAACGGATAACGTTCTCCTTAAAACTGAAAATGAACTTCTTAGAAATGACTTGTCAAATTTTATTAAAGCTACTGAAACCTTTCAAAAAATCATGGGATCTCCAGTGGGAATATTTGATAAAGTTGGTCTTGGTTTTGAAAAAACTCAAAAAACGAAAATATATGAAAACTTTTTTGTTTTGGAAAGAAAAGAGGATAAATGCAAAACCAAATGCTTATATTGTAAGATACTTGGACATCTGGATTTTGCTTGCTACTTTAAGAAAAGAGATGAAAAGATTAAAAGCAAAAGGTTTTTTAAAAGGGAAGATCGTTCTACAAATAAAGTTGAACCAGTTTTAAAAATATGCAGAAACGAGAATGTTCTCCAGGTTGTTTTCAAAATGGAGAACGTTCTGGAACAAAAGCAGAACTTTCTCCAGAAATTCTGAAAAAAGGAGAACGATCTGGAACTTCTTCAAAATCAATATTAAAACCCACATTTCGAAATCAATTCCAAGATCAACAATTAAATGCTCCTACTGTCTCAAAATTGGTCGTCAAGAATCAACTTGCTATTTTAAAAAGAGATCAAGTTTTAAGAAATCTTCTAAAAGAAGATATACTAACCATCAAGGATCCAAACAAATATGGGTACCAAAATCATTACTAACTTATGATGCAGGAACACCATCCAACAATCAAGAAAGAACATTGATACATGAACAAGACATGCTCAATACACATGAATGGAAAAAAATGATATTCAAGTTTCACGTTAGAAGAAGCACATATTCACGTTATACTCTTGTCTAATTCAAGGGCTTCTTTGGATCTTATCAAGGTATATCCTGATCATGATTAATTCTTAATTCATTCATGGAACTCAAATCATTTTCTACAAATTCTCCTTTTTATGTCCTTAAAAATATTTTTTCATGTGAACAAATCTCTTTGATCGTTTCAAAAAATTAGTTTTGAAAAACACAAACTTTATTAGCATAAGAATGTTTTGTAAAATGAAAAAATTATATTTGACATGTTGTCACATTCATCTTATTTTTGCTTCCCTATATGCGCTCACTCTCTCTTGTTCACATTCATCTTATCTTACTTGTGTTTTGGAATTTTGAAGGATATCGATTTCAAAATATCCAGGGGGAGTTTTTAGAAAATGTTATTTTTCTTAAAACTGGAGTCTACTCATTGTTTTCTATGTGTAGTATACATTTCCTTTGTATTCCCCAATCTTTTTGTGTTGACAAAGGGTGAGAATTAATTTTAGATTTTAGGTTTAGATTTTATATTGTTCAAAAATCTGAAGCATATTCTGAGGGGGAGCTTTTAAGCTCTCTATGATTAAAATTAGAATCAAAATTAAAATCTAAATTAACATGTTTGTCATCATCAAAAAGGGGGAGATTGTTGAGACAAAATCTCAATTTAATGTTTTGATGAAAACAAACAAAAAGTTAATTAAGAATGTTAATTATGATTCTAAATGTTATGTTAATTTAACTTGTGCTTTCGAGTGTGTTAATTCAAATATAGGAGCCAAGCAAAGCAAAGAAATCAGAATCAAACTGAACAAACAAAGACACAACAAAATCTGGAAAACGGAGAATGTTCTCCAGTTTCAAGAATGATTGTCACAGCCTCTTGACCAATCAATCTCCACTATTTCAACGAAGCTTTTGCCTCTGAATTTTATACTAGTTCATCAGTACATGGCAAGGAACAAGTAGAAATCATTCTAGTCAAAGAAGGCATTCGAATCACAAAGAGAGAAGATCACAAACTAGCAAGACCCAACAGATCTGAACTTGACTGTCAACATTCTTGACAGCATTCTGATCATTCTCCAGCATGTTAACATTAATCTCCAGCATGCTAACATTATTCTCCATCATGTTAACATTAATCTCCAGCATGCTAACATCATTCTCTAGCATGTTAACATCAATCTGCAGAATGTTCAGACCAGTCTCCAGATTGATTATCAATCTCCATTTCTGCAGAATCAATCTCCGTTTCTGCAGAATTTCAGCATTGATGTCCTTACTTCTGCAAAGGTTTATAATCATTCACCAAACTGTTTTGGACAAAATCAAGGCTCCAGATCGAAGCTGTAACATCAATAATTACATATGAAGCTTCAAAGATCAATCTCCGTTTCTGCATAATCGATTCTCTTATTTCTGCAGAAGTTGTTCATTACTTTCCAAACTGTTTTGGACAAAATCAAGTCTCCAGATCAAAGATATATCATCAACAAATACATCTAAAGCTTAAGGGATAATTAAACACACCAGCAATCTGATAAAATTTGACTAAAACAGCCCAGTCAAGCAAGGCCCAAAACTGTTCAAATGGCTGAATATTTTTATTCACTTTTATTAGTTTTGGTCAAAACTGACAGAGCGCTACCAACAGCTCTTTTGACCATTATTAAATGCTCTAAAACACCTATAAAAGGAAGGCCAAGCTCAAGGAAAAATCAGAATTTCAAGTGCTATGAAAATCCATCAATTACATACACTTACATACTTGAAAGTTTCTCATTCGCAAATAGAATCAGTTCTGATTTTTTCTTTTGATTCCTAGAATCATTCTATTGTATTTCTCTGTGAAAGAATCAAATATGAAACAAGAGTTGAGACATCTCAGATTCTTTGAAGAGTTTAGTAATGTAAAACTCAAACTATAAGAGTTTAGTATAGTTTGGGTAGATTGTAAGAAATCCTATCAAGGTTGATAGGTGACCTGATTGAATTGCTTTCTGGGTGGAAAGGTTTTAACATTGTAACAGATCAAGGTTGATCTGAGCTAGGTGCTGTAAAACCAAGAAAGTTCTTTGTTTTGAACACTTAGTGGAAAATCTCACGGTTGTGAGGACTGGACGTAGCCCGAGTTGGGTGAACCAGGATATATCCTTGTGTGGTATCTCTTCCCTTATCTATTTACTTTCAGTTTGATTGATTATCAAATTAAATACATGAACTAAATTACTGATTTTAACTAACCAGGAACGTTCTCCGTTTTCTGGTTAAAACCAAGAACGTTCTCCGTTTTCTGTTTTCACAACCAAGATCAATCTTGAGTTAAATTCTTAAGTTTTTTCAGGAATTTTTTAAATAGGAACATTTAGAATTCAAGCCCACTTTCTTGTAAATCGACATTGCTACTTCAGGTTCAGCTCGACTCGAAATTAATTGGTTCAGCTCGAAATTCGACTTGATTTCGTCACGAACCTATTTTTCAGCACGAACTCGGTTCAGCTCGATAGCTTGAATGAAATGAACCAAAAGACAAAAAAAAAAAAAAAACTTAAAGGAACAAATGGTTCCTTCAACTATAAATTAAAATATTAATAAAAATTAATAAAACATTCACTAAAGCCCATATGATTTAAACTAGCCTTTAAGATCAATTTTCTTAGATCAATTTTCTCATTATTCTTAATTGTCTCATGTGTTGGTGGTGCATTCCTTGTATAGGAGAAGATGATAGTGTAAGGAAGTATATTTTCTATATGTGACTTCAATAATAAAGTTGAGAGACTTCTTTAAGTGTTAGATTTCTAAGTGTTAACATAAATAACTAAATAACCAACTTTGAGTCATAATATAACACTTAAAACAATTTTATTTACCTTCGTGGTATAAATAAAAATTATATACATTATTTCTAACTTTTGAATGACCTAAATTTTATCTCAAAATAATATTTATAACTCAAAATATTATCATCGGAAGTAGTTGATTTGAGCAACAAATGCTATATATCACCTTAGATTTGTTGACGATGTTTTTACTATGTTAGAGACCGAATTTGGTTTTTCTATAAATAATGAAGTTGTGTGTCTTTTTAGTAACTTTCAAATGATTTAAAAAATAACATAAATTAATTTTTTTGTACAACTCCCAGGTCAAATTTATTTCATACAAAAATAAAATTATATAAAGAGAAAAAAAAAGATGATGCATTGTCAGTGAATACTAATATTACACTGATAGGAAATAAGAACAATTGATTTTATCATCTTACTAGATAATTGTAATTGTAATCATTAAATAACCATCATCGATTTTGACACATTTGGCGCTTACGTGACAACTTTTAATTAAAAATCACAATATTTGGAGTCAAAAGTGAAATTAAGTATATTTTCTTAGATTTTAATCTCCACAATATTTTCACTTAGCAATTTTATTCTATATTAAATCAAAATAAAACGAGATTTTATTGAAACGCTACCAAACTTTATAGATATACTTTGTGTGTTATGATAGAAACGAGTTCAAAATTTAATTTCTGGGTCTATATTTCTATTAATTTGGTTTATTGAGCTTTTGACGCTTCAAAATTCATATTTAAGTTATCATTTGCGGATGAGATGTTTATAATGCTCTAAATATGTCTGTAAAAATATATTTAAATATACTTTGTGTCCTTGTTTATAATGCTCTAAATATATTTAACCCTTAATTAATTAGCCGTGTCCTTGTTTTCCCGAGTGCATGTTCATACCACCAAATCCCAACATTTGATTTAAGTGTATGTAGATTTAAAATTTGAAGTTCCTAGAGAAATATTTCTCAAATTTTTGAGAGGACAGTGTTGTTTTGCTACATATTGGTATATATGTACAACAGAAATGGTGACATAAAATACTTAAAAGAGTATCTTTTGTAGAAAATGTTAGTGCTGGTGGCAATAAAGTAAGAGTGATTTCCCTAAGCAACAAATGATAATAACTTGAATACTCTGCAAGTGCAGTTGCAACAAAGTTTTGGCAGTAAAAAGTTTTTGTTAGTATCGAATGACATATTGGATGAAAATTATGTTGATTGGAGGGATCTAAAAGACATCTTTAATGTTGGGGATCTGGAAAGTAAGATCATCATCACCACAAGGTTTTTTGATGGGAAACAATCTATGAAATGCATCTCCTCATGAATGATTTAGCTACAATGGTTTCATTTCCATATTGTATAAGGTTGGATGAACAAAAGCTCCGTGAAAGTCTTGAAAAGGTTTATGATTTGTCATTCACTAAAGGTGAATATGACTCACACAATCAATTTGATAAATTGGCTGGATTAAAAGATCTACACATTATCCTAGCCTTACCTTTTCAAAGACAACAGTCTGATTGTTAGTTATCAAACATGGTATCCCGTAACTTGCTGGAACCAAGTTGGTTTTATACTTAGAGTTTTGATGTTAACAAAAATATTTTATGAGAACAATATATTTGACTTCACAAAGTATGAAAAAAGATTTGTGTTTTTGAAGACAATCTAAAATAAGATTTGACTCAGATTTATAATTGAAGAAAATCTTTGACCAAGTTAAAAAGAAGATATGATCAACATCTTATCTACAAGAATATATGAAATATTTACAAGAAGATGTTGATCAAGATTTATCTACAAGAAAATATGAATTATTTACAAGAAGATTTGATCAAGATTTATCTACAAGAAGATATGAATTATTTACAAGAAAATATGATCAAGAATTGTTTACAAGAAGAAACACTGACAAGAAGATACATTTATTAATTACAAAATATATGATTCAGATTTTGACAAAGGAAAAAATACTGAATTGGACTTAGTCATATTCCTACTTGTGAAAGTTCAGGAACCGGTCAACACTATGTTCCTACCCAGATCAAAGAAAGCAATAGGAAGGAAGTTTCATATGAATAATTTGCGAAAGCAATCTAAACAAAATACAAAAAGTATCAATCTGAAGAATTTACAAACTCAATCTTAACAAAATACGAACAATATCAATCTGAAGAATTTACAAACTCAATCTTAACAAAATTTGGACAATATCAATCTGAAGAATTTACAAACTCATTATGAACAAAATCAATTTAGAAGAACTGCTCAGATTGGATTCAGAAATAAAGAATTGGCTAAAGAACATATTATCAAAAAACATCTTGTTCAGAATTATTTTTGAATAAGATCATTGTTGACCAAGCTAGTTATGAAGATATAATTCAAAATTGAACAAGGACTAAATTAAAGCCCTAATTTTATCTATAAATAGATACTCAAGGATGAAGAAGAAATCATCGAAAAAAAAAAAAGCAGAAGAACTTAAGCTCAAAATTCCAAACTTATTTTAGAGTTCAAAGAGAGAAACACTTGTTCGAATGAGAAATATTTTCTGACTGTTTTTCTTAGAGTGTGATAGTCATTGTTATAATCAGCTTGTTAGAAGCAACTACTCAAGTTCCAAACTTTTTTATTCAAACCCAACAGTGTTTTTAGTGTGCCTGCAACAATTTGGGGTTGTCAGATTGTGTGGAGAAAACTTGGCTGGTAGAGTCGAGGTGTGTGTGTTCCTCAAAAGTCTATGGTTGTTAGGCTGTTTGGGAAAACTGGCTTGGAGGATTAGGTGTTTTGTAATTCAAGTTGTTGAATTAGTGGATTAAATCCTTATAGGTGTTTTGAACATAACTTTTTATGATCATTGTTCTTACCTTGGCCGCTTTTCTTCCTAGTACAATTCTCTAAGCCTCACGAAGTTGTTCACAAGGAAAAAGAAGTTCCAAGCTTTTGATACACGAAGAAGAGGAGGTGATGGTGATGGTGGCTAGAATTTTGGTATTCTTTACAGAATCTTGTTTGTAAAGGGTTTGTGAAATAGGGTTTGTGATGGTGTATATGAGTTGGAGCCGAATCTTGTTGTTATATATGTTAACGTGTTAATCTTTATGGTGTGTATGATACCAAGTCTTGATTTTTGTGTGTATGTGGTGAAAGTTATGATTTTCATGATGATTTGTTTATGGATATGTGATCTTAGTGATGTGTGAATAAGATGATGATTTTAAAAAGTGATTTGAATGCATATGACATGATTCTTAGTGGGATGTGTGGGAATATGTCTCTTTTATATTATATTATCATGTCATGGCATATGCATCTTCGTGGAAGTTGCCTTAGTGGCAGGTTTTCCCCATTGGTATAGGTGATCTGTGTGGAAGTTGCCTTAGTGGCAGGTTTTTCCCATTGGTATGGGTGATTTTTCTGTGAGGAAGTTGCCTTAGTGGCAGGTTTATATCCGGATCATATAGTTTTAGGAGCATGCATCGTGTATATATTTTTGTTATGCAATTTATTGGTTTGTGTATTTTTTTTCTTTTAAATTGGAAGTTTTTACTTTTATGTATTTTGTGTTACTCTTCTATATGTTTAACTTTGGTTTGATGTGGATGATGGATAAAACTGGCCCTTACAACAACATTTTAGGTACTAATGAGTTCGAGGAGATTCAAGAGTAGTTGATGAGTATTAACGTGCGGCGAACGGGGGATAAAAATGGGTTTTCAATACAATTTTGTAATGATAGAATTGCCGTAATATTTCTTAGTTTATTTTTAATCTTTTGTCACCAACTTTTAAAATGCACTAGAATTCTAGAAATACGGAAGTGGGTTCCCTTCCGTTAGGAATAATTGCTTTTTCTTTGTTTTAGTTTTGAATAAACATTTTCTTAATAATATTAATTAAACGTGGTTGTTACTAATTATTTGTATGAATAAGTATTAGGTATTTTATTTATAAAAAGAAATTGTCGTAAACGTTTTCAATCAATATATTTTTAAGTAATGCTTTGGATCAAAAATCCGGGGTGTTACACCTTGGTTGATTACATAGTCTGAAAGATATATTGAAAGAATGACACTAGTATAGAGTGATGGAGCTGAATTCTATGGAATTAATAGTTGGCCTTCATTTTAACCATTTCCTTCCTTTGAGACACAACACTTTAGAAAGATGTGGGAGTGGGAGGAATGGAAGTTGGTTGAAGGTACAACTACTGTGTTTCCTAGTTTTACATGTTTGCCAATGAGTAAATGTCCAAAGCTCAAAGGGAACATACCCCTTGGGAAAATTGGGTAATCAGAAATAACCCATTATTGAAGGGATGCAATCATTAAGACAATTGGTATTAAGTTTTATGGAAGTAGTAGTAGTTCTCTTTTGTTTCAACAATTTCCCTCGTTAGAGAAACTACACTTTAAGGATATGCAAGAATGGGAGGAACGAAAGTTGATTGGAGGTAGAGCTAAGAGTTTCTAGTCTTATGCATCTAATAGAGGAAAGTTGTCTAAAACTCATAAGAAATATACCCGACAAACTTCCTACCTAACTGATATTCAGTTAAAAGGATGTCCACTATTGGTGGATTCATGGGACTCAAATAATAATAGAAACATTACAATTATAAGGCCACTAGTTGTACTCATTAAAATAATAATCCCTCTAAATTCTCTTCGAAAGTTGACTATCATATCTATTGTCCTTCTCGAGAGATGGTCTACCCAAAACCTTATTATCTCTCACTATCTATGATTGTATTAATATGTAATTCCTTCCTCATGAATCCTTACACAATTACACATCACTCAAGGTTTTGAACATATCTCGCAGTTGTAATTCAATGAAGTTGTTTACCTTGAAGTTGCAATATCAATCACAAGAAAGAGGGTTTGAATTGTGATCCCTTTTTAAAATTTAATTCATGCACTTAAATCTCTTTAACTCAAGAACAATCTTGGTTGAAATAAATCATTAATCTCCATAACGTTTTTGGATGTATTAGTTCAAATAATACATTTCAACTTATAAGTAAGTGAAATGTGACTAGTGAGTGGAAGATAAATATAGATAAGGGATAAGAAGATCAAACAAAGGTTATCCTGGTTCACCCAACGTGGGCTACATCCAGTCCTCACAATCTATGAAATTTTCCACTAATGTGTTCAACACCATAACGTTTTGTCTTGCACTATCTTTCTTGATCACACTTTGATCAATTACAACATTCACCTTTCAATCTTGAAAGGAATTTCTACAATCACATTTTAGTCTAGAAATGATATTTACTAGTAACTTTCAAACTAGAATGGATTTTTACAACACACTTAAACTAACTTAAGAGATAGTCTTGAGTTACAAATTGATGTATATGATAAAAAGTGTTTGGGATCTAAAATTTCTCAACTCTTATTTGAGATTGATTAACAACAAGAACTTAGTAAGATGATCCACAAATATAGTTAGAGAACTAGAGTTTTGCTTGAGAGAAGAGCTTTGGAACTTGAGCTTTAAAATGATCAAGTGTAGATTGATTGCTTTGGAAATCTTGAATTTTCTTTTGATTGATCTTCCTTTTATAGATGAAGATAGGCTTGAAAACTCAAATAAAGTTGAATATAGTCGTTAGACATATTAACCAAGTGTCAAATTTGATTTAAGCACATTAAACACGTGTTTATATTACTATCTAGAACATTCTTGACCAACCTAGAACGTTCTTGCTTTGAGTCTAAAGGAAAATGTGAACAAGTGTCAGAATGAGCTGTCAAATGTCAGTTGACATTGTGTTTGTCCAAAAGCATGCATAGCTTTCTACATTAACAATGTTAGTACAATGTCCTTGTGTCCTTTTGACCTTGCTTATTAGTCTGGAGATCAATTTGAAGATTGTTTTAATCATTTGGGCCTTCAATTCGAGTCATTTAAGTGTTCATTTAATCTATGCAGCCTTATGTGTGAATTTGACATTCTTAACTTACAATTAGACTTCCCAAACTGATATGTCTTGATTGTGTTTTCATTTAGGACACCCATAATGTTTTTCTGAATATTCTCCAATCATTTTGACATTCATTTTGAAGTTTCTTCAAAAACTATTGGACTTTACAAAAGTGGATTTTTTTTCTTGATAGAGAATTATATGGGACCACAAATAATGATCAAAACTTTTTTGATTGCTTTGAAAAGGGCCACACTATTTTTTGCATGAATATGAAAGCTTATGCTTGATTTCCTATCTTTGAATAAATCACTCAAAAACACAAGTTAACATATAATATGATCATAATTATAATTAAAAATTTAATTAACTATTTGATTATCTTCAAAACAATAATTAGGAATTTTTCCTAAAAATTCTCCCTCTTTTTGATGATAACAAACATATTAATTAGATTTTGAATTTTGATTTAAGCATGATATTAAGCAAAAAAAAAAAAAAATCTCTAAAAAACTCCCCCTCAAATTTTGCATCCATTACACAAACAATCATTTTTGAACTAGAATATCTTTTTCATTAATCAAATATTATAAGGATTCATACATATGGTTCAAAAAGAACAAACATAGACTTGCAGATTATTAAAGCAAAGAAGTATATAAGGAGTTTTTCAAAAAATACTTCTTAAAAATTAAATATAACTTTTCTCCTTCCCCTTTATCACAACAAAATGAAGTGGGAGGAAACAAACACAAAACATATCAGAATGACAGTGATTGTGAAGAACCATCAAATGAGGAGGAAATGGAGGGCATTGGCATATTAGGAAAGCAATGAGGAGGATTAGGAAGAAGGGGATTAAGACCTAGTTTTTGTGTAGCTTCATTAACCATCCATTTCCTTAAAATAGCATTCTCACTGTCCTGATGAATTTGTCGAACAATGATAGTTTGAAGAGCAGTAAATATCAATTGGTAGTGGGACTGTGTGGAGGTGATACTTATCCCCCAGGTACCGGGCTCGAATCCCACAGAAGGCAAAAACTCGTTATTTCCACTGGGTGGATAGGGGGACGAGAAGGTCGTGAGGTAGCACTGCTGGTAACGATAATGGATGGGGTGATACAGGAAGCTGGAACTTGTGTATCATTTATAGTTTGGTAAAAGTTGAACCAATAGTTGGAATGGTAACAAACTGTATATTTTGTTGAGCAACAGTGGGAGTAGTTGAATCAAAGGCAGAGCTAGCAAAAAAACATTGATACCAAAAAGAGAGGATAAGTTTACTTGGAGAGAGAAGAAGAGGAAAGACATTTGTGAAACTCATCCGAGGTTAATTTGATTGGATGTTTGTCCTTGTAAGATAGAATTTTGCTTGGAGCTCAAACTTGGTGTTCTGAAAACAATTAGAATTCGATGATCAAAAGGAATTGGTTGAGATTAATGGAGAACAGAACCAAGAACGTTCTACCTCAAAGGAGAACATTCTGAAGGAAAAAAATTTAGATTAAAATTTTAAGCATTGGGGTTGAATAAGGTTTTTTGCTCAGATTGTTTCCTTTTAGCGGAGCCAGGAGTGGGCCGATGTGTGTCTTCTGGTGGAGGGAATAAAGGTGCATTCATAGTTTGTGGGAGAGATGGATCTTTTTTCATATGGGAAATATTTTTTGAGGTAAATTTTGAGACTTTGAAAAAGGATACATCATCCTTAAAAGGGACTTTGAAATATTTGAAGATTTTGGATAGGACCATACCTCAGGGCACAATGAGGCGTTTGTAATCACGAGTGGTGGAAGTTATCATGTTTTGAATGATGATGTAGGGCAAGTTTAATTTGTGGCCGTGGAGATGGTGATAAATGATCAGGGCATCGTTGATAGATCCTGGAGTGAAGAGTTCATTGAAAACTTCATCTTTTTGAAAAATATGGTGGATCTTGTAGAACGAGAAATACAAGAAATGGAGAGGGGGTTGAATTGTGTTTTATTTTAAAACCGTTTTAACAAGACTAAAATAAAGTGATACAAACATAACAAACAAACAAAATGACACAACTAATTTATCTTGGTTCACCATCAACATGGTATCTACATCCAGTCCCTTAAATCTAAAGGATTTAATCCACTAATTCATCAACTGAATTATACTTCCACTAAATACCTACTAGTCAAACTGATTGTGTTCAAGTTTTCTCAACCTTCTAGCTTAATACAGTCATGTTGTTGAGGGATGCAACCACTACCGGGCTATATTACAAAAGAATAGGCAAGATAAAATATTAAGAGCAAGGGTGCAGAGATGACTATATTGTGTTTATTGCAGTGTGTTATTGTTTGTGCTTTTCAATAAGGATTACACGTCCTTTTATAAATATCTTTAGGATTTTTGGTCGTTGTCCTTATTGTAAGAAATCAACATGTATCATGAAGTTTCGTTTCAATTCTTCTGAGATTGATTCACCATTAAACCTTGTCAAAAATATCCTTGAAATTGATTAAGAGAATCTTGATATGGAGATTGAAAGAGCAGAGGATATTATGATAAGAGAATGTCGCATAGACCTTTAGACAAATACGGATTCATAGTGTTTAGCAGAGGATGCGCAAAAGTTTTGTCTTCTTCAGAGCGTTGAATTTCATCAGAGCCTTGAATATCATTAGAGCATAGACTATTAACAGTGGTAGACAATCATATGGTTGATGCAATTATTAGAGGCAGACAATCACTTGTATGTTAAGGTTATTAGAGGTAGATAGTTGAGATGCTTGTTGTGATTATCAGAGCCAGACTATAAAGTCACCAGAGACGCATTTTAGAGAGCGTTCACTAGACTTAGAATATGGAGAATATAGTGGAGTCTTGGTCTTCGTTTAACTTGGACCAAAAGATTAAAGGATGCAACGTGAACTCATATAGAATAAACTGATCTGGAAACTGCACACTAAAATAAAACATTAGTGCTTTAAATTGTTCCCAAACAATAATTTGTTATCAACAAAACAAGTAAAAGTCATAGTTTTTCAAACCATCTTGGTTATAACAGATCTTTTAGTGGGAAGATCCCTAATTTTAGCAAGAACATCAGGTGTTATACGAATTTCTACCCTTTTGTGTATTGTTTGATTGGAGTTCTTTCAAGTTTGAGATTTTCAAACACAAAAGTTCTTCCAATATCTACTAAGTTTTTTTCATGATCGAAGGAGATAAGGGGTTCCTATTTTTAGTGGATTTGTTTTATGATTTGGGTTTTGATGGAGAACATTCTTGAGTTTTTTTACTTTTGTGGAGAACGTTCTGGAAGTGTTGTTTTTTATGGAGAACGTTCTGAGAGGTGTTTTTTGTGATGGAGAACGTTTTGGAAATTGGTTTTTCGTGTAGAACATTATGAGGGTTTGGTTTTTGGGAAAAAAATATTTTGGTTTTCTAGATTTTTCTTTTTTGTGTGTTTTGGTATAGAGGATGAGGATTTTGAAGTTGTTATGGAGGAAGTTTTGGGTGATTTCTTTTTGGAAACAAATTTTAATGGTTTTGAAATATGTTGGGTTGTGTTGGAGGTTTCTTTTGATGATGTGTGTGGAGTAGATTTTGAGGGTTCAATAGGTGGCTCAAGTGATTTCTCTGGTAGTTCAGAAAGTGGTTCAAAAGGTGTGGTAGTTATCAGTAATGGTTAAGAGGTTTTTGGTAAAGATGAAGACAATGGAAATGATTCAAACCTTTTATATGGAGAAAACTCATTGCCAGAGTTGCATGAGATGGTATAGATGGTTGTGTCAATGCTATTTTATTTTTTGGAAGTACCAATGCCAACCACGATTCTCATAAATCTTCTTTTTGAGGGAGGATCGTCTGATTTGACTTGTTTTGATTTTTTGTGAAGATGTAGTGGTGTTTGGGTTATTGTTGGAAGGTTACATTGAAAGAGAGGGTAGAAAAGTGGTGAAAGGAGACATGACAAGGGGAGGTGGACTGAGTTTAGGAAAGGTTGAAAAATAAAATAAAAGGTCTTTTCTGAAAGAGGATGATTCTAGAGGAGTAGGGCGACGAAGAGGAGATGGTGTTTGAGGTTTGGGTTTGGTTGGTGCCTTTTTCCCAAGGGATTTTGTTGGAGCCATATATGATTTTTTTGAGTGAAAAATTTGAAAACTTGAAATGGAGGTTGTTATGAAGGGTTTGAAGAATGATGGAAGATAAAAAAAAAAGATAGGGAAAAGTTATCAGTTTTGAAAAGAGAGAGAAATGCACGTGTGGAAGTTGCAGAGGTGAGTGGTTAACATGTGATTGCAAACATGGGGAAAAAAAAACAATGAAAACAGAGCGGGATTTTGAAGAGAGAGATAGAAGAAAAAAAATGAAATGACAATTTGAAAACAGAAAACGTTCTTCTAATAACCAAAATGTTCTGGTTATATTTTTCCTTAACAAAAGTTTGGGTTTTTTTTGTTATGTTTAATTTTTCTTTAATAAAATCAAAACGATCTTCTACCAGGGGTTTTGTGAAGATGTCAACAAGTTGATTTTCAGTATCAACAAAAATTAATTCAACATTCTTTTTGGTTCCATGATCTCTAATAAAATGATGTTTAATTTCAATGTATTTTGATCTTGAACGTTGAATGAGATTTTTTGACAAATTAATTGCATTTGTATTATCACAATAAATTGGAGCATTTGAATATCTTATAGAAAACGTCTTCAAGTTGATTTTTAATCCAAAGAACTTGAGAACAACAATTTGCATGTGAGACATATTCGGTTTCAGTTGTTGATAATGCAATTGTATTTTGTTTTCTGCATGACCAACTAATGAGGACTTCTCGAAGATACTAACATGCACCACTTGTGCTTTTTCTTTCAATTTTGTTCCCAACATAATCAACATCACAATAAGCTATAAGATCAAAATGTGAACATTTGTTATATCAAGTCAAAGGGATAAAGACAAAAGAAATACAAGTCAATGATTGTTCCTCTGAAGACAAAAGTAAATAGCGCTACAATGACTATCTAGCTCAGACTAAAAACCATCTTGAGCCTCTAACTCAAAGATCAAAATAAGAAAGCCTCTAATAAAGTTAATGATCTGGTGTAAGTTAAATCCCCTATTGAATAAAGAAAGAGAATATGTCAAACAAGTTCACAATGACTCTGAAGAATATGTTGAAGCTATGTATGACTCTGATGAACGCGCTCTCAAACGCGTCTCTGATGAATCTATTAATCCAAAATCTCTTAAATAATGAATAAATTGAATTGTTTTAATGGATTTGACCGATTTTGCTACCCTATAAAACGATAATAGATCACTCATTATTTAGTATTTACTTTTCAATAGATAAAATTAGGAAAGGTGATATTTCAAATGGAAAATCAGAATAGAACCAAGAAATATATATATATTGGGAAACTAGGAAAGGTGATATTTCATTGCAGAAGATATGCAAAGAATATTTACATAGCGAAAATTAGGAAAGTAATTCACAGGGTAATAATGAAAGTATCGATGTGATCAACAAAAGAATCAATGAATTATTTTTGTAAGGCACCTGGGGCGTACCCATAAGTACCAAACGCCTACCATGTTGGGGTACAATCTATTATGTGTATGGCTTTAAATTTGGAGTATCCGTGTTTTATTGCCTTCTACATTATGCACCTTCATTTGAGTGTATTTGGAGAAAATCAAAGTAAAGTAAGGAGAGAATTCAAATAATATTAGCCATAGTTAGTTAGGTTCTGCATAGGCCTATTTTAGGTTAGAAAATGAGAGAAAATCAAAGAAGTTAAGTGTAGAGAGAGAATTTGGAGAATTCTGAATATGATTGCTAACCTTCAATTGAGTGTAGATAGAACTTTATGTAAAGTGGCATAACTGGCTTCTTAACTAGCTGAATGGCAACAGAACTCTGTTACGAACTAACTCTTCCTATATGCAGATATAAGGCTTACACGAATTACAAATACGGAAATACATAGATAACATAAACTACATTTTGTCACTCAAATACTAACTATAGAGTCCAACTAACGAATCCATCTTTAAATGCAGTATGCTCAGCTCTATGAAGCATTGTCACAAAACACCGAATACAACACTAACACATAGACAACAATAATAATTTCAAAAAATAGAAGTGATTGAATCTAAGTATGTAACCACATGTGTCGGTGTCGTGTTGGTTTCAGATACTGACATGTGTTAAACATTGGACACCTTCAATCTAAAGTGTCAGTGCTACATAGGGTCTGTTGAGTGCCTATTGTTATCTGCATGCATCTATCTTTTTCATTCTACTGCTCTCTATTGTCTTTGCTCTTCTCTCTATATTAAGGATTTGTAATAATAAATCAATGTTAAATGGATTCTCTGAAATAACTTTTTGTCATTATTTTTGTTGTGGAATAGATTGCTACACCTGCAACTGAGATGGATGGTGAAGGCATTAGAACGGATACCACAGCAACACCAATGGAATTTGATATTGTTACTCTTCCTGGTAGTCATGGTGGAACCTCAACTTCTGATGAACTACAGAAGCTGAGCTCAGATACTGATAACGGGCTGGAAGCGGGTCAGTTGGAAGCGGATGCTGAAGTTGAAGCTGGAATCATAGATGAGACTGATGCTGATGTTGATTTAGATGCAGTTGGCTGATAGAAGAATTTCAGAGGAACATTAGAATAGTAGATGCCATCATCCATTTTTTAGTGACAAAGATAGCTGCAAGCAACATTCTTCCCCAAAATTAGGTCATGTTAAAGGCATCTTGTTTTATTTCAAATGACAGGAAGGAAATTATTTTAATTTTTTGTATAACATCAGTTGGAAGTAGTTTTTTCAATGTAGCGTGATAATATAAATATTTGTACTTGTATGGTGAAAAAATCAAATGAAATAAAATATACTCAATTAATTTTCCCATTACATGCTATCAATGCAATTATTTGAAACTGATTTGTTGTCTAACACTTGTGATTCTGAATTTGGATCTCTTATATTGGAATTCAATATGATAGGATAATGTGGAAGATCTTGCTATATAATTTATTTGATTTTACATCTTAAATATATTATTAGATTTTAATGTTGAGATATCTTGTACACTTTCATGTTGAATTTTTAACATTAAAGGATCCAAATCTGTATGGTTTCCAGCTTCCTTTGTTGATGGGCGATGGGATATAGGTGGCATGTGGGAGTGAGCATAGTCAGGTGTAATTTATCAGAGTTGATGTGATAAATTTGTTTTTCCTCTTTACCGTTTCATAAAGTTATGCTAGAGTATAAAGATATTGAGATTAACTCTTGTTGTCCCCAATAATCCGGAATAATGTGTAGAGCTAAAGAAAGTTTGTCTAAAATTAAGTACAGCAATAAGATGTTGAAATTTACTCATTGCAGTACTATTTTCAAAACAACGTTTGTGAACACTGAAGACGCGTTTTCGTGTACCGACTTAAGGGTCTGTATCATTGTAAGCAAAATAACGTTTGTGAACACTGAAGACGCGTTTTCGTGTACCGGCTTTGGGGTGTATCATTGTAAGCAAGAAAATCAAATAAAGTAAGTTCTATTTTGATGCTCCCTGAGGGTTAGTTTAATTGTAATTACAATTGTAAGCAAGAAAAATCAACAAAACAAAACAAGTGTTTTGTGGTTTTTGACTTGTGTGTGATGATGAGGAACATAAATGGATACTTTGTTTGTGTGTATCATGTTAGCTATAGAACTTGTTCTAGCAGCAGATGTTAATCCTACCGATAAAATCCTGTTAAATTGTGGTGGCCCTACTGTTAGTTCTGATCCTGATGGTTGTAAATGGAGCACTGATAATGGTTCCAAGTTTGGTTCTTCAATTGGAAAATCCACCACATCACAGGCTACAACTCCAAGACCCTGCAGTCCCTCAAGTTCCCTTTATGACGTCGCGGATTTTCAAATCGTCGTATACCTACAGTTTTCCGGTGGGTTATGGTTGAAAGTTCCTCCGATTGTATTTTTATCCGACTTCTTATTCGGATCTTAATATATCCGATGCCAGGTTTGGCGTGACATGTTTAAGTCTACTAATAGTGATATGTTAATTTTAAAACAAAAATAAGAATTTCAAAATATATTATTTTTTAGTTTCAGAAAAAATAAATTGTTATGTTAATTTTAAAATTAAAATTATAAAAACTATTTTTTTATTTTAAATTTTAAAGAAAAAACTATTTTTGGGATTAAATAAAAATGAACTCACCTTCACTAAACATATTTTAATTTTGAAGTGAAGTATTTTATTTGATTTTATTAATAGAATTTTGTTTTTTTTTTACATATTTTTATTATTTTTAAATTATTAAATTAACCATTATTCAATTGTTGAAATGAAGAAAAACAAAACAAGCCATTTTGTTATATATTTTTGAATGTGGGGTATTTTGGTGACTTTGAAAAAAAATAAGATATTTAAATAAATTATCCTATTTCTCTAAGTTATTTAGAATTTATTAAAAATTACAATAACATTTAATTAAGTACAGCAAAATTTTCATTTTTATTTTCACATGCATGTTACTTTTTCAAAATTAAGTACACCAATAAGATGTTGAAATTTACTCTAGAATGCCCAAGGAAGATTAGCATGGGCTGAAGTTATATTTTATTGGATTCCATTCTTGAGCCACTCACGAAGTCCTATTTTGAGTTCTACTCATTGTAGTACGATTTTTGCAGTACTATTTTGAATTCTACTCATTGCCGTACTATTTTCACAAGCGCGTTTTCGTGTGGCTTAAGGGTCTGTATCATTGTAAGCAAGGCTTCACATGCGCGTTTTCGTGTGGCTTAAGGGTTCGTATCATTGTAAGCAAAACAACGTTTGTGAAGACTGAAGACGTTGTATCGGCTTTGGGGTGTATCATTGTAAGCAAGAAAATAAAATAAAGTAAGTTCTATTTTGATGCTCCCTGAGGATTAGTTTAATTGTAATTACAATTGTAAGCAAGAAAAATCAACAAAACAAAACAAGTGTTTTGTGGTTTTTGATTGTGTGATGATGAGGAACATAAATGGATACTCTGTGTGTATCATGTTATCTATAGAACTTGTTCTAGCAGTAGATGTTAATCCTACCGAAATCCTGTTAAATTGTGGTGGCCCTATAACACCCTAAACCCAAATTGAAATAGAAAGTAAAATGCATTAGTTTTGAAAGATATTCGCAACGGTTCGAAAACAGAGTATGAAAATTTTCTTTTAAACTATAGGGTTCGGGACGTCACACCCACACTTACACAAAATGCTTCTATAAAAATTCTCACTTACAAATCCTTTAATATCGAATATAGCTAAGGTTTATTAAATAAATATTTCTGACATAAAAACACATTCTAAACTTAGAGACAATTAATTTCTACTTCCGAATAAAAGATCAAAAATAACACGATTGGTTGATCGAATTTACAAAAACCTAAATTAGTTCATAACTCAACAAAACACGACAAATTACTCCTACCCAGTATCACCTATCAGAGCATGGATCACCCACCGATAACCTGAAATAACTGCGCTTTTGCAAGCGCCAAACACAAACAACGAGGGGTGAGCTTCGAAATTATGTAACAATATAACATACACGAGAAGAACACGCAATTAGTCAAAACAACACAAATAAAGAGAACATTCAAGAACATAATATCAAAGGTTAATCTAATTCAATCACAATAAAACAGTTACAAGGATGAAATGCTATGCATGTCCTATACTCTATACTTCATCATTTGGTACCATTCTACTCTGAAGTACTTGGCTAGGAGGCCTGATACTATGCCACTACAAGAGTGGACGGACAATTCATGAATGGCCAAGTCCTCATAGATCCCCTCAACTTAACCCGAGACACATATACGCGACGGTCGGGGTACTCTTGTGTTGCACGGTAGCTCCCGGCCTTAGGGAATAACCCACTAATCCACTTAGAAATTCCCCACTAGATGTACCCCCAAGGTCTATCAGTCTTACTTTACAGTTCGACTGTAGCCCTCCACGATCAGGCTCATTCAGTTGTACTTCCCCGAATCACTAGGTTTGTCAGACCCTCCCTATATGATGACAAAATAATCCTAACTTCAAAATCTACAAGACATATCTCAGACTTACTCGATCATCACAACTCAATAAGTTTCAGTTTGACTTCACAATATTCATCATTATATATGTATATCAGTCAATCACAATAAAATCCCAATATTTGATTTACACTACTCACAATACACAATCCAGTTTCATCAATCACATAATAAGGAATCAATTTAGGTGGCACATTCAAGTAATATCACAATTTCAATCAAGTAACAAGAACACTCAAGTACATATCATTCAAACAATAACAACTAGCATAAGATTTCATAAAATCAGACAGCATGCAATCTTGATATAAATAGATTCACGGCAATTCTATAGGTTGCTAAATTATATTTTAGTCCTCACCATTACCATTCATATATTATTAATTAATTATTATTACTCAATAGGGCTCAACCGTACGTAGTAAGCCCCAGATGAATATCTGGGAATTTCGGTATTCCCGTTCATCTCACACTATTTTATACTCATAAAATCGAACCTCATCTCACCCCTTACCTGGTTTGACGATCGCATACGATATAAGTTAGAGAAGTTTCAGCAACGGCGGAGCAATCTAAAATAATTTATTCGACAGCGGTTCATGGAATAGCCGAAATGCGACACGAACGACTCGAAACAATGTTTACGGGTAATCGCGACGACACTGAAATTCAAAATAAAAAATGCATCATCATCGAACATTAACTAACATTATAGGTTCGAAACAGAATAAACTACGAACGCGAGATTTGTCGGGAAACCATTTACCGTAGCGTCGATGAAGATGAGTTTTCATGAACGTTGGCAAAACTATAAATTAAAGATGTAGGACAATGTTTTCGATGCGTAGGTCATAGAACTATTCTTTGTTGTTTTAGACCACCACGGCGACTGTGTTGAAAGTGAACAAATAATGGGTCACAGTTTGATCTTTCCTTCATGTGCCAGTTGGATGAGGGTGATTTTGATGAAGGTAATAAATAGAAATGAGGTGTATTGATCATTCAGTCATGAAAAAAATACTGGATTGTAGCTAATGGCAAAATTCTTGTTTCGAAATGATGCCTACGAGAGTGGCGACTGTTGCGTGGACTCCTATTATTATATAATTATTAGATATAAGTGTATACGATATAAGGGTCTGTTTGATGGACCGAATAACTAGACACGACATCATTGTTCGCATTTATCTCACTCTCAACAACGAGTAGTGTTCGATTCTCCCCTGTGGCATTTTAGGTTGATTTCTTTTTTTTTTTTTGCATATATATATATA
>JBBPBQ010000001.1:6363285-6375097 GCA_037974755.1 Cicer yamashitae | reverse complement strand
AAAAAAAAAAAAAAAAAAGATACAGCTCGAATAATGGGAAAAATCATAATAACCAACCCTGCAATATTAAACAATGGAGTGGAGGTAGGAAATGGAAAAAAGTAAATGTCCATTGTTGCTCAATAAGGAAAACTTACATCTTCAGCCAAGGGTTTCCAGTACTCCATAATTGAAGGTGTTTGAACACGCTGAGGATCAGTTAAAGCATTCTGGAAATTCAAGAAACTTCTTGTAAATCGATAATTTAGAAAAGTCATTCTACATTACGACCAATACAATGGAAATGAAGAAATGCATTTTAACCAAAGAAAAAAAAAATCAACTAAGCAGAACATTAGAATTTTGGCTTAGGGCTTAATTCAATCCGCAAAACCAATTTAATGATAAGGACTGCTCAAGCCTTATACAAATACTACATATATTTGGTCAATATGAGACAAACACACCGACTCACAACTCACAAGTCACACCTAGCACAGTGAAGGTGCTGGAGGATGTAATGAAGGCAGCACAAAGTTTCCGCAATTAAGGCTGCTAGGAGTGGACCACAATTAAGGCGGCTTTCCAACAGTTAGTAAGTAGAGATCAGAGGAATCACAGCTTTCAATTTTTTATTTTCATTCACAGCTATATTGACATAAATGAATTATCATAAAAATAGGGAAGATATATACACATTGTGAAGCATCGGTCTTGACTAAGCAACTCAAAAGTCTAAACCTACGACCAGAGCACCTTGATATTTGTTGAGAGTCTCACATCAGTTGAGATATGGTTTGGAAATTTATTTATAAGTGGAAGACATCTCTCACACTACAAGCTGATTTTGTACGGGTTGATTTAGGCCGAACCAAATTTTAAGAATGTTAAGTATAGAATGCCATGCCACTATCTACGCATACTTCTAAGTTCTGACCCTAGTGTTCAGCATCCATAAGAGTCAACTTCTACAGAACTAGACCTTGCATATATAGCACAAGCCACAAATTCAGCAAATAAAAACATACCGGATTTTGATCTGCCCACTTCCAAAACTGAGACAGTTCTTTGTTACCCAATCTCCATCTTGGCTTACTGAAAATGGAGAGACAGAACAGCTTAAGCAGACATTCTGGGCATGGTGAATAAGACCAAGAATAGCAGCATAAGAATAGAAGAAAGAAATATACAATGTTTAGACTTTAGACACTAATTTTGTTCTATAAAACACAAAGCGCCTCATGTGCCTATGGTTTTTGCCTGGCTGTATCGTGTATGCTTGTAACACCTACTTGGAAGTGATTTTCTTTGTGGTGAGCTACCTAGTTTTTTGACTCGGTTAACTATTTTTTTAAGTTGAACAAATATTCCCTCTATGTTTCTAGCATTTAAGTTTTAAAATATGTTCATTATCCAGACTTGGTGACCTACAGTGAAGTTCTATGCAAAACACTTACTTTAATGAACTTCAAAGTTACAATATATATAATTGTTGACATATAGCAATCAGATCTGATATGATTGTGTTTATTAGTTGATTTTCTATTTAAGTTTATTTATATTTTGGGAAATAATCAAATCACTCTGATTTGATTTATTTCCTAATTTATTTTTACTTTATTCTGCATTCATTAGATAGCTGGCAGCATTGTATATATATATATTTGTACTGTTTATGTTTCAATAATAATAATAAGAAATTTTCCTTCCCTCCTGTTTTAACCTAGCTGCACCCTAAAACACATGGTATCAGAGCTTCGGCTCTGATCCTGTGGCAGCTCACCATGTCCTTACAAACTGAAAAAAATTGTTCCTCCACTACTACAATACCAGAAAAAAATTCTGGTGACCCTAAAATCGTGTCAACCCCTACCACAAATGATCCACTATCCATAAACTCTGGTTTACAGCTTCTAATCCAAAAGCTGAATGGCAGAAACTATGTTGAATGGGCCCAGACTGTGAAGTTAGCTCTTGATGGCAAGGGAAAGTTAGGCTACTTGACTGTAGATACTCCTCAACTAGAGAAGACCGATCCAGCCTACCAAAAATGGAAGTCAGAGAACTCCCTAATCATTGGGTGGCTGATTCACTCAATGGAATCTTCCATTGGGAAGCCCTACCTATTCATTTCCACTGCAAAAGAGGTGTGGGAAGCTGTACGCGATTGCTATTCCGACTTGGAGAACTCCTCACAGATTTATGAACTTAAAACTCGTTTGTGGCAGTCCAAACAAGGAGATAAAGATGTCACAACTCCTCATGGTTGTCCTTTGGCAGGAGCTTGACCAATGTTATGAGGATGATTGGGAGAATTCCAAAGATGCAAACAGATTTAAGAAAAGAGAAGAGAATGATAGGGTTTATATGTTTCTAGCAGGACTCAATCCAGAACTTGATGAAGTCCGTGGTCGAATTTTGGGCAGAAAACCGTTGCCTTCACTGAGGGAAGTATTTTCTGAAGTAAGGAGGGAGGAATCCAGAAGGAAAGTTATGCTGCAAAACTCTGATAGTACAAGGGTGCAAGAAACTGAGAGTTCGGCTTTGACTGCAAAGGGATACGAAGCAGATGGAGAAAGAAAAAAACGACCTTGGTGTGATCATTGTAGACGACCATGGCACACTAAGGAAACTTGTTGGAAACTTAATGGAAAACCACCCAACTGGAAGAAGAAGCCAAATGGAGAGGGTAAGGCCTTCCAAGCTGCAAATGGAGAAAATGTGGAGAATAAAGTTAACTCTGAGACATCTCCTTTCTCTAAGGAACAACTAGAGCACCTGTATAAGCTCTTTACCTCTATGTCAGTTACTTCTTCATCCTCTCTTGCTCAAAAAGATATCTCTTTCTCTTCTGCTCTTTTGAGTTCCAAACCAAATTCAAAAACTCCATGGATCATCGATTCTGGAGCCACTGATCATATGACAGATTGCTCAAAATTGTTTTCCACTTATAGTACTTGTGCAGGTCATAAAAAGGTAAAGATAGCTGATGGTACTTTTTCCACCATAGCTGGAGTTGGTTCTATTCCTATTTCTAAAACTCTAACTCTTCACAATGTCCTTCATGTTCCAAATTTGTCATGTAACTTGCTGTCCATAAGCAAATTAACACAAGATCTTAACTGTTTGGCTATTTTTAACCCAGTTAATTGTCAATTTCAGGAGTTGAAATCGGGGAGGATGATTGGCAGTGCTAAAGAGGTCAATGGTCTCTATCTCTTCGATGATGAGGCTGATCTTAAAGAGGAATTTCATAGTAATTGTCTCAACTCAGTTTTGGTTCATAATAATGAGGAAATAATGTTATGGCATTATAGGCTAGGACACCCAAATTTTTCGTATTTGAAACACTTATTTCCCGAGTATTTTAAGAATAAAAATCCAGATCAGTTTTTTTGTGAAGTTTGCCAATTTGCAAAGCATCATCGTTCTTCCTATTCTCCTCAGGTGCATAAACCATCTAGTCCATTCACATTAATTCATAGTGATGTTTGGGGACCTTGTAGGGACCCTACTCCTAATGGAAGAAGATGGTTTATTACCTTCATAGATGATCACACTCGATTAACTTGGGTTTACTTAATGACAACAAAATCTGAAGTTGAAAGTATCTTCAAAAGTTTTTTTCAAATGATTTTGACCCAATTTCAAGTAAAAATCAAAATTCTCCGTAGTGATAATGGAAGGGAATATTTTAATAAACACTTAAATGAGTTTTTCCTACAACAAGGTATCATTCATCAAAGTTCATGTGTGGATACTCCACAACAAAATGGAGTGGCTGAACGAAAAAATAAACATCTTGAAGTTGCTAGGGCATTGTTGTTTCAAAATAAGGTTCCAAAGTATCTTTGGGGAGAAGCAATTCTCACTGGAACATATTTAATAAATAGGATGCCTACCAAAATTTTAAATTACAAAACTCCTTTTGATGTTTTCACATGTCTATTTCCTAATAATAAACTTTCATACACTCTACCCCTAAAGATATTTGGATGTACTGTTTTTGTTCATATTCATGATCTGAATCAAGGAAAACTTGAGCCTAGAGCAAGAAAATGTGTTTTTGTTGGCTATGCATCCAATCAAAAAGGATACAAATGTTTTGAACCTATTTCCAAAAAGATTTTTGTGACTATGGATGCCACTTTCTTTGAAAAAACTCCTTTTTTTGGTAATCATCTTCAAGGGGGGATAATTAAAGAAGATGATGTTCAATATTTAAAAATTGCAAATTTGGATTTTCTAAACAATTTGGAAAAAACAGATTGTGAGAAAAGTAACATAACAGAATCCTATTTGAAAATACTAGAAATTGAGGAAAATAACAACAAAATCTTTGGGTGAATCTAGTCAAGAAAGCCATGAACATAATATTCAAGAAAATGTTTTGACAGAACCAGAAGTTGAGAATGAGACAGTTGAGATTGGTAACGAAGGTATCCAACCATTTGACCACGTATACTTAAGAAAAAAAGTGCCTCAGAGAAGAGAACCTCAACACTGCCAAACATCCAAGGATCCAACAGGTACGAGTCTTTCTAATTCTGTTGTACCCTTTCAAAATTCTGAAAATTTTGATCATAATAATCTTGTCTTTGCTGAACCTGTTCCCAATGATTTTGTTCCTTTAGAACCTACCTTTGATGATTCTAGTCTACCCATTGCTGTTAGAAAAGGGATAAGAGCATGTACAAAACATCCTATTAGTAACTTTATATCTTATGACAAATTGTCCCCCACATTTAGAGCTTTTACTTGTGAACTGACAAAAACAGAGATCCCAAGAGATATACAACAAGCTCTAAGGGTTCCTAAGTGGAAAGAAGCTATCTTGGAGGAGATGAGTGCTCTTATAAAAAATCAAACTTGGAAAGAGGTGGATCTACCTAGGGGAAAGAGAACTGTAGGGTGCAAATGGGTGTTTACTATAAAACACAAGGCTGATGGATCAGTAGAGAGGTATAAGGTCAGGCTAGTTGCCAAAGGCTTTACACAAACTTATGGTATTGATTACTCAGAAACTTTTGCTCCTGTTGCAAAACTTAACACCATTAGAGTTCTTTTATCTTTAGCGGTTAACTTGGATTGGCCATTACAGCAGCTAGACGTAAAAAATGCGTTTTTAAATGGAGATTTAGAGGAGGAAGTCTATATGGATTCACCCCCGGGGTTTGAATTTAAATTCAACCAAAAGGTCTGCAAGCTTCAGAAGTCTCTTTATGGCTTGAAACAGTCACCTCGAGCGTGGTTTGAAAGATTCACCCAATTTGTTAAGAAGCATGGATATTCTCAATGTCAAAGCGATCACACCATGTTTGTGAAACATTCTTCTGAAGGTAAAATGACTATATTGATCGTTTATGTAGATGATATTGTTATCACTGGGGATGATTCTAATGAAATAAAAAATTTGAAGGCATCTCTTGCTGCTGAGTTTGAAATTAAAGATCTTGGGTCTTTAAAATATTTTTTGGGAATGGAAGTTGCAAGATCAAAGAAAGGGATTGTTGTATCACAACAGAAATATATTTTAGACCTTCTAAAAGAAACCGGGATGATGGGTTGTAGGCCAGCTGATACTCCAATAGATCCTAATCAGAAAATTGGTAGTGATGGCAGTGGGAAGACTAATTTATCTATCTCATACTCGTCCAGATATAGCATTTGCTGTTAGCTTAGTGAGTCAGTTTATGCATTCACCTCACGAAGAACATTTAGAGGCTGTTTACCGTATTCTAAGGTATCTCAAAAGTTCCCCCGGAAGGGGACTGTTTTTCCAAAAAACTGATCAACAAGGCATTGAGGTATTTACTGACGCAGATTGGGCAGGGTCCATCACGGATAGAAAGTCAACATCTGGTTACTGCACATTTGTTTGGGGAAACTTAGTTACTTGGAGGAGCAAGAAACAAAATGTAGTAGCTAGAAGCAGTGCTGAGGCAGAGTATAGGGCAATGGCCCAAGGTGTTTGTGAAATCCTATGGCTTCAAAGAATCTTAGAAGAGCTTAAACTTCCTATAAATCTTCCAATGAAGCTGTATTGCGACAACAAGGCAGCAATTAGTATTTCTCAAAATCTTGTTCAACATGACCGAACCAAACATGTTGAAATTGATAGACATTTTATAAAAGAGAAAGTAGATGCAGGTCTGATTTGCATGCCTTTTGTCCCTACTTCACAACAAGTTGCTGATATCCTTACCAAAGGACTGTTCAGACCCAGTTTTGAATTTCTTGTAAGCAAGTTGGGCATGCTAGACATATATGCACCAACTTGAGGGGGGGTGTTGACATATAGCAATCAGATCTGATATGATTGTGTTTATTAGTTGATTTTCTATTTAAGTTTATTTATATTTTGGGAAATAATCAAATCACTCTGATTTGATTTATTTCCTAATTTATTTTTACTTTATTCTGCATTCATTAGATAGCTGGCAGCATTGTATATATATATATTTGTACTGTTTCTGTTTCAATAATAATAATAAGAAATTTTCCTTCCCTCCTGTTTTAACCTAGCTGCACCCTAAAACACACATAATATTCAAGAAAATGTTTTGACAGAACCAGAAGTTGAGAATGAGACAGTTGAGATTGGTAACGAAGGTATCCAACCATTTGACCACGTATACTTAAGAAAAAAAGTGCCTCAGAGAAGAGAACCTCAACACTGCCAAACATCCAAGGATCCAACAGGTACGAGTCTTTCTAATTCTGTTGTACCCTTTCAAAATTCTGAAAATTTTGATCATAATAATCTTGTCTTTGCTGAACCTGTTCCCAATGATTTTGTTCCTTTAGAACCTACCTTTGATAATTCTAGTCTACCCATTGCTGTTAGAAAAGGGATAAGAGCATGTACAAAACATCCTATCAGTAACTTTATATCTTATGACAAATTGTCCCCCACATTTAGAGGTTTTACTTGTGAACTGACAAAAACAGAGATCCCAAGAGATATACAACAAGCTCTAAGGGTTCCTAAGTGGAAAGAAGCTGTCTTGGAGGAGATGAGTGCTCTTATAAAAAATCAAACTTGGAAAGAGGTGGATCTACCTAGGGGAAAGAGAACTGTGGGGTGCAAATGGGTGTTTACCATAAAACACAAGGCTGATGGATCAGTAGAGAGGTATAAGGTCAGGCTAGTTGCCAAAGGCTTTACACAAACTTATGGTATTGATTACTCAGAAACTTTTGCTCCTGTTGCAAAACTTAACACCATTAGAGTTCTTTTATCTTTAGCGGTTAACTTGGATTGGCCATTACAGCAGCTAGACGTAAAAAATGCGTTTTTAAATGGAGATTTAGAGGAGGAAGTCTATATGGATTCACCCCCGGGGTTTGAATTTAAATTCAACCAAAAGGTCTGCAAGTTTCAGAAGTCTCTTTATGGCTTGAAACAGTCACCTCGAGCGTGGTTTGAAAGATTCACCCAATTTGTTAAGAAGCAGGGATATTCTCAATGTCAAAGCGATCACACCATGTTTGTGAAACATTCTTCTGAAGGTAAAATGGCTATATTGATCGTTTATGTAGATGATATTGTTATCACTGGGGATGATTCTAATGAAATAAAAAATTTGAAGGCATCTCTTGCTGCTGAGTTTGAAATTAAAGATCTTGGGTCTTTAAAATATTTTTTGGGAATGGAAGTTACAAGATCAAAGAAAGGGATTGTTGTATCACAACAGAAATATATTTTAGACATTCTAAAAGAAACCGGGATGATGGGTTGTAGGCCAGCTGATACTCCAATAGATCCTAATCAGAAAATTGGTAGTGATGGCAGTGGTGATCCAGTGGATACATCTCGGTATCAAAGATTAGTAGGAAGACTAATTTATCTATCTCATACTCGTCCAGATATAGCCTTTGCTGTTAGCTTAGTGAGTCAGTTTATGTATTCACCTCATGAAGAACATTTAGAGGCTGTTTACCGTATTCTAAGGTATCTCAAAAGTTCCCCCGGAAGGGGACTGTTTTTCCAAAACATTGATCAACAAGGCATTGAGGTATTTACTGACGCAGATTGGGCAGGGTCCATCACGGATAGAAAGTCAACATCTGGTTACTGCACATTTGTTTGGGGAAACTTAGTTACTTGGAGGAGCAAGAAACAAAATGTAGTAGCTAGAAGCAGTGCTGAGGCAGAGTATAGGGCAATGGCCCAAGGTGTTTGTGAAATCCTATGGCTTCAAAGAATCTTAGAAGAGCTTAAACTTCCTATAAATCTTCCAATGAAGCTGTATTGCGACAACAAGGCAGCAATTAGTATTTCTCAAAATCCTGTTCAACATGACCGAACCAAACATGTTGAAATTGATAGACATTTTATAAAAGAGAAAGTAGATGCAGGTCTGATTTGCATGCCTTTTGTCCCTACTTCACAACAAGTTGCTGATATCCTTACCAAAGGACTGTTCAGACCCAGTTTTGAATTTCTTGTAAGCAAGTTGGGCATGCTAGACATATATGCACCAACTTGAGGGGGGTGTTGACATATAGCAATCAGATCTGATATGATTGTGTTTATTAGTTGATTTTCTATTTAAATTTATTTATATTTTGGGAAATAATCAAATCACTCTGATTTGATTTATTTCCTAATTTATTTTTACTTTATTCTGCATTCATTAGATAGCTGGCAGCATTGTATATATATATATTTGTACTGTTTCTGTTTCAATAATAATAATAAGAAATTTTCCTTCCCTCCTGTTTTAACCTAGCTGCACCCTAAAACACAATAATAAATATTTTAATTCAGAAACAAAGACCTCGAAGAGTAAAGGAGTTCGTTCTTCTTATCTTCTTGGAGATTATGAAATATTTCTAATCCTATAAACTAACTCATTATTACACAATAAACAATTTGTTAAACAAGCATACCGCTTCTTCGACCCATCCGGTACTGCTTTCTTATCCGCAGGTTGTTTTTCATATGGTAGGCAGCCATCACTTTTCCACCAAACCTAAAAAAGTACAGAATGAGATCATACAGATAGTAAACATATCCTTGATACTAATGATAAACGGCAATCACATGATTATGCGCAAGAGAACGTAGGGAGGAAGTGTTAAGGAGGATGCTCACCCAATTCTTTTCTCGTTCTAATATATGCTCAATTTTGTGAAGGAACTCTTTCCCTTTGGGTGGAGTCATTTCAATAAGTTTTTTAACACGTTCTTCACATGATGTAATCTCTTCTTTCTGAATCACAATAGGATAATGCATTACATGGTTACGTGTAAACAAAGCAATTTCAATCAAAACAGCAGCTTTAATCACTATTGAAAAAGCTAAAATAAGGTTCTTCCTTCGATAAAAACCAGTTCATGTTTCTTCAGATGGCAGGAAAGTAAAGACAAAAATAACAAAGGAGATGTTTCAACGTTGTACATACAATCTGATATCTAACAAAATGGAGGATAATACTGTAAGAAAAGAAACTTACAAAAACTATACATGCTTACCGCATCTAAATATTGCTTTTAGGGCAAAAAAAAATAACCATTTGTTGAACGAAATGTTTTAACCGGGAAACTTGAAGCCTGTTTACTTTTTAAAAACGTTCAGTTTGTAAAAATTTGCGTTCATTTTAAATTGTCAACAAGGAGCTGAAAGACTTGTGTAGTGAACAATTGTGATAGAGAGATGATAAAAGTCAAGTTCAGAAGAATACATTTTTAGAAACAATGAAAACAATGTTCTGACATTATCAAAATTTGTGAAAATAGTATATTTGTTTTAAAAATTGTAAAAGAAAATGGTGAGGGAAATATTAGATCTACATTCTCTTATGTTTATTAGTTGAAGTGGAAATGAAAACAGGAAACATGAAAAGTTAATGGCTTGGATTCCCATTTCCCATTTGGTAATGTATTGCTAGGAAACAAAATATTTTAAAAAAATCCAGCCAATGTTAGTTTCCTGTGAATATTTTTAAAGCATTCATATCAAACATGGCAATCTAAGACTACGAAATTAAAACTTAGAATATTCCAAAAAAAAACTCCCCACCAAACACCCCCTAAGTGATACAGTAGACATCATTTCAAGTAAGCCAGTAATAACAATTAGCAAATATAAAGTGCTAAGGAAGTATAAAAATTCCCAATGTAATGTTTTCATATCCAAAAGTATAAAAATTAGCCGCCAGCCAATCTAGCTGCGTTACCTAAAGAGTTCAAAGTAGGCAGTACTAACCATGTTTTCAGATGGCAATTCCTTGTCACCTTTTCCAGGGGACTAAAAGCAAATGAAAGAGAAACCATCAGCTGATATGGATTACATACTAAATAGATCACATCGAAATTAGTTTTCATAAAATTATATTACCTTCAAATAATTGAGCAATATGAGACATTGCACAAGAACATGGCATCGAAAACTTGGATCCTTCAACTATTAGGAATTCCGCAATAACAGGAAACAAACAAGAGGGAATATTGAGTCAGGACTTGAAAATCTCAACAGAAAAATGATCACACATTTTTAGTGGTAAGCATAAAAAACTTGGTAAAATCTTCACCTCTAGACCCATTAGTTTACTGCTTGTGAGATATTTTATACTAAAGTTAACTGCTTCTTCCTCCAAATTATTAGCATCTCCCTCTTCATCACTTAAAGGTTGTGCTTCAAATGTATTCAGTACAACCTTTTATACAACAAAAATTCTCATGTAAAAAGCAAAGAACAGAAGCAGTTCGATAAATGAGAAGAAAAAATGCATGCGTGCACACAAGAAACTATGAAATAAAATATTACCGACAAACTGGAGGTGAATCTTTTCCACTTTAGTGGAGCATGAATTATAGAGCTGGGTAAGAAAAATATTCCTGCATCAAATAAACTGAGACTGATTAAAATATTTGTTTTAGGTTCTTTTATTGAGAAAAAACACTGTCCTGCAGCATGTAGTAGAACCATTCATGACAAATTTTATATTGAAAATTATTAGAATTTAAATTAAGGCATTAAGCCTAACTCAACTCTTGCAAAACCAGATTTTAGAGTGAGGGATGTCTCCCACTTATAAACTCATTTTCAGGCCTTATATCATTCAATATGAGACTCGTAGCACACACCCCTCACCCCGAGGATTAGACATTTAGAGAGTAACTCAAGTGGCCCGATAGCGGGTGGCCCAATGGATCTTGGATAGACTTTGATACAATCTTAGAATTTAGGTTGAGCTTAACTAAACCCTTAAAAAACCGGTGTGTAGAGTGAGGGATGTCTCCCCCTTATAACCTTATTTTTAGGCTTTATCTCATGTCAAATAGCAAGACAAAGCTCTAAGTTGAGAAAATGGAAGAGACCTCCCTATCAAGAATTAAAAATTAAAATTTATGTGAAGACCTACCTGTAAGCCCCAAAATGTTTCATAAAAATTGAAATCAATACATATGCCTGGAAAGTAAAGAAAAGAAATTATTAGCTTGAATTAAAAAAAATTAACCTAAGTACTTGTATTTATAAGAATGGAAATCAAGCAAGCTAAGATAATAGGCAAGGATGTACCTTCTATGGGTTTTTTTCTCGTATTTTGTTTCATTCGATGTGTTAAAAACTCCCTTGATATTTAAAGCTGCAAAAGTTTATCAAAGACATCAATATGGCAAGACGCTCAAGAAAATGAAATCTAAACCAGAAGTTAAGATAGACTTCACAAAACTGTACTGGATCGCTCTAATAATGGAAAGAAATGGGCCAGAAACATGAGAATTCTTCCGCAAAAGACCACATCGTTTGCCTATAACACCCATAGCAACACATTGAATTATGTAGCCTTATATAACACCCATACCCAATTGCAGCGATTCA
>JBBPBQ010000001.1:6260785-6358285 GCA_037974755.1 Cicer yamashitae | reverse complement strand
AGTAGGACCACCACAATTTAACAGGATTTTATCGGTAGGATTAACATCTGCTACTAGAACAAGTTCTATAGCTAACATGACACACACAAACAATGGAACACAAACAAAGTATCCATTTATGTTCCTCATCATCACACACAAGTCAAAAACCACAAAACACTTGTTTTGTTTTGTTGATTTTTCTTGCTTACAATTGTAATTACAATTAAACTAACCCTTAGGGAGCATCAAAATAGAACTTACTTTATTTGATTTTCTTGCTTACAATGATACACCCCAAAGCCGGTACACGAAAACGCGTCTTCAGTGTTCACAAACGTTATTTTGCTTACAATGATACGGACCCTTAAGCCGGTACACGAAAACGCGTCTTCAGTCTTCACAAACGTTGTTTTGCTTACAATGATACGGACCCTTAAGCCGGTACATGAAAACGCGTCTTCAGTTTTCATAAACGTTGTTTTGAAAATAGTACTGCATTGAGTAAATTTCAACATCTTATTGTTGTACTTAATTTTAGACAAACTTTCTTTAGCTCTACACATTATTCTGGATTATTGGGGACAAGAAGAGTTAATCTCAATATCTTTATACTCTAGCATAACTTTATGAAACGGTAAAGAGGAAAAACAAATTTATCACAATGGTGGAACAAGCTTTCCGAATTGGTTGGGTGATTCCTTATTTAACAACATGGTGTATTTGCACATAAGTGGTTTTGATCATTGTTCATTGCTCCCACCCGTTGGACAATTACATGGTTTGAAAAAACTCACAATTTCTAGTATGAAATCAGTAAAGAGTGTTGGTTCTGAATTCTATGGAAGTGGTAGTTTTCCTTCATTTCAACCGTTTCCTTCCTTGGAGACTCTAGACTTTGAATGCATTCATGAAAATGGAAGTACCATTGCTACCCGCTTCTGTCATATCCTTACACATCTCTTTATTGTATGACATTAAATGCTTGGATGGAAAGTGGTTTCGCCATCTCACCTCTCTCCAAAATCTTGAGTGTTCATTCTGTGACAATCTCAAATCGCTGCCAGAACAGGGATTGCCTTCCTCTCTTTTTGTACTCAGTATCTCTCCATGTCCATTACTTGAAGCGAGGGAAAGAGTGGCGCAAGATTGCTTACATTCCCTGCATAGTTATCAACAACAAAATAATCACATCGTATCCAGGTCAGTCTCGATAATACGATTATCTTGCACTTGTCTCTAGTTTTTTTCTTCTTTTTCTATCACTAAAATTATTTATCAATTTAACAATCAACATACTCTTTTTGAAATATTCATGTCACAGTTAGAAACATATTTTCTCTTTGATTTAGCTTCAGGTTTAAGTAAATTGTTGTGTGACTTGAAAACTTGATGTCTGGTTGACAACTGACATTGTTTCACCATCTTTTCAGTTTGATTGTCAGTTTAAATATATATGATGTCAATTGATGCATGCTTGGCGAGTCTTGGCTAAAAGATATTGTTGATGTTTTTCCATTTTTAGTTGTAGGACTTGAGATTTCTAAGGAAGTTACTAAGTGCATATTCAAGAATTTTTGTATGTCAACTACTCAATTATGTTATGTTGCTTAAATATATTTATTGTACCCTATTTTCACTGATTTACGATTTTAGTCATCTCATTTCTAAATCTGAAAATATAGTCCCTAAATTTTAAATTTCAAAAATTTCTCCACCACTAAATTTTAAGCTCATTTTTACTCGTGTTATGTTGAATAATTAGCTGACAAGTAACTGAGTAATGTGGCAATGCATATTTTTGGGAAATCTAATTTTTCTAAGGTTTAACATTTTTTATTTTATTTTAAGTTTTATTATTTTAAACAAAACTTTAATGATATGGAAAATAAAATAATAAGATTAAATCCATTTTGGTGACTGACTCATTGTGTTTCCTGACATATTAAGTATTACTGTTTCATCTTTGTGGTGTCATGGTTGACAGGAGACACTGGACTCGATGATGCAGACTGAGTTTTGGTAAGTAGGGAGGAACACAAGTGGAAGACAAAGCAAAAGATGGTGGCTTTTATAGGCTAAAGTTCCAAGAACTGGGCTTTTTAACACTGAAAGAATCAAGGAAGTGTGTTACGACAAGTTTTCAAGGTTGCCTACTATATCAAATTTATCAATGATAATGTCTTGCTTGAAATGCTAATCAAGGAAGCCCTTACGAAGGTTATAAATAAATATGAAAACCACTATGTTAGGAAAGCAACTGGAACATTCCAAAATTAAGCATAACAAGAAAAACTGGAAGTACAATGATGTTTTGCTAATGTGGCAATTGAAATTGAGCCTACAGCAAAAAAAAAAAAAAAAAAGTCCTGCAGGGTATCTGTCTCATGCCATCAAGACCAACACCAAAAGCTTTATATGGAAATTTGTATGATGTGATGCTTGGTAGAATGGACAATGTTGGCACACAAATCAATCTTCACAGTAGGGTAGACTTCATGAAATAGATCATCTCTATTACTAATATTTTAGAGTGATTTGGAGTGTATAATGAATATTCAGACTCCACCTAATGTTACCCTATCGTGTTTATATTTAAAAAATTATCATAAATAAGTAAATGGAGAGGATTCATTCCTTAAGAGTGTCAAACACTTCCGTTTTCTCCTCTTTTCTTTGCCAAATCCAATGGCAATGGATTCCGAAAGGTTAAAACTATTTGTGACCAATGTATTTTTGGAGTGTAGGGGGATGTTAGCAATTGGTGTTTTCAGGCAGAATCTACCTGTAAATCTAGTTTTAAACCACAAGAAAAATTCATGACACCGGCAACATGATTTAGAACTCGTAAACAAAAGTTTTAGGGATAATTTATGTGTATTATTCATACAATCAATATTCAATATACATTATATATGGAAGAAAATCTTGTTGTCAAGCTTAAAAATAGGAGATAAAAAAGGAATAAATCTCTAAACATAAGTTATTAATCAGATCCTATAAAAAAGAAATATATACTCCAAATAATTACAAATATACAACTAATTTCTCCATGAGTTTTCGGATTAACATAATCCCATGATTTCAGAATCGTTCAAATAGAATTCAACAGAACTTAACTGTGTTTTTTCATTTTCCAAAGGGCTCAATATTGGTTCCAAAGAAGCTGTTACAATGAAATCCACTTCATTGAGCTTATGATAGCCAAGTCAAAGGTCTGGTAGGTAAAACAAACACACCCATTTCAACACAGTTAAGATACAACTAAAACCAAATATAAGAAACTGACAAGATCCTCCAGAATGATTGCAAACTTACAGTTAATTATAAAAAAGGAATAGAGAATTCGCTAGTATAATGTCTTGTAAGTTGTAACACATTCACATACACAAAAGGCACCAACCTGAAGTGTAGAAGAACTGGTGACTAAATCTTGATGGTCTAGGACATCAACTACAGGAAATTGGGCAACATTCATGACAATCTCCTATCGAATGCAAGACATGTTGAAATCATACATGTTCCCCCAAAATGGAATACTTTTAGATACCTGCAACAAACTAAAAGAGACTGGAATAAATAATAGTAGTAGTATACAAACTTTTATGGAGATTAGAGACTACTACTGAGACAAAATATTAATAGTATTTTAGTGACTCACCCGGAAGCGAGACTCATGTGATCACTTTTCCTTCGATAACTACGGAGGGAATGTGAGAAATCTTACGCCACTCTTTCCCTTGCTTCCTCTGCAAACTTGCTTCCATTAACGGGCACGACGTGAAATGCAATACTTCAAGAGATGAAGGCAACGTCCCCTCTTTGGGCAACGACTTGAGCTTATAAGAGTCTGAAATGTAAAAGTGTTGGAGAGAGGTGAGATGTTGAAGCCACTTCCCATCCAAGCATTCTATATCTTCAAGAATATAGATGTATAAGTAAACGAGAGAAGTGGGTAGCAACGGCCCTTCCATTTTCATCAGCGCCTTCACCATATCACTACCGCGAATTTTCATTGTTGAAAGACGATTGAGATGTTCCCAAGTTGCCATAGTATTCCACAAAGCCCCTATAGGAGAGGTAACACATAGTCCGCATAAATTGATAGGTAAACCATCTTTGGCAAAAGATTGCAGATTTGGAAGATCACCAACTTCCATTTGTTGAAGTGCATCGAGAGTGTTCATTGTATCTGGCAGTGAACGAAGCTTCTGACACCAACCCACTTTAAAATGAATGAGGTTAGGAGTGGGCAATCCACCTATGGAAAATGACTCCAGATTATGACAACCCTGTATTCTAATGCTTCTAAGAAACGAGAGACTTTTGTGCTTTGACACATCGTTTTCAATGACTATCGATTTAAGATTTTCACAACAAGAAATAATTAGACTTTTGAGGACAGGGAGAGAGCCCAACGTAAATGATGCCATTGAATTACAGCTTCTCGATATACGCAAATTCTCGAGTGATGTGTAACTGTGCAAGGATTCATGAGGAAGGAAATCCAAATTCTTACACTTCTGTATTGAAAGAGATTGCAAGGTTTTGGGCAGACCGTTTCTCGGGAAGGACGTCAGAGATGGAAAATTGATTATCCTCAAGTGTTGAAGAGAGTTGAGAGGAGGCAACATTAATTGGTTGAATACATGATCTGATGATGATCTCGACTCCACCAGTTTAGGACATTCACATAATACAAGTTCAGTTAAAGAAGGAAGTTTGTCAGGTATGTCTCCTTTGAGTTTCGGACAACTGAACACTGTCAAATGTGCAAGACTAGGAAACTCTATAGATGCACCTCCAATCAACTTCCATTCCTTCCACCCTTGCATATCCTTAAAGTGTAGTGTCTCCAAGGAGGGAAATGGTTGAAATGAAGGAGAACTACTACTTCCATAGAACTCAATACCAATTGTCTCTACTGATTTCATCTTAACCATAATGAGTTTTTTCAGATTACCTAATTGTCCAAGGGATATGTTTCCTTTCAGTTTCGGACAATCAAATAGTGACAAATGTGTTAGACGAGGAAATATCATAGTTGTACTTCCAATCAACTTCCATTCCTCCCACTCTTGCATATCTTTGTCGCGTCCAATTTTTTCGCAGTCGCCACCAATTTTATTTTTTAAAATGAGAAAATTAAACAAAACTTAAAATAAAATTCTTGAATCAAAAAAATGGATATACAAATTATTTAGTTATTTAATTATTTATTTTACCTTCTAAAAAATAATAAAACAGAAAATAAATTATTTATATTAATAAAACAAAGAAAAATATTTTTTTTATTAATTTGGTTTAACAAGGGAAAACCTTGCTCCTACGTATCCCCAGATGCAATAGGGAAATCAAAACACAGTTCTTTGATAGAAAATATTTATGTGTTGTCTGATTTTTATTATTACTCTATTTTAATTATTTTTTATTATAATAATTATTATATACGTATCTAAAAATAAAAATGTAATGATAATAATAATAACAAAAAAAAAGAGGTGAGATGTTTGTTCACGAATTGTATCTTTTTTATTTTTGTTTTAAATAAAAATTAATTTTTATTAAAAAAACAACGTAACGAAAATGTAATAATAACGAAAAAAGAGGTGAGATGTGGCGCGGCGAGTTGAATTTCATCCTGCGGCAGTGATCATTAATTCTAATCCTAAGGGAAAACTATTTATTAGTTGTGATGATTTTTTTTTTGTTATTTGATAAAGACGTGATATGAGTTTTTGTTATATTACAATATGGTGAAATTTGTTTTCTTAGTGATTGGTTTATAAACATCAATTAGTTATATTTTTTTTTTTGGCATTTTGTGTTGCAAAGAAAACAATTTAGAAATAGACAACTTTAGAAAAATGAAAGCCTAACATATCAGTTTATCTTTGCATAAACAGAAAAAGAGAAAGAAAAAAAAAGAACATTTTTTAAAGGGGTGCAATACAAAGACTAATAAGAAGAAATTAGAGAAGCAATAATAAAGTGATACCTTACTACTGAAGTGGTTTCTTGCTGGACTGATTTTCCCAAGATCAGATTCTCTACTCCTCTTTTGTCTATTATTCTCTCTTCTTTCTTTTTTTGCTCTCAAAATAGTGCTCCCCTCTTCTATTCTTACTATCAGTTATTTATAAGGCTTTTCGAGTGTAGGTTACAAAAGACAATGGAATAATTGCCAATTGATCACCATTTTATTACTATTAATCTCTTTCTTTTTGGTTTCTTTTCTTTCAATTGATTATCATTATACCGATTTTTATGACCATCAATCCATTTCTTTTCGGTTTCTTTCATTCAATTATGTACCTTTATTTATTTGTTATTATTTTTTTAATTATTTTTTTTATATTTTATATTTTTTTTAGAAAAGAGTCTGAACAGGAATTAGAGGCAAACAAAAATTGGGAACATATGTGATTGTCTGAAGTTTAAAGCCCTAATTATTTATTTTTATTTTTATATTTCTATACATTTATTATTATTATTATTATTATTATTATTATTATTATTTCCCCCTTTTTTTTTAACAAAAAGTAAAAATAAATAAATAAATAGATAAATAAATAAATAAAAAGCGGACAAAATTAGGTGTCAACAGCTGCCCCTCTTTACTTAGAATTTACTTGAGAATCAAAGTAAAAGATAAGTAAAGATGACAACTCTAATTTTGTCCGAAAAGAATTTTTTAGAAGGGTGCGAGTCGTTTTCCCGGCTTCAAGATGCGAGTAGTTTTCTCGGCTTTGGGTGCGAGTAGTTTTCCCGGCTTCAAGATGCGGGTCATTTTCTCGGTTTTGGGTGCAAGTCGTTTTCCTGCCTTCAAGATGCGGGTCGTTTTCTCGGCTTCAACATGTGGGTCATTTTCTCGGCTTTAGGTGCGAGTCGTTTTCCCGGCTTCAAGATGCAGGTCGTTTTCTCGGCTTCGGGTGCGAGTCAATTTCCAAGCTTCAACATGCGGATTGTTTTCTCAGCTTCGGATGCGAGTCGTTTTCCCGGCTTCAAGATGCGGGTCGTTTTCTCGGCTTCGGGTGCGAGTCGTTTTCCCAGTTTCAACATGCGGGTCGTTTTCTCGGCTTTAAATTTATGTAATGTCATGAATGAGTGAATGAATGAATTAATCATGGACGCCCATTAAAATCATGGACGTACGTTGGGTGAACAGGGTGTTTTGGGGCATCCCCTCGTCTACCAAAGGATTCCCATCCTTTCTATTTCCAAGTGCTTGTAAAATCTCCAAGATCTTGGTCATTTGCCCCTTGAGTTGGTTCACGTCTTCTCTTATGGCATGAGTATGCAATGTGATGTATGAAAATGTAATGATGCATGAATGTTAAAGCCCTATTTATTGCTTGTTTGTGAATATCTTAACCAATAATAAAGAGAGAACCATGAGATCAAAAGTGGAGCCAAATTTAATTCGTTGAGAAAAAACAAAATACAAGTTTTACACAATTGAGAGAACAAACAAAACGAAAGTAGTAACATAAACACAGAATTTGAAAATTTAATGAGCAATCATTTTTTTCATTTGCTCAATTAATCTTTTACGATGCTCAATAAAAATGGAGATCTCTTGAGGGGTAGAGAGAGGATTAACCATCCCTTCAGCATTTCTTAATAACGATGGAATATCTCTGATAGTAGAATTGGTTAAATAAACTAGTTTGGAGAAGCGGTCAATCCAAAACATTCCTTCTTGAACAAGTCTCTCGATAGTGTCTTTTTGTGTATGCATCTCGTCTTCTTTTCTTGCAAGTTCAACTCGGTATGCCTCAACGATCTCTTCTTGACATTGCCTTTCTACCATGATCTTGCTTTCACATTCCGCTTTTACCCTCTCTATTTGTTGCTTTAGATTTGCTTCTTGTCGACGGATGACTTCATGTTTTTCCCTAGATTTCTTTAGCAACTCTTTAAGCCTGAGACCTTCAATCACTACATCATCCCTTTCTTGACGTCTAAGTCTCAACTCTTCATTCGCACCCCGCAAACAGATCCGAGTTCTATTCTTGCTTTCATCTTCTTCTTTTGCTCTTTTCTGTACTTTCTCAAGGATAAGGGATTGTTGGGTATTTTTATACTCCATATCTCTATAAGCCTGGTGAGCCCTCTTAAATTCTTGTTGTAATTTCTCAATTTCTTGTCATTTTAGAGCTAAGTGATCAGCCTCTAAATCTTCAGTACTGAAAAAGGATTCTGTTGTTACTACTTCGGGGGCAACTGTGTTGCTGTGAAAAGGCAACTTGATCTCTAATGCCCTCTTTTTCACCCAATTATGATATTTCTCTCCTATACCACAACTTCTAGGCCCTAATTCTTGACCTCTTCTAACGACATCTCCCCAAGACTTACGTATTCTTCTCAGCAGGCTGACATCATAAACGTCTCGTCCACGAATGACAAAAGATTTTGTTACATCCATCATCGGAGGTCTCGTCATAGGATAACTCAATTGCCTCAATGCCACATAGGGACTATAATTTATACATCCTTTAGCTCCCATGAGGGGAACATCGACAAAGACACCACATCTACAAATCACTTCATTTATATCTTGACTTCGGGAATACCATTGGACCGTTCTTTCGTTGAGATTTGTTAGAATGTTGGCCCATTCTTTGTTGCTCTTAGTTCTTAACTGATGTGTGTCTTGGAAAATATGTTTGACAAACCAAAGATATAGTATTGGCGAGCAACAGTGGATTAAGCCCCCCTCTTTCTCATGACGGAAGTCGAGCGTACAGTAAATGTCAGCCAAAATCGCCGGTACTGGGTTCTCCCCTCTATGCTTGTAGGCCAAAAAAACGTCTACCGCCGTAAAATCCACAAAGTCCTTAACACTTGGAAATAAAACAATCCCATATATAATTAAGGCGAGCACATCCATGAAAGTGTCCCATTTTCCATCTCTCGCTAAGTTTACTGCTTTTTCTTCAAGATATTTTACTAGGAATCCGATCAAATTGTCTTTGTTGGTTCTATTGTCTTCTATTTCCTTTATAGGGATATCAATTGTTTCAGCAATTGTTTTCAGTGAAGGGTAGTGTTCCATGTACTGGTAAGGTTTGCTCCCCTTCATCGGATATCCCATTATTCATTCGAACTCTTCCAACGTTGGGGCCAACTGAAAGTCCTTAAGGTGGAACACCTGAAAGGAGGGTCATAGAATTGAGCCAACGCTGTAAGGGCATCCACTTGCACATTAACTTGAAGTAAATCCAGAATTTTGCCAAATTTCCCCATAAAGATTACACGTTGTACTTTTTTCAACTTCCGAGCAAGATTCTTAAGGTTGCTTACATCTGGTTTGAGAAGTCTCAATGGCAAGGTCTTTCTTAATGGAGTAATGTTTGAGCCACCATTTGATCCCATATTTCCTGTGGTTAAAGTTATTCACCACAAGCCTTAATTTTTATGGTTTTGAAGATGATATGATAATGATTTTTTTTCAAAAGTGACCATGATGAAGAATATGATGCAAAAAAAAAAATGACAATGTGGAGAGTGAAAAAAAAAACAAAAGAACTTGGGTATACTAGAAGGTAAAAGTGAACATGACATAGGGTAGGTTTTTCGTATGTACATGAGATTTACACAATTCTTTTCTTCTTATTTTTTTTATGTGAACCATTACTATGGGTAGCTCTATAGTTCTAAATTGGTTCCTAGAGCACACAACTCAATTCTAAAATATTAAACCAATTAATAGGTAAACTATTAAAATGGCAATACTATAGAAAAGGTCAACTCTAGGTGAGACTTTCATGACAACCAAACAGGATGTACATCCAGAAGATTATCATTACACAGTTTCTAACTTATCTTAGGTTGCACTCAGCCCGGGTATAGAGCCCACTCATAAGTGTGTGAATCGTGTTAGAGTAGTGTATAGAAAAATAAATAAAGTAAAATAAAAAAAATCATCACAATCAAAATAAATGAACAAGACACATATAATTATATTCACAATATGACAAAACAAATAAAACAATAGGGATAATATAAATAAAACAATAAATAAGAAATAATTATATACAATTCATTAGATTGGGCTTGACTCTCAAAAGTCCCCAGCAGAGTCGCGTCCAATTTTTTCGCGAAAAATGAGTCGCCACCAATTTTAATTTTTTAAAAAAGGGAAAATTAGATAAAACCTAGAATAAAATTCTTGAACCAAAAAAACGGATTTGGGAGTCAATTATGAATAGGGAAAGTAATATTACCCTACATCATCCGTTAAAACGGTTACCCTATAATTAGTTGTATACAAATTATTTATTTATTTAATTATTTATTTTACCCCCTAAAAAATAATAAAACAGAAAATAAATTATTTACATTAATAAAACAAGGAAAAATATTTTTTTTATTAATTTGGTTTGACAAGGGAAAACCTTGCTCCTACGTATCCCCATGTGCAATAGGGAAATCAAAACACACGTAGTTCTTTGGTTGAAAATATTTATGTGTTGTCTGATTCTTATTATTATTCTATTTTAATTATTTTTTATTATAATAATTATTATATACGTATCTAAAAATAAAAATGTAATGATAATAATAATAACAAAACAAAGAGGTGAGATGTTTGTTCACGGATTGTATCTTTTTATTTTTGTTTTAAAGAAAAATTAATTTTTGTTAAAAAAACAACGTAACGAAAATGTAATAATAACGAAAAAAGATGTGAGATGTGGCGCGGCAAGCGAGGATGAATTTCATCCGGCGGCAGCGACCATTAATTCTAATCCTAAGGGAAAACTATTTATTCGTTGTTACGATTTTTTTTTTGTTATTTGATAAAGACGCGATATGAGTTTTTGTTATATTACAATATGGTGAAATTTGTTTTCTTGGTGATTGGTTTATAAACATCAATTAGTTATTTTTTTTTTTACCATTTTGTGTTGCAAAGAAAACAATTTAGGAACAGACAGCTTTAGAAAAATGAAAGCGTAACACATGAGTTTATCTTTGCATAAACAGAAAAATACAAAGAAACAAAAAAGAACATTTTTAAAAGGGGTGCAATACAAAGACTAATAAGAAAAAATTCGAGAAGCAATAATAAAGTGATACCTTACTATAGAAGTGGTTTCTTGCTGGACTGATTTTTCCAAGACCAGATTCTTTACTCATCTTTTGCCTATTATTCTCTCTTCTTTTTTTTTTGTGCTCTCAAAATAGTGTTCCCCTCTTCTACTCTTACTATCGATTATTTATAGGCTTTGTGGGTGTAGGTTACAAAAGACAATGGAATAATTGCCATTAATCTCTTTTTTTTGTTTCTTTTCTTTCAATTGATTATCATTATACCGATTTTTATGACCATCAATCCATTTCTTTTCGGTTTCTTTCATTCAATTATGTACCTTTATTTATTTCTTATTATTATTATTTTTTTAAATTATTTTTTTTATTATTATTTTTTTTAGAAAAGAGCCTGAACAGGAATTATAGGCAAACAAAAATTGGGAACATATGTGATTGTCTAAAGTTTAAAGTCCTAATTTTTTATTTTTATTTTTATATTTCTATACATTTATTATTATTATTTCCTCATTTTTTAATAAAAAGTAAAAATAAATAAATAAATAGATAAATAAATAAATAAAAAGCAGACAAAATTAGGTGGCAACAATCTTTAAAGCGCAAAGTCTCCAAGGAGGGAAATGGTTGAAATGAAGAAGTACCACTTCCATAGAATTCAACTCCAACATTCTTTACTGATTTCATACTTGTAATATATAGCTCCTGCAGGCTATGTAATTGACCAAGGGGTGGCAGTAATGAACAATGATCACAACGCCTTAAGTCCAAAGACACCATGTTGCCAAATGAAGAATCACCTAACCAATTCGGAAAGTTGGTTCCACCATATCCATAAACTCTAAGAATCTTCAAATTTGTTGATGGCACCAACTGTTCAAGTAAAACACCTTGAATGTTTGAATCTGGAGACGAATGCCAATTTAGTTCTAACTCCTCCATTTGTTTTTTCGTCTTCAAATTTGCTTGAAAAGCATCAGAGGAGTCAGTAACATTTTGTAGGCCCGAAATGGAAAGCTTCCCTCGAAGATTGGGAAATATTCTTCACCTACTGTTTCCCAACTTTCCTGGCTTTTAGGCTGACTTACTAAGCCCTCTGCAATATTCCACAACTGAACTATCATATTTCTTTCTAGGGTAGACTTGTTTGGAAATACAGAACAATAAGCAAAACATCTTTTTAAAGGATCAGGAAGGTAATGATAACTCAATTGAAGAGCTGGTTTGACCTTAATATTCGGCAAATCCCAAGTGCTACTGCAGCCAATGGTAAACCATCACATTTTTTTGCAATTTCTCTGCCAATCACTTCTAGGTTGGCCCGTTGCTCGTAGTTACTTGCTCCAAATGCATGTTTGGCAAGCAAAGACCAGCAATCGTCCCTTTGTAGAGGTTCCAGTGTGTGGATTGGAAGAAAGGTTTGCATGGCTAGTGCAACTTTATGATCCCTTGTGGTGATGATGATCTTACTTCCCAGATCCCCAACATTAAAGATGTCTTTTAGATCACTCCAATCAACATAGTTTTCATCCCATATGTCATCCAATACTAACAAAAACTTTTAATGACTTAAACTTTGTGCAATTGCACTTGGAGAGTATTCAGGTTATTATCATCGGTTGCTTTTATAGTGACAGATTCAAGAAGGGTTTTAGTGACCTTGACAACATCAAAATCTTTTGCATATAAGCCCACCCTTTTAAATCAAATTTGGCCTTAACTTCTGGATCATTATAAAGGAGTTTAGCTAGGGTTGTTTTACCAACCCCTCCCATGCCCACAATGGGAATCACTTCTACTTTACTGCCACTATCACTAGAAATTTCTGACAAAAGATACTTTTTAAGTACAATTATATCACCATCTCTACCGTAAATAGCAGAGTCATCTATCACAAACTTGACCTCTGTCAGATTTTTAAAATAACTAAAAAGAATTTGTAAGTTTATTTATTTCCACAAGGTAACAACGATTCTTTCCTTAACATAAGAGATTTAAGTTAACTCTTTTCTTTTCTTAACCAAACAACGATTCTTTCCTTAACAAAAGAGATTTAAGTTAACTCTATTCTTTTCTTAACCAAACCGAACATCAAATTGGCGAAACTTCTAGAACATAGTTCAACTGCACTAAACTGCTTGAACCAGGACAAAATCGTGATCGAAACTCGGAACACTCAAACAAACAAGCCGTAGACACTAGGCAGTGTCGGTTCACGTGTTATTTTTGAATTTTGAAAAAGTTTGAAAAAACAATATATGTCACCGAAAATATTACAGGGTTGAGTCGCGGACTAGATCGCTCTCTTTAAGACGTTTCGAGGCACTGACCCAAATGGTGCAAGGCAGACTATCAACCACGAAGTCCCCAGGATAAAACAGCCCAGATCAAGTATCGGAGTTCTACTGCACCGTAGAAAACCGTTCTAGAATTACACCCTAAATATGGCAGTCTAACGACTACCACTCGTAATATGGCACTAAGACCACTCAAGAAAAAGAAGAAGAAGAAGTAAGAACGGGGGGAGAAGAGAGAAAAGCCTCAGATGCAGAGTGCTTTTGGTGTGATTTTTCAACTGAGGAGAGCTCTCTATTTATAGAGGAATTCCGCAACTGGATCAGAGAAAATGGTGCGATCCATTAGCTCTGAGTAGTGCGCTCCAGTTGACCGCTCCAATCCTTGACCTTAGAAAACGTGCGCTCCGAAACTACTGCCCACCCAAAACGTGCCCATTTGACTACCTGAACATGCGCTAGGGTTTTGACTTTGAATAATGACCGGGCAACAGCAGTTACGTGGCACCTAGGGTTAGGGTTTTGACCGGGCAAAAGGGGCAGACTGGATCAGATCATCAGGTAGACTCGGTGGAGGGCAGTCACGTAATTAATGCAACAATCAGAGATAAAACGCAAGCATTCAATTTTAAAATTAATTAAATAATTTATTAATGTTCATTTACTAAAAAATAATAATACACCACAAGACCAAGACCAAAGCCAAAGCCAAGGCCAAGGCCCAGGCCCGGGCCGAGCCGGCCGGACGGGCGGCGGCGGCAGCGCGCGTGTGTGGTGGTCAACTTTGCTTGCGTTCTTCCTCCTTCACAAAATTGGGGTACCCCTTGGAGCACACCCCAAGGTACATACCTCCACCTTATATACCCTACTAGTGTGTGATATCCCTCCTATGTGGGACTTATTTTTTGCAATTCACAACCACACTAGCTCAATAATGTTACCATTATTTCCAACAATCTTCCATTAATTTTATCATCATTTCCAACAATTCCCCACTTGAATTTAAAAAAGAGGTTTCAGAAATAGCGTCAAACGCTTCTATAAGATTGTGCATAAACAAAGGTGTCTCTTGACTTGAACCTTTCCATAGCAAGTAAGATTTAGATTTAACAAGAGTGACTCGTAGTCTTGAACTCTACCTCTGACATCAAACCCACACACAACCTTTTCATTGGGTGTATTCTCAAAAGCCCGTGCATTTAAGGCCATGCACGTTTATCCCAGTATAGTGAACGATCTAGGAATTCTGCCTCGAAATTCCATAGGAAGCGGCCCCCACTTCCACATTCACATAGGTGAGTCTATCAAGAGTACTCTTGTAGCTAGGTACTCCACTCCACATAGAGTATAAATCTCATTAAGAGTTTTTAATATCCCATCCTTATATCGCTTCAGGAATCATGCTTCTCTCATATATAAAATAGCATGTTCATCTCGTATCACTATGACTTGTTATTACCCATTGAACCTAATTCTTGGGATCTCCAGTCTTTTAGGTCGGGATACCATCATAAGTGACTCATTGATCTATAGGCATTAGTCCCATCCTTTTGGATGTATTTAGGACTTTCTCTCTAGCTAATCCTTTCGTCAAAGGATCTGCTAAATTTTCATCAGTGCGTACATGATCCACTATAACAGCTCCTTTAGAAAGTAATTCTCTAACTGTGTTGTGCTTACGACGTATTTGTCGTCTCTTACCGTTGTAATAACGGTTCTCAATTTTTGCAATAGTCGTTGTACTATCGCAGTGGATCAACACAGCTGGTAAAGGTTTTTCCCATAAGGGGACCTCAGCTAGCAAGCATCTCAACCAGCTTGCTTCTTCACTAGCAGTAGCTAGTGCTATCATTTCAGACTCCATAACGGACTGAGCCAGTATCGTCTGTTTCTTCGATTTCCAAGATACAGCACCACCGGCTATACTGAAAATATAGCCACTGGTTGCTTTGGAATCATCTGATAAGGTGTTCCAATCAGCATCACTGTATCCTTCAAGGACAGCAGGAAATCTTTGATAATGTAATCCGAGACTCATGGTCCTTTTAAGGTATCTCATGACTCTTTCGATAGCGTGCCAATGCTCCATACTAGGTCTACTAGTAAACCTGCATAACAATCCCACGACATAGGCAATGTCGGGTCTAGTACAATCAGTGGCATACCTGAGGCTGCCAATGATGCTCGCATATTCAGTTTGTCTAACACCTTCACCAGTGTTCTTGAAAAGTTTCACACTAGGATCATATGGTGTGCAAGCAGGTTTATAGTCAAAGTAATTATATTTCTTTAGGATCTTTTCAACATAGTGAGATTGATCCAAAGAAATTCCCTTTTCTGACCTAGTAATCTTTATTCCAAGGATTACACTTGCTTCTCCGAGGTCTTTCATATCAAAGTTGTTACTCAACAGTGATTTCACATTGTTGACAACATGAATGTTTGAACCAAATATAAGTCGTCTACATAGAGACATATGATAGTGCAAATGCCATTTTCAAATTTGTAATAAATACATTTGTCACTTTCATTCACTTTAAACTCATTCGACAAAATCAAGTTGTCAAATTTTTGATGCCATTGCTTAGGAGCTTGTTTAAGACCATACAGAGACTTATCTAACTTACAGACCTTGTCTTCTTGCCCATGTATTACAAAACCTTCAGGTTGTTCCATATAGATTTCTTCTTCCTAGTCACCGTTTAAAAAAGCTGTTTTTACATCCATTTGGTGTATCACCAGGTTATGGATAGCCGCAAGTGATATGAGCACCCTGATGGATGTTATTCTAGTGACAGGTGAAAAAGTGTCGAAGAAATCTATATTTTCTCTTTGTCTAAAACCTTTGGCTACAAGGCGTGCCTTGTACTTATCAATAGATCCATCGGGTTTTAGTTTCTTTTTCAAAATCCATTTACAACCTATAGGTTTGCAACCAGGAGGCAAGTCCACTAAATGCCAGGTCTTGTTAGACTCTAGAGAATCCATTTCATCGTTTATAGCTTCTTGCCATAAATCTGCATCCAAAGATGACAAAGCTTCCTTGAGATTTGCAGGATCCTCTTCTAAATTATAGGCCATATATTCAGGTCCATTATCTTTAGCAACTCTCACTCTCTTACTCCTTCGAGTTTCTGTTTCGTCTTGTTTGTTGCTTTCAGTGATTCTTATTACAGGAGCTTGACTTGGTTTGCTCCCCCCACTATTTCTCGATTTGAAAGGGAATTTATTTTCATAGAAGTCAACATCATTTTATTCTATGACCACTTTTGCATTTAGGTCGTAAAACCTATACGCTTTACTGTTTACCGCATACCCAATGAATACACATTCATAGGCTCTACTAGCGAGTTTAATTCGCTTGGGATCGGGGATTCTGACATAAGCCAGACAGCCCCAAGTTCGAAGATAAGACAAGTTGGGCTGCTTTTCTTCATTATCTTATAAGGAGATGTTTTGCTCTTAGATTTAGGGACTCTATTCAAAACATAGCAAACAGTCAAAATAATTTCCCCCCACCAGTGAGAGGCAGCACCAAAATTAAGCATTATAGCAACAACAAGTTCACTAAGACTTCTATTCTTTCTTTCAGCTTTACCATTCATTTCAGGTGAATATGGTGCAGTAGTTTCATGTATAATTCCTTGGGTTTTATAAAACTCATTAAATAAACTAGAATCATACTTTGTTCCTCTATCACTACGAAATCTCTTAATCTTCTTACCAAATTGATTTTCAATTTCAGTTACAAAGATCTTAAACATGTCAAGGGCTTCACTTTTATTTTTCATAAGATATACAAAAGTATAGTCGGAACAATCGTCAATAAAAGTAATAAAATAACGCTTTCCATTTCTGGTTAACGTCCCATCAAGTTCGCATATATCAGAGTGTATTAAGTCTAAAGGTTCAGATTCTCTAACTACTGATTTATGTGAACTGTTAGTTATTTTAGCTTGACTACAAAAATCACATTTTTCAAAATCTTTTAAAGATAACTTTGGAATTAAGCCTAAGTTACTTAAGTTCGAAATCACACGTTTGTTCATATGACAGAGTCTAGCATGCCAAATATTAAAATCACACAACATGTAAGCACAAGGAAACATTTTATTGATTTCAACATTCAATTTAAACATGCCATCAGTGGCGTACCCTTTCCCAACAAAAATACTATTTTTAGAAATGGTGTACAAATATGCCCCTATAGTCTGAGTAAACCCTACCTTATTGAGAAGAAACCCAGAAACTAGATTCTTCCTTATTTCTAGAGTGTGCATGACATCCTTCAGAATTAAGGTCTTTCTAGAGGTGAATGTTAGTTCCACATCTTCAATACCAGCAACATTAGTGGTGTGGGAATCTCCCAACAACACTTTCTTATCTTCAGCAGCAGTGTATGTTTTAAACATAGCACGATCATAACAGACATGGCGGGAGGCGCCAGTGTCTATCCACCATCCATCTGATCCACCAACAAGGTTGATCTCAATTATCATAGCAACGAATTGCTTTCTGTCAAGTTAGCCTGATTAGCAGGGCCTGGCTTGTTCCTACACATGCGCGCTATATGACCCTCTTTCCCACAGTGAAAACAGAGAAAGGGGAGAAGGCCATTTCTAGGAGGTGGTTGCTGCTTTGCAATTGGGGACTTTGGAGGGTTTCCATTCTTGTTGCTGTTCTTTGAAGAGCGATTCTAAATCTTTAGCTGTTTAGAGCAATTGGGGTCTTAAGAGCAATGTTTTTGGTCTTCTTTTCTTGGGTTTCATTTTGCTCTAATCTTCCAAGTTCTATTTCATGTTCTTGGAGTTTGCCAAATAATGCAGAAAATGACATTTTGGATAAACTCTTCTTTTCTGATATCGCTGTCACCTTTGGTTGCCACGCCCTAGTTAGTGACCTTAATACTTTCAGATTTAGTTCATCGTTGGAGAAAATCTTTCCAAGGGCTGTTAAGTGATTTGTTAAGTGGGAGAATCTTTTCTGCATGTCTAATATAGATTCTCCAGGCTGCATACGAAATAATTCATACTCTTGGGAAAGTGTATTAAGTTTGGATCTTTTTACCTCTACGGTGCCTTCATGGGTTACTTCCAATGTGTCCCATATCTCCTTGGCTGTTTTACAATGAGATACGCGGAAAAATTCATCCATACCTAATGCTGATTGTAAAATGTTTTTAGCCTTTTTGTCAAATAGCACTTTCCTTTTATCGTCATCGGTCCAGGAATTCTTTATCTTGATTTCTTCTTTGTCATTTATAACTGTTGTTGGGATGTAGGGACCATTTTCGACAGCATCCCATATTTCGTCTCCCTGTGCCTCAAGATATGCTTGCATGCGTATCTTCCAAAAATCATAGTGTTCACCGACGAAACATGGTGGTTTGTTACTGCTACCACCGTCTCTGAAAACTGGTTGTGCGAAAGCCATGAGTTATTGATCTAGGAGTAAGTTACCTTGAACCTGCTCTGATACCAATTGAAAGATCAAATGTGCACCTAAGAGGGGGGGTGAATTAGGTGTTTGGAAATTTTAGTAGTTTTCAGTCGATTTTTGTGCTTAATGATGGTAGATGAAAGAGTAAGTAGCAATAAGTAAATGAACACAGCAGATTTATCCTGGTTCCCCTTATAACGAAGGGTACATCCAGTCCTCTTGCTCACCACAAGAGATTTCCTTCACTATTGTCAGAATATGTACAAGTCCTCACCCTAGGACCTTTGCTACAATCTTCTAACAAACCTTCTATGATAGCACACTACTATCTTAGATAAAACACTTAAAGAAAGTACAACTTTCTTTTACAAACACTTGAGATTTGATAAGAGTATAGGAGTAAGAAAGAGGTAGAATGATAACAATCCAAGATTGATTCAAGTACGTTGAGAACCTTAAGAATATGAAAATGATATGCAAGTACTTGAATTTATGAAAATGACTTTGAGAAAAATTCAGAAAAGTTTGTTCAAAGTCTTTAAAGTTGTGTATTAGGACCGTTGTTAGTGAATATGAAGTTATGACATATTTATAGTCCATAAACATCTCTTCAGATTCGTGGCCATTGATCCAAGAGGTTTGAGGAAGAATTGCAATGTTTTAGATTCGATTCAGAACTGAAAAATTGCATTGCTTCCAGTTGTATTCGAATACAGAATATGTGTATTCGAATACACCTCTCTTGCAACGTTCAAATTTATTCAAATTTAACACTGTGTAGCCGAATACACTTTGATGTAGTCGAATACAGATTGGTTAATTTGGCCACTGACTTGCTAGGTGTATTCGAATACAATAGGATGTAGTCGAATACAGATGAAGGGTTTTAGCTACTGACTTAGCAATTCTTCATCTGTATTCGAATACACCAGGATGTAGCCGAATACAGATGAAGGGTTTTAGCTACTGACTTAGCAATTCTTCATATGTATTCGAATACATGATGTTGTATTCGAATACACTTTTGCATATTGTCAAAAATATTAATTCTAATACTTTGAAAACAAAATTTTTGACTTTCAAAAATGTTGTTTATGCATATGTAAGGATGTAAGGTTCTCTTGTATATGATCTTATGGATTGTATCATTTACCTTTACATAAAACATCTATTTTAATTCACCAAAGGATGTTTGGAGACTTTCTTGAAGACTTCTTCTTTTTGAGCTTGTCGCTTTGAGCATGATCATCATTGGTCTTTTGTATCATCAAAAACATGTATTTTACAACTGCTCCGATAAATTTCTTTTTCTTGTTATTTGCCACAAGAAGAACTTCATCTTTCTGGTCTTGCTTATGGGATTCTTCCTCAATTCTAAGGCGAGTTATCAGACTTTCTAGTGAGAATTCTTTTGTTTTATGCCTGAGAGAATTTTTAAAATCTTTCCAAGCATGGGGAAGTTTGTCAATAATAACAACAATTTGAAACTGTTCATTGAGGGACATACCTTCAGTGATGATTTCGTGAGCAATTTTCTGGATTTCATGAGACTAAGCTTCCACGGATCTGTCATCTGTCATCTGATATTTGAGGTAGCGGCTAACAACATACTTTTTGGCTCCAGCTTCCTCAGTATCATATTTCTTCTTCACAGCATCCCAAACCTGTCTAGCAGTATTGCTGTCGGAACTATAATAATCATACAGATCATCAACAAGTCCATTCAAAATATAATTCTTACATAAGTAATCATTATGTTCCCATTGGGTTAATTCAGCAGCTTTCTTATCCTTTTCTGTTTGTTCAACATTTTCGGGAACAACAGGAATGTTATTCTTCAGAACGTTGGCAAGCTTTTTCGTGGTTAGAAAAAATAACATCTTTTATTGCCATCGTTTGAAGTGACTTTCTTCAAACCGAAACGGTTTGTTGTAGTCAGAAGTAGAAGAACCTGTCCCAGTAATTTTGTCGGTAGACATGGCAGATCGAAAACGTCTTAAAATTGTTATTTTTGAATTTTGAAAAAGTTTGAAAAAACAATTTATGCCATCAAAAATATTACTGGGTTGAGTCGCGGACTAGGTCGCTCTCTTTAAGATGTTTCGAGGCACTGCCCAAATGGTGCAAGGCAGACTATCAACCACGAAGTCCTTAGGATAAAACAGCCCAGATCACTGTATCGGAGTTCTACTGCACCGTAGAAAACCGTTCTAGAATTACACCCTCAATATGGCAGTCTAACGACTACCACTCGTAATATGGCACTATGACCACTCAAGAAAGAGAAGAAGAAGAAGTAAGAACGGGGGGAGAAGAGAGAAAAGCCTCAGATGCGGAGTGCTTTTGGTGTGATTTTTCAACTGAGGAGAGCCCTCTATTTATAGAGGAATTCCGCAACTGGATCAGAGAAAATGGTGCGATCCATTAGCTCTGAGTAGTGCGCTCCAGTTGACCGCTCCAATCCTTGACCTCAGAAAACGTGCGCTCCGAAAACTACTGACCACCCAAAACGTGCGCATTTGACTACCTGAACATGCGCTAGGGTTTTGACTTTGAATAATGACCGGGCAACAGCAATTACGTGGCACCTAGGGTTAGGGTTTTGACCGGGCAAAAGGGGAAGACTTGATCAAATCATCAAGTAGACTTGGTGGAGGGCAGTCACGTAATTAACGCAACAATTAGATCATCGGCCTGACGGACGGCGGCGGCAGCCCGCGCGCGCGTGTGTGGTGGTCAACTTTGCTTGCGTTCTTCCTCCTTCATAAAATTTGGGTACCCCTTGGGGCACACCCCAAGGTACATACCTCCACTTTATATACCCTACTAGTGTGTGATATCCCTCCTATGTGAGACTTCTCATTTTTTTTAATTCACAACCACACTGGCTCATTAATGTCACCATTATTTCCAATAATCTTCCATTAATTTTATCATCATTTCCAACATCACGGTTCAAAGTTGAATCGTTTTTTCGGATTTTAAGATATTTAATTCCCACAAGTAAACCACACTGCTTTCTAGGGAGGTGTCATAGAAAAGCATTTGTACAAGAAAAGCATAATATGAATTATATATAAAGAAAGCATTTGTGCTTTCCTTAAAGAATGGGAAATTTGCAGGGATGACAATTGGTAAGGTTTGAGTAGGGTACTATCGTACCCGTCTTTATATCTGCAGTTTCAAAAAATATCCATACTCATACTCGTATCCTTTTAGTTATCAATTTTAATATCTGTATCCTTACCATTTAAGTATTTAAGTGTCTGTACCCATATCCATTATCCACACTTTAACTAAAATAGATCGATAAATAAATGATATTGTTGTGATTAAATTTAAAAATCATCCAAATATCTTAAATCCAATCATAAAGTATTATATACTAAAATATTTTTTAACTTAAAACATTTCAAATGAACACACGTTACAATACATATTCAAATATTCATAATCATACTTTATGAAGTTGCAAATCCTACAGCGGTATTATTCGAGATCTGTATAAAAAATTGATAGGAAGTTGTAAGTATAATTAAAAAGTCGCGATTAATTAGACATAATTCTTAGTAAAGTCAAAATTATTTGCCTATTCATAAAAATCAAATTCTTAAAAAGCTTGCAAACGTTTATCTTTCGATTATAAATATTATAGTGGTCCAATGATATCAATAGATGTTAAAACATAAAAGAAAACAATTAATTAAACTAAATACTAATATAATAAATAATATATTTATATTAGTGCGGGTGCAGGGCAGAGTGGGTACTATATTACCCGTACTCGTTTAATTTTGCAGGTAATTATCTGTCCCCGTACCTATGTCCATTATGCGGATTTTTATCCTACCCGATGACCACAAGAAATCTTTTTCATTAAATCGTCAACATACAAGATGACCACAAGAAATCTTTTTCCTTCTTTTGTTTTCATAAACAAAGTGTGCAGACAAAAAAGTCTTTCAAAACCTTCCTTGCTAAATAGGATTCAACCTTGTTGTACCAAGCTCGAGGAGCTTGTTTGAGTCCATATAGTGCCTTCTTGAGTCTATACACTTTATCTTCTGCTCCCTTCTTCTCATAACCACGAGGTTGCTCAATAACTCATCCTTTGTGGGCTTCAATAGCAATGATCATTCTAATGGTGTCTGATAACTCTTCATCATATGCATATTTTTCACTGTTTCAGTCTTATTTATCTTTAATCATTAGTTAATTTAAGGAGTTATTTGATATACTTTGCTGATTCTAGCACTTGGATTTAATAAAATGCTTATGTTCTTATTCCCTTGATTAAGTAGAGATTTTTCGTAGTTTTGCGTCGTTTCTTTGTTTGAGTGCAGTGCTGAATTTTGGTGAGAAATCAACATGACCTATGTGGCGTATTTCAGCCATCTCTAGAGTTGTAGATGTCCAATTGGAGTCAAATCAAGTTCCAATGAAAGCTAAGATCCATAGCTACAACTTTCATGAAGAAACCAAAACCGAATTCGGACTCGAAACTGGAGAAAAATGCAGTAAATGTCAGACAACAGATGTTGTGCGCCTGAAGCGCCAACCCGCGCCTGGGGCGCATTTCGGCCTTCATGACTCTGTCGAATTGCACCTGAAGCGCAAATTCCGCACTTGGGGAGCGTAGCACGCTGCTGAATATATAAAAACGCGTTTTCTCACTTTCTAGGTATCTTTTTGACTATTGGGAAGTTTGGAGACTTGTGCCCTAAGAGAGAAACTGAGAGACGGTTGTTTCTAACACCATTGGAGGAGTTTTATCAGGAATCATTCATGAATGTTTCTTGTAATTCTTCTTTAATCTCTATCTTTCATATATTTATCATGAGTAACTAAACCTTATTTGTTAGGGATGAGTGAATTAAGATGAAACTCTTATTTGTTTGATTTGATTTCGAGTTATATGAATAAGTTTATTGACTTATTTTTCTCATCTTTGTGCTTAATGCTTTTTATTGCTTGATCAACTTTAAAATGTTTTACGATTCGTATTTTGAAATGGAAATGGACTTTACAAATGCTTGAGATGAGAAATTTATGATATTTTGTGTAGAGATAGACGCAGGTCATGAAACCAATTGAATTATTTGCAGAGGCAGTAGTTTAATAAGAGAATTCTTGTATTGTAAAGCTTAATTCTAATCTTAAATCCACTAAAAAATTAGGGGTTACTTTGGAATTAAAGGTTCTGTCACTAAGACATTAGTGCAAGAATAATAAAGAGAAATCGGTAATAATTCAATAAGGAATTTAGTAACTAGGATCAAATTAGAAACCAAGGTTGGACTCAAAGTGAAACTCATCCTTGATATTTTTCTTATTATAAATGTTCAATTCTATTACTCTTGTTAGTTTCAAATATAATTTCAATCAATTCAGAAACTTTTTGTTCAATTTTAGTACTTAAACATAATTCAATACTAAAACGCAATCCTTGAGTTCGACACTCGGTACTATCGTTTTATTATTACTTGCAACGATTCAGTACCCTTGCTGAAACACAATCAAGTTTTTGGCGCTGTTACCGAGGATTGCCAGATCACTATTGAGTTATAATTTATTTACTTAATTGAAATTTTTAGTTTAAAACTTTTCATTACTCACGATTTGTCTAACCTTGTATGCGAGGCAAGTCCTCAGCTAAACTTATTTTTGATCTAGAAATCGAAAAAACTGCGAAAGCAAATCGAAAGGCGGTTCAAGAAAGGAGGCAAAGGGAAAGACAATTAGTAGTGGAAGAAGAGGATTAGAGGAATTTCTTCATGTTTGTGGAGATAGTTGATCCACCATCACCTAAACGTACCCTCGGCAAGTATGTGAATCGAGATAGAAACCGTGCTCGGCTGGCCATCCATAACAACCTGATTGCAGTCAACAAGTTTGAAATAAGTCTCGCTTTATACTAAGAATTGAAGGAGATTCATTTTTCCGGTAAACATAACGAAGATGCCAATAGACATCTCACAAACTTCTTTGAACTATGTGAAACAATGAAGGTGGATGGTAACTCTAAAGAAGGCAAGAGGTTGAGACTATTTCCATTGTCATTTAAAAATGATGCTAAGGAGTGGCTTAATTCTTTACCCTCTAGTAGCATCACCACATGGGATGATCTTGAAGATAGGTTGTTGGAACAATACTTCCCCCCAGCTGTGTTCGTTAGAAAAAGGCAAGAGATTTCCGATTACAAACAGAAAAAAGGAGAATCTCTTCGTGACACTTATAGGAGGTTCAAGAGTTTACTAGTAGGATTCGCCAATCATGCTTATATGACATTGCTCCAATGAAAATATTTTGTAATGGTTTGAGGCCTAGCACTAGAATTATGCTTGATGCTACAGCAAGTGGTTCTTTGAATTACAAAACCGCATTAAAAGCACGAAAAATTATTGAGATCATGGTATCAAATGAACAAATGATGTTGTATGATAGAGGTGGTGGGTCAAAAAGTGGTATGCTGGAATTGAATGTTATGGATGTTGGGTTGGCTCAAGGGAAGTTGCTCTCAAAACAAATAGAAGATGTTATCACCGCTGAGCTAAAGAAGGGGATGACAGCTCTAAATATACAACCCCAAGTGGCCCCGTCAAATTATTGAAACATACAGGTTGTGACTTTTGTGGGGGAGCACATAAAAATGGAGCTTGTGAAGTACCAGATGATGATAGAGAAGAACCAGAAGAGGTGAACTTTATGGGTAACAATGGGAAGTAGAATAATCCCTACTCTAGTACGTACAATCTGGGTTGGAGAAATCATCCAAATTTTTCATGAAAAGATCAATAGGGTGGACCTCAAGGTCAACAAAGAGCTCAATCAAATCAAACTCCATCTCGTAAAGCTACTTGGGAGATTACTATTGAGAAGTTAGCAACAAACACAAATGCTTTCATTGAAGAGTCAAGAGCCGTCCATAAAAATCACTCAGCTTCAATCGAGAATCTTGAGACCCAAATGGGTCAAATTTATTCAACAACTCGCACAAAGAGTGCCCGAAAATTTTCCTAGTGACACAGATCTGAATCTGCGAAATAGTGTCAATGTCGTGACAACAAGGAGTGGCAAATTAATTGAACCAGTACCACCTAAAGCCAAAAAGGTTGGGAGTGCTTCAATTCCAACCCACCTGGAGGAAATTTTCACCTGAACACCAGTTGAGGAGTACATCGGTCTTGAAAAGGAGGAAGACTCTGTAGTGCAAAAAAGGAGGCCCTGCCGAAGCCCGAAATTCGACTCCCATTCCCTCAAAGACTAAAAAAAGAAGAAACTGAAAAACAATTTGGTAAGTTTCTTGATATTTTTAAGAAATTGCAAATTAACATTCCTTTTGCATAAGCACTGGAGCAGATGTCGACTTACGCCAAATTCATGAAGGAGATTTTGTTAAAGAAAAGAAAAATTGGCGGTGAAACAATGATGCTTACCGAAGATTGTAGTGTTATTCTACAGAGGAAGCTGCCACCTAAGCTCAAGGATCCTGGAAGTTGCTCTGTTCTTTGCAATATTGGAGATAGAACTTTTGGGAAGGCCTTGTGTGATCTTTGGGCTTATGTGAGTCTTATGCCTCTTTCTATATACAGAAGGTTGGGCATTTGAAGAGTCAAAGACACATAGTTAATGTTACAGTTTGCGGATCGCTCAATGAAACACCCATATGGGGTGGTGGAAGATGTGTTGGTCAAAGCAGATAAGTTCATTTTTCCAGTGGATTTTGTGGTACTAGACATGGAGGAAGACAATGACATCCCCTTAATCTTGGGGAGACCATTCTTGGCAACAGGGAGAGCTATGATTGATGTCGCGCATGACACCTTAACCTTGAAAGTAAATGAGGAAACAATTACTTTCAATATTCTAAAAGCTATGAAACATTCAAAAGAAAAAGAAGTGTGCAATCAATAGAGATTTTTGATTCGGTAGTCGATGAAGGAGTTGAACATCAAGTACCCATTCTACCGTTAGAAAGAATGTTGTGCCTACCTCATGATGTTGTTAAAGATAGTGAAGATCCAAGAGTGAAAGATGTTTTAGCCATGTTAGAAGCATCACCATCTCATTCCTCCCACTTCCATACTAGATGGGAGAAGTTGAAAGGGAATGAAGAAAAACTTGTAGAGAAAAAGAAAGAGACGCCACTAGTTGAGCTCCACCAATTACCACCTCACTTGAAATATGTATTCCTTGGTGAGAAGAAGGATGATGTTTTCTTTCTGTCATATATGCCACCTTGACAATGGTTGAGGCGTCAAGCTAATGACTTTAAAGAAGCGCTTCGTGGGAGGCAACCCATAGGTAGAGGTAACTAATGACACTGTTGACATTGTTGATTACTTTGTGGTTGTCGAAGTCTAACTTGTCACCAAATTTTCAAACTATGGAGTGTAGCCTATTCCAAACTATTGAGTGTATCCTTTTGCCACAACTCGACCTTTATATTTATAAACCTCACAATTTTCATTTAGCTTGGTAAGTATTAGTAAGTAGATTCATCTCACTTATTAACTCGTTATGCCTTACAAACGCATATGGGTTTTGTCCAGTTGGTCATTGAAGAGTTTTAAAGGATACAACCAGTAGAAAGAATGGAAGGAATGAATTTTTCAGAACATATAAAGACAGCTCTTAAAAGAGTAAATACACAGGGATTATTATTTTGTTGTCCAAAAGAGAGTTGATCACACGGAGAGGTATTTTTTAGATAATTAGTCTAAGAGAGTATCTCTAATATAGATATGATCGAGATGATTACTCTATTTCAGGGGGACACGGTAAAAATCCTTATTCATGTCTATTCTTCTTTTTGAGTATTCACTTGTCTCAATACAGAGATTTTATTCTACTACTCAAAATGTCATTGAAGAATGAATTGCATAAAGGCAACTTTAATACGAAAAACCTTTTCCCAAAAAAGATAAATACCAAAAAATAAAACTTTGGAAAGGACATGAAATTGACATTTGAGAAAATGATTGTTCTACAAGAGAGCTTTATCTATTTTTCAGATAACAATTACAATCCTTGCAACAAGACTTTTTCAAACCATATTTTGAAAGAGATAAACAAATTTAAGAAAGGATTTAAAAGCATACATTATTTCAGACCATTTTCCTAGTAATTCCAGCATATAAGGATCTTTGCTCTTACACGGTAAAGTGCTCAATCAAGAGATCGAGCTATGATACCAATTGAAGCTGTTGGAAAACACAAGAAAGGGGGTTTGAATTGTGTTTGCAGTTTCTCAAAGCTACTTCAATTTTCTTACAAAAATTGTTCTTTATCAAAACATTCAACTTACTTTGAAAAGCAAGTTTAGACGGAGTAAGGTTGAATCATAAAGAACTAGTTCACATAAAAAGATAAAGGATACACAAATATTTTATACTAGTTCACAACAAACTGTTGCTACATATATTCCTCCCCTTGTAGAGATATTTTGCCTCATAAATTCTTCTTCTTCTTCTTCTTCTTCTTCTTCTTCTTCTTTTAAATTCTTCTTCTTTTAAATTCTTCTTCTTCTTCTTCTTCTTCTTCTTCTTCTTCTTCTTCTTCTTCTTCTTCTTCTTCTTCTTCTTCTTCTTCTTCTTCTTCTTCTTCTTCTTCTTCTTCTTCTTCTTCTTCTTCATATTTTGAGACCCAACGTCGCTCGCATCCCAGAGTCACCTGAAGCTTGCTTGCTTTTTCCAGAGTCAAATGAAGCTTGTAATAACAAAGGCGCGTATCACCAGATTTGGACTATTTGGCAGAAGTGAAGTCTTGGTTTCTTTTGTCTTCGTCCAATCATCATAGTATATATTGTATATTGGAATGCACGTTTTTGTTGTGCTTGCCTTTGCATATGTCTAATTTATTTTGTAAATTTATGCTACTTTAGAACGAATAATCATTAATAAAACTCTTTGTCTTCAAACTTAAACTGCATACTTGGAAAATACAGTTAGGGGATAATTGATTAGTAAAAGCATAAAGGGAACATAAAAGAGCAAAAGTAAAGCAAGAGGTTATTTTTCATTAAAAAGCACGATTAAAACACAGACAACAACAAAACATAAAGAGAAGCTACCCCTATATATAAGTTCTAGAGACATCTAAGGACACACCTTAATAGTTCAATTGCTTCCTCAATTTGCGAGATGAGAAGGTCCAGCTTGTGGTCGACTTCTTACAGAGCAATCCAGGCTTCTAGTTGTTCAAGAAGAATGTCACTTACCATCGAGGCCCCTTCAGATGGTGGGATTTCCTTCTTCTCGGGAGAGTAAGGTGAATTTCTTTTCCTACCAGAAGGCGAACCAGCATCCATAGTAGAGAGATTGAGGAGCGGAGAAAGAAGGATGAACACGACTAAAAATATAAGGACAAAGATAAGATTGAAGAGACACATGTAAGGAGGAAATCAAAATATTTGAGGTATAAATAGCCAGATTTCTCGAGAAGCAAAAACAAAAACGTTTTTGGAAAGGGAGACGTAATGATGAGGGCGTGGATGAAAATGAAGAGTGAGACAGGGTATGACAAATACTTTAGGACACGTGGGCCAGTTTAAGGGCACGAGACAAAAAACAGAATGGAGGTGAAGAGTTGTGGCTGAAGGAGAAGAAGAAAATAATTTTTAAAGATGAAAAAATGAAAATAATTTTTAAAGATGAAAAGAAGAAGAGGAAGAGAGATTTTTGAGAAAAGTAGATGAGAGAAAGAGAAAACACAAGAAATGGCAAAAGAAGAAACATAACGGAGGATAAAACCAGAAGGTAAAAAATGATAACGTTTCTTCAATTTATAACTCACATTACACTTGTAACACGTGCAAATTACATTACAACTGCAATACTTAATGGCTTAAGAAAACAAAAGTCTTAGGTCTTTCTAAAGCTAAATAAACTAGATCCATTAATTTATATTACATATTAGGTTTGAATCACCGATTCCTAATACATAAATAAACTAAGTTCCTTTATTTAACATATTCTTCGTAGGAGTCTTCCTTCTTTGGACTTTCATCTCATACGGTGATAAATAAACTAAGTTCCTTTATTCTACCACATTATTGTTTTTTAATACTTTAATACAAATATGATATGTTTATGCAAAATAAGTCATAAACATTACATGACATAATTTGTATTTTAACTGTTGTAGATTTAACAATAACAGATGAGGCAATCCAAACTCTAACCCTCGTTGCAATAGAGAGGATCATGCAAACAAATAAAAGGAACTTGAGAGAATTCAAATGTATTCCTTATCCAAAGGGTTATGTTGTTGATTTTTTAGGAAATCGTCTGAATTACAATGAATATAATTATGATAGACTAGAGCAACAAACTACATTTCAACAATTGTTTTCAATCTCTTACAAGTAAAAGAAGCAATTATGATGAGGTCATTTTTAATAAAATAACATTGAATTTTTTTATGTTAAGTCATGCTTTTATTGACTTTATTCCATTCACAGGTGAGCAATGTATTGTTTTTAACCAAATCATGCAATTTGTCTATAATCAATGTGGAGGAATTTTTTCCTTTACAGTTATAGGGATACTGGCAAAACTTTCATGTTGGTGGAATACTTTGTTAGTTTTATTGTGTTCAAATGGAGATATTGTGTTGACAGTTGCATCAGCAGAATAGCATCATCGTTATTGCCAAGTGGAAGGACTGCTCATTCAAAGATTAAGATTCTGGTTCCTACACTCGAGTCGTCAATTTGCAACATTGAACAAGGAGATGAACTAATTCAACTTTTGAAGCTAGTTAAGCTTATTATATGGGATGAGGCTTCAATGGCTCATAAGTTTTGCTTTGAAGCATTAGACAAATCATTGAAAGAAATTATGAGTATCAATGGAATTGCTTCCTGTTGTGCAAAGACATGTGCAAGTATACATAATCGAATAAGTAATAAAGTGATAAGTAAAGGTCGTTCACACGAGGATTTAGTTTAATTCTCATAACTCATACATTAAATCAAATTAATTAGTAAGTGAAAAATGGGTGACAAAACTATTCATGTGACAAAGAGTAAATACTTCTAAGGTTGAGATCTAATTGATTAAAATGGTTGGACTATGTTTCCTTTGAAATGTCTAAGTTACTAAGTGAAGCTTCAAGGTGCTACAACATTTAAGTGCAGAATATAAACCAAACATGCTTATGTTGAAGCTCTCATCAATGTAACCAATGTTACTCCATTTATTATTGATTAATTTCTTCTACATTTACGATGTATTCCTTAGACTCCATGTTGTTTCCTTTAATTTTCTATGATTTTAGTTTTATGTATTTCCAACTTATTGTATCTTAACTAATGCTTATTTACAAATTGTATACTGAAAAATTTGGAGTTCATGTTATTTAATCAATTATAAACATAGATTTCATTTATAGTTTAAGGCATGTGAATCTGATTAGACTCTACTTGTAAAAATATGTTTCATAAATTATCGAAGTTAACTCTTTTATTTGTAAAAATATGTGTTAAAAACTGAAATATTTTCATAGTATAACTCACCGAAAATGTTTCGGGAACTGTTTGACTATTGTCTTCCTCTTGTAAACTGGTTTGACTTAATATACAAAAAGTAAGTATGTGTGTTGCTAGCTAATTTCTTAAAAAAAACAATTTTCGTTTAACAAATACTATACATACTATATACCTGATAACCATGTAACCAAAAGATAAGGGGAAGGATCATCTATATAACTTTCATTTGTCTATAAAAGTTTGTGATTATTTTGGTACCTATCTTGGCTAGGAGAGGATGATCGTCTATGAGGACATATCTGAAGAAGAAGAAACAAAACACATAAGACTTGACAAATAAAGTAATAAACCTAGGTAACTTTTTAAATATATATATATATATATATATATATATATATATATATATATTGTTAAAAAAATATTTTGCAAAAAGTAAACCAAAATTATAATAACTTAAATTTCAAGAATTATTCTCTAACAATCTAATATAAAGTTATATGCCAATAAGTTTATGGAGTTATTCTACATGCAAGACAACTGTTGACTATGTACAATTCACCAAATTGTCGGATTATTTATTTATTAATATACCCTATTTTTTAAAAAACTTCACCTAAATACCCTACTTTAAACAAAAAATATCAAAATGTTGACTTTTTTACATGAATATCCCTTTTTTTTTTTCAAAAACACCAAAATGACCCACTGCGAAATTTAAATACAGAAATGCCCTATTTTTAGTCCCAGTTGCTGATCGCAACATGGGGATGCGATATGCTGAAGGGCTTTTTTTTTTTTTGTTCTAATAGGAGGTCGCATCCTGGGGATGCGACCATGTACTATGTCTAATTTTTTTTTTCTATTTTATTTATTGGTATAATTATTATTTAATTAATTATAAATAATTAAAATATTTAAAAAATCAAAATAATAATAATAATAAAATAAAATATCATTATTAAATAATAATAATAATAATAATAATAATAATTTTAATACATCAAATTCATATTTTATAATAATTATTTTCATTAATTTTTATTTATTAGATAAAAAATAGGAGGAAGTTGTTATAATAATGTGCCAAAAAAGGAGGAAGTTGTTATAATAACGTTCCAAAATAAATAACGTGTCCCTAATGTTTTGTCATAAAATAACAACGTATTTTCTTAACAACTCCCTCTTATTTAAATTGGTTTTTTTATTTCCTAAATATTGTTAATGTAATTAAATAATAATAATTAAAAATGGTTAATGTAATTAAAAATAATAATAAAAATATTTAAAATATATTTAATTTTAATAATAAAATCAAACAAAATATCAAAGTTAGCGTGTTTGAATAGATGTGCAAAATAAATAACATGTTACATTATTATTTTGACAACTCAATCCTATTTTGCTGTTAAATTAACACTTAATATAATTTTGTTAACAATTGTGTTATTGATTTTTAATAAATTAAAAATAATTAAAAAATCAAAATACTATTAATAAAATAAAATAAACACATTAATTTGGAGAGAAAAAAAAAAGCAGCTAAATAAGAGGGAGTTGTTAAGAAAATAGGTTCTTATTTTATCGACAAAATATTAGGAAGACGTTATTTATTTTGTCACGTTATTATAACAATTTTCCCCTGTTATAACAACTTACTCCTATTTCTTTTGATATATTATTATAACAACTTCCTCTTTTTTCGCACATCAATTTAAAGATACATTGAATTGAAAGAAAAAAAGACATTAATTTAAAAATAACATTAATTTAAAATTTAAAAATATATTATTTATAATTAATTAAAATTAACAATAAGTCACTAATATTATTATTATTATTATTATTAAAATTAATAATATTATTAAAACTATTATTATTATTATTATTTAATAATATATTTTATTAAATAATAATTATACCAATAAATAAAATAGAACAAAAAAAATTTAGGCATAGTACATGGTCGCATCCAAGATGCGACCTCTTATTAGAACAAAAAAAAAAAGCCCTTCAACATGTCGCATCCCCAGGTTGCTATCAGCAACTGAGGCTAAAAAGTAGGGTATTTCTGTATTTAAATTTCGCAGTGGGGCATTTTGGTGTTTTTGAGAAAAAAAAAGGATATTCAGGTAAAAAAAGTCCAAAATGTTCTACTTTTTAGCACAAGTAGGAGGCCGCATCCTCGGGATGCGACAATGGGAAGAAATTTATTTTTTTCCTTGTCGGGTCGCATCCCAGAGATGCGACCAACTACAAATTTTTTTTATTTACTTTTAAAAATTTGAAAAATTGTTAATTTAATTAATAAAACATAATTAAAATATTTAAAAAACAAAATTATATTAATAAAATACATCAAATTTAATACGGTTGACTACATGTGCTAAAACAAATAACGTCTTCCTAATATTTTGCAGATAAAATAACAACACAATTTTATTTTGTTAACAACTCCCTCTTATTTTTATTCCGATCTAATAAATAAATAAAAATAATATAATTAATAATAATAAAAATAAAATATTGTTAATTTAATTAAAAAAATAATAATAATAAAATATTTTAAAAAAATCAAAATACATTTAATAGAAAAAAAAATACATCAAACGATACCTTTGTGCAAGTGGAAATATCTAAGCTTGGGGTGATTCTGGAGCGACACAAGACAAATGATACCATGCCCAATTTTACAACAACAATGCACATCCTCTTGTAGACATTACACCGAGTTTCGTAGCAAGACACAATTTTCTATAAAGTGTTGCTAAAATTGCCGAACCCCAACTATATTGGGATGTTTTACTTAAATCTCCAAGAGTGAAAGATATTTTAAATGTACACAATTGTTGGATTTGTCCGGCATCAACAACCCTCCAATCAAACGTAGGATGTATGCTCGTCACAATGCTTGTTTTTCTACTACAGATGCATTTTCACCAACATCGTCAAATGTTTCTTTAAGTCATTTTAATTTAATAAAATTACCCTTTGTTCCTCCCTCAGGTGGGATAACTCCTAAGTATTCTTGACAAACATCTCTAACGTTCACAAAATTCAAACCGCTAATAGGAAAACTAGAAACATTTAATCCTAAAAGGTAGTATACGTCTTCTAAAGTTATTGTGCACTCATCTATTGGGAGATGAAAAGTATGTGTTTCTAGTCTCCATCTTTCAACCATAGCAGTAATCAGGTCGACATCTATTTTATAGTTTCGAAGTTTGATCACTTCACCAAATCCGGCCTCTTTCATATACGGTAATATGGCTTCATTTGGTTTTTTGTTAACATTGCCGTTGACATTTCAGTTTGTCCTTCGAGGATATCTGAAATTAATAATATATAAAATACTCAATATATATGACACTAACATATATGAAAATAATATATATGAAATTAATAATAAAAGCAAAATAATCAATGACACTAAAAAAACTATAAATTAAATTAAATAAAGTAAATATATAAAATACTTACAAATGCGTTAATGTATTGAATTTCAACTCTTTGATTCGTCGATAATTTCATCAGTAAAACAGAGATTTTGATTGAGAACGTTGAAGAAATTTTCAGCTCTGTGATATAAGAAATATAGATTGAGAAAGTTGAAGAAAGTTTGATTCAAAACGTTGGATTCATGTGCTTATAAAGGGGTTGCTTCCCCAACATACGATGTATTAAGAAAGTTGCATCCTCAGGAAGAGAACTGGTAAGGGGGTCGCATCCCCAGGTAGCGATCTCTGCATGCGTTAATCCGGGCCGTTGAATATATTTTATCGATGGTTATGGATGGTTTAGGGGTATGAATCCTTGTTATTTTGTTTGGACCAATAAAATTGATCTATTAAATATTTAATCTTGACCTTCCAATTTAATTTATCAATGGTTGTGGATGGTGCAGTACAAATTCTTAATCCTTGTTATTTTGTTCGGAATACATACAGCTTACTATCTTGTATAAATAGAAAACTAGATCACACTATGTCACCACACCTTCTATCTCACCATACCTTCTAACATTTCATACTTAATCAATTACTTAATCATGGCTGCTCAACAAGCAATTTATATTGTTTATTACAATGGTCTAATTCTTGACGGAGTTGAAGGTAAAACATTTGTAAGTGATTACAAAAAGGCGTTCAAAGTACATTCTAGAAGCAAACTTGCTCGTCTAAAGAATGTCATTAAGAAAAAGTTACAGCTCGACGACAAAGTCACAATAACTGATATAGTTTATCGACACCTTGTCTTCTTTGGTGAAAATACAACAAGGTTTGAACTGATGAAGATTTGCGATGACGAAGATGTTCAACTGATGTTTGATGTTTATGCACAGTGGTCACAACTCGGCACCATCGAGTTATAAGTTACATTTGAGGATAGTCCTACATCAACAAACATTGATCAACCATCAACCTCAAACATGCCTAATCCCATCTTTCGATCAAAACACGTTTATCAACCCCACTTATATTCTCCATCACAACACTATGAACCATACTCTAGCCAAATTGAACAAACTCATCCAAAAAGTTTTCAATTTCATCATGAATCTCCTCCAACAAGTCCATAATGTGATCTTCCTCTTAATGTCTTATATAATATCAACAAGGAAGAATTAGGCGATTACAAGAGGATGAAACAAACTTCGATGAATTATCTGGTGATTCTGATGACGATGTTGATGTTGACGAAGATATGGAAGCAGAAGACCAACCTATCCTACCTGCATTCAATCCACCATTTCACCTGAATAACATCAATTTAGATACAGCACAACAATCAAGTGAATTTGATCACATGTTTATTAACGAAATCCCAACAGTAGATGGAACTCTTGCAGTTGGAATGAAGTTTCAAAACAAGGATGAATGCGTATATGCAATCAAACATTACCATTTAAAATAATCATTGAATTTTGCGGTGCAAAAATCAGATTCAAAAAGGTATGTTATTAATTGTTTAAATCCAAATTGTTTGTTTAGATGCAGAGCTTCAAAACGGAAAAACAGTGAATTATGGGTGATTGGTAAATTGAATCTACCTCATACATGCACAAATTTTGCATTGTCACAAGATCATCAGAAACTCGATTCTGACATGATATGTACAAGCGTAACGCAAATTCTGAAAGTGGACCCTTCAATCAGAGTGAAGGTCATTATTGCTCAAATTCAGGTTTTGCACAACTACACAGTAAGTTATAGAAAGGCTTGGATGGGAAGAGTCTTACAATCAACTCCCATAATGGTTGATGGTTATGCAAATATTTGCTCCAAGAACCAAAATAGAAATGGAAACGATTCCAGCTTATCATGAAAATTGTTTGATAAGTGGGACAAGGATCTTTCATCAACTATATTGAGTTTTCCTTCCCTGCATATCTGCGTTTAAATTCTGCAAACCAATTGTACAAGATTATGGGACCTGGTTGTACGAAAAGTACAAGGGGACTCTATTGGTAGCAGTTGCACAGGATGGGAACGACAATGTAATTCCTATTGCTTATGCTCTTGTGGAAGGTGAGACAGCAGAAGGTTGTAGTTTCTTTTTGAGAAATTTGAGAAAACATCTTTGTTTAATTTTAGATAGACATGAATCCATTAAAAATGCTTATAATAATCCAAATAATGGGTGGCAAAATCCTCCGTTAAAGCATGTCTTCTACGTCTGACATATTTCACAAAATTTCGCGGGGAAATTTAAAGATAATGCATTGAAGAAAAAAGTTATTTCTATGGGTAATAATTTCATTCTTATTAAAAGGTACACGCAACATTCCCATCACTGCTTTGGTGCAATCAACTTATTATAAGACAGAGACACTGTTTCCAACCATGGAAAAACTACACGCATCAACTTTAGCTGCTGGTCAAGTATACACAGAAAAATGCATAAATTTTATGAAATTCGAAATACGTAAATACAATAGTCATAAAGTCAATAGTTTTGATTAGAGCAACCATACTTTCATGGTCCACGAGACAGTAATTCCAAGAGAAGGGCGACCAATTGGTCATTTCAGTATAAACCTTCCTAACAAGTGGTGCGACTGTGAGAAATATCAAACTATACATATGCCTTGTTCACATGTGATAACAGCATGTTCTAGCATAAAATATGATTTATTGGAGCCTTATACCTGATGCGTACAAGGTGGAAACGGTACTAAAAGTTTACGGCAAAACATTCAAACTTATACCAAACAAAGGATATTGGCCAGAATATCAAGGTGTTAAAGTGTGTCACAATCGAATGCGATGAGTCAAGAAAGGTCGCCCAAAGAGTAAACGCATTAGAACAGAAATGGACTACATAAAAGTACCAAGAAAGTGCGGATTATGTCGGGTCTCTGATCATACTAGGAAACATTATCCAAATGCTGCTAGCACATCCACTCAAATTTGATGTATGTTTTTCTTCCGTTTTAATGTATTTTCTTTGAAATTATTAATATAATTTACTTTATTATTATTATTATTATTATTATTATTATTATTATTTATTTCTTATATTCAGAGGAAAAATAGAACAGAATTGTTAACAAAATAATATTAAGTGCTAATTTAATAGAAAAATAGGAGTGAGTTAAAATAATATAACACGTTATTTATTTTTAATTTATTATTTTTTTTATTTATTAGATCAGAGTAAAAATAGGAGGGAATTGTTAACAAAATAAAATTATTTCATTTTTTCATTTATTTGATTTTATTAATATAATTTTGTTTTTTAAATATTTTAATTATTTTTTATTAATTAAATTAACAATTTTTCTAATTCTTTTAAAATTTAAAAAAATCTGTATTTTTTGGTATTTTGGTTTTTTTTTCAAAGCATTGTATTTTGGTATTTAAAAAATCCGTAATTTTTTAAAAATTAAAAAAATTCTTAGGATGTTACCTCTGGCTGATGTCAAAAAGTAGAATATTTTAGTATTTTTTTTTCTTTTTAAAGTAGGATATTTAGGTGAAGTTTTTTGAAAAGTAGAATATATTAATAAAAAAAATCCCCAAATTCTCGGGAACACATATCAATAATAAAAAAGAAAATGTGGCCTAAAAAGAGGAATTGGATTGCACACAGAATAAAATAATTAATTTCAACGGTCCCGTTTAAAGTTGACTAATCAATGAACTAAGTAACTCCTATTTTATATTCCAAAATAGGCACCTAAAACTTCAATTTTAAAACATCTACGTAAGAGAATATTTTACATAAGATATGGTCAAAGTCAACTCTAACAAAAAAAAATATATGTTTAGAAATTAAAAAACACTACTAAAAATGTTTAAGTGCAAGCAGAAAAGTAAGTCTTTATAATTAGGGGTACGCGAATTGGGTTGAGTCGATTTTAATAAAATTCGATACATGAACCAATCGATTATCTTTAGGTTGAATTGAGTTTTAAATTGGGTTGGGTCGGTTTTAATAAAATTCGATACTTGAACCAATTGATTGTCTTTAGGTTGAGTTGAGTTTTAAATCCGTATTTTTTCATTTAACCCAAACCGATCTGATCAATATTGGATTGGGTTAGTGGATTATACATAAATAGTAACCTGCTTTTTTTTATTTTACAGGAGAAACATAAGTAACAACAATAACAATATAATTGAATGAAAATATATTTAATACTTATGTCTCAAAAACTATAAAATTTCAATCACATCATTCAATTCTTTAAAAAAGCCAACAACCTCTCACACACAAAAATAAATCCAACAATCTTTAAATACATAAATAAATTCAACAAGCTTCAAATACATAGGTAAAACCAAAAGTAAATTCAACAATCTTCAAATACATTACTTTCATCATTAGACACAACCCATCAACCATTTTAGTTTACTATCAATGACGGATCTTGAACTAAAACATTGGGGTGACCAAATTTTTAAAATTTTAATAGATAAATAAAAAGTATAATATTGTGTTGTATATAAGAATTTTAAATTGTAAATTTACAAAAATATATTGAAGGAGTGTAGTAAATCAAATTTTGGTTGACATTTTTAATAATTAAAAATTAGTTAGAATTTAGGTTGAAAATTTTATTTTATTTTATAAGTACGGTAGTTGTTTTTGTAATTTTTTTTATAAATTATTCCCTCCAATTTTTTAATAATAGACATCTATATTATAATTTGGTCTATAAAAATTGATGTATTTGATTCAGGGTCTTCTTAAAGATTTTGGAGGCTCTACTCTAATCTTAAAACTAATAAAAAAAGTGCAATTTTAATAATTAAAAAAAATTGGTAAAATAAATTTTAGTTCATATACACATACCAATCTAACGAGGATCTACACGTATTAATCTACATAATGCATATCATTTGGTCACATTAATTCATATAAAAAGAAAAGATGCATAAATATCATGTCATCTTCACATATTAGACTCAAACATACAATTATAGACTCACATTCTTTACTTATAAGTGTAGATTTAAAATTGTTTAATGAGTCCAAATATGGGAAAGAATAAGCATTGATATGATCCATTTGTGTCACTACAGTCGATATGTGATTGGACTTGATTCTGGTAAGGCAACTTTTTTTACCGCAAATATATTATCACATTTTTATATTGCATAGTCTAATTATATTAGGAGTTTAATCGACATACAATGTTAGTATAAACAGTTTTATATATAGTGAGATGAAAAAAAAAAAAAAAACAATATATTTTTTCTCTTGATAACTTAATACCCTACCTAATTTTGTTATATTTTGCTACACAACTTGCAAAAATAAATTTGTTTATTCCTTCTTTGTTATACCTACCTTATAACTTTATTCACTCAACAACATCTTAAAAAAAAGTTCATAATCAATCCAATAATCCTATGTAAAAACAAAAAACTACATATGTGAAGAGTAAAAAGTATCAAAAACTTTAGAATAAAAGTAAAAGCAAATATCACATTTCTGAAATTTGATTGTCTTAAGATTAATAGATTAAAACAGATTTAAAAAGTACTTTAAAAAGTGCTTACTAAATTCACTTCTATAGTTTTTTAATGATTTTTTTGTAGTAGGTAACTAAATTTGTAAAAGCCTACGATTTATTTGATTAATGTTAATATGTACTTCTCCATATGTTATCAATGGGCATTGTAATTCATACTCATACAAAGAAATTATCATATGTGTAAGATATATTATTCATCTAAACACAGCTCAAATGGATTAAAAAGATATTTGATGATTACAATGTATCATGATCAAGAGTGCATAGTTTCGGCCAAGAAAATTGTTGAATTTTATTCGAATCCGAAAATATTATAATAGTATGAAATTTTAAAAACATTAACAAACTTACTCCTCTAAATTATGTATTTGAATTGATTTTGGTAATGGTTTCGAGGAAACTCATCCCAAACGTAGAATAATTCTTCCAACATTCCACTTTTCAAATGGCCAATATTTGTATGTAAAAACATATAATACTTCACTAAGAAAAATAGCTTCATTCATCAAAATAAAGAAGGTGTCTTCATATGACTCATTCTTAAGAATGAGGCAGTCTTTCAAATAACTTACGATACTCATTCATAAGAATAAGTCAGTCTTTCAAATAACTTACGATTTGAAATTGATTCACAAGTAGAAATAAGTTACGATTTGTAATTGGTTCACAGATAAATTTCAAAACACTTTTAATCTATCACTTTGAATCAATTTTTTGTTCAAATATATTTATGTGGCTATTTTTTTTAATGATGTGATAACGGTGATAAGAGTTTCACGTGCTTAGTTGTATATTTTAAGTTCACCTGTTTAAAACAAGATTAGAGCTCTTCAACTCAAAACCCAAATTCCCCGTAACATTGTTAAGCTCAAACCCATAAATTAAGTTCAACCTGACTTTCAACCAATTCAATCTCTACAACGAAAAACAAATACTTGCAATTGTATCTTTTCTGTTAATACCTAAACCAACGAAATGAATAATTAACAAATAACCACACAAATCTTATCTTGCAACACCAACCAACACACATTATTCATACTAGAATATGACCCACGTAATGGAGGAATAGACTTTAACATATTAGTATTATTGTGAATAAAATTTTAAATTTTTAAAAATAATATAATTTATTGGTTTTGTTTGTAGAGTATTATTTTTCAAGTGAGTTTATTTGAATAATTATTATATATGAGTTTATAAACACACATTTGAGAATATGTAAATATTTTAGATAACATAATTGCAACTAATTCTTATTTATTAAATTTTACCCAATGAATTACTATGTTAAAATTTTAGTTATATTTTGATGAATAAATAAGATTTAAAACTGATAAAAAAAATATTTAAATGTTTGATCGATTTATAATTTAATGTCTTATATCACATTTCATTCATTAAATATTATATGAAAATAGAACAAAAAGAGTATTATGTAAAAAATATATACGCATTAAAATATAGTAATAAGTATAAAGTCCATAGTATATTAACCATTAATCATTTAAGGTCTATATAATGGACCAAATAATCTATTAAAATTAATATGTTAATCAATAATCTATTAAAATTTACATATTTCTAATTACTACATTATTTTAAAGAAATACAAATTGCTAAACATTCATCACTCTCTCAAATGTTCACCTAAGAAATAAATCACTCTCTAAAATGTGCGATTAGGATTCATAAAATCAAAAATAATAATTTTTTCAAATAAACTCATTGTGAAGACCATCCTACAAACAAAGCCCATAAGTTATATTTAGTATTAAAAATCTTAAAATTATTTTAATATATATGTAATTATCTACCGTAAAATCAGATTAGTCATGCTCTTTTTTTTACTCGTGTTTTCACGTAATTATAATTTTAAAATTATTGAGCATGAAATTGATCTAAGTTGGCAGATTCAGATGAGGACACAAAATGGAGAATGTGACACCCTATACCCCAAAATAACATTTATAATAATTTTTACTAAATTATTTGAACAAAACTCGCGGCGGATAAAGAAAATCTATTCAAAAAAAAAATAAAAACTTTTATAACTAATTTTGGACATCATGTTTCTCTAAATGCACATGTAACAATTCAACTTTCTTCCTCAATTAAAACAGGCAATCTCAATGAACTTGATTTAACTAGAATTTCTTGATTTAATTCCCAAGACTTACTGGTACTAAGGTTTTCATATAAAAAGTCATTTGTAATTATATAAGTAAAATACACATTACAACTCTTAATTCTCGATATCACCTATTAGAGCGGGATTTCTCCCAAACTTGAACTTCAAGACTCATTAACCTGTAATAACTGTGATTTCGCAAACGCAGGGCCAAGCCAATCAAACACAAACAACGAAGGAGGTAAGTTTTGAAATCATGTTGATAGTATAATATAAGTAAGAAGAACACACAATTAATCATAAATAAACCGTAGCATTACACAAACATTCTTCAAGGAAAAACATCACATTATATAGTCAAAATCAAGGAAAATCAATACATTTCACTATAACATCAAATCATCTAAGAAATTATCATCGCACACAATACATATTAATCATAACAAACAATCACAAGAACATGCAATGCTATGCATGAGCTTAGACTCTACTTCACAATGTGGTACCATTGTAACTCTGAAGTACTTGGTTAGGAGGCTTGATACTATGCCATCATCCCGGTGGACAGACAATTCAAATTGGCCCTGTCCTCATAGATCCTCTCAAGTCAACCCGAGACACATATACGCGACAGTCGAGGTAAACGTGTGTTGCGTGGTAGCTCCCGACATTTGGAATGCTACCTCCATATCACCTAGGAATTTCCCACCCGAATACCTCCAAGGTCTAACAATCTTGCCTTAAGGCTCAATAGCAGACCACCACGATTAGGCTCATTCAGTTGTACTTCCCCGGAATCACTAGGCTTGTCAGGCCTTACCTATATAATGACAATAATCTCCACTTCACAAATTTTCAATATTTATTTTCTCCGCTCATTGGCTTATGATACTCCATTAAGACCGTCATCTCAAACACAAATTGGAATCACCATTATTTCGTCAACTATGGGGTTACTTCAATATTCTCAACACAAATTTATATCATCACACATCATCATAATCACATAAATTCATCACAAATTTATAGCATCACTATCATCAATCATACCTCATCACATAAACTTATCACAAATTTATAACATCACAATTATTAATCATACATCATCATCATCACATAAAATTATCACAATGCATTCATCTTTTATTATCACATCACATAAACTTATCTAATCAAACATATACATAAAATTCATTCGACACCCAATATCACAATAATATCAAATACCACACATTTAAAGAAATTAAATCAATCAACGCCTTACAAATATTTATATTCTATATTTTAATCTCACATTTTCCATATTTTCATATTAATTAATTTATTCCTCAAAGGGCTACTGCCGTACGTAGCGAGCTCCAGATGGATCGTTGGAAAATACGGTTTTCCCTTTCATCTCATAATATATTATACTCATGAATTCAAATGCTCTCTCACCCCGTACCTTATATTGACGCTTTCACACACGAATACGATTCCACTAGCAAACAACTTTTGTTCTTTGACTCTTTGTCCTTCAATCAATCTAACTCGACAATTTATGGGTAAACGTCAAAAATAAATTATGAGAAGACACTCTAAAAACTAAATTTCGAAATTCGTTCAAGGAAAGTTACCATAAATCAGAAAATCAATCGGTGGATAATATAGCCACTTTTCATACGATCGTTTTGGCGTTGGTTTCACTCAAATCGAACTTACGGTAAAAAAGAATAGTGCAAAATAACGAATCCCACAAACGAAAATGTCGTTATTTTAGAGAGAAATTGGGGATGGTTAAAAATCTAAGAAAGTATGTTTAATTGACTAACTACATGAGTGAAAGAACATACTGAAATTTGGATGAAAACGGAGGAAGTTTTCTAAAACAGCTATCGATGATGGTATCAATTTCTTCCTATTCTCTCAAGGCAGCCGCTCCTGTTCATTCTTTCTTTCTCAGACTTTTTCAATGTGCGGCTGCCATCCACTATCTCTTTCTCATACTTTGTGTCTTTTACTTGTCAATTAATTTTTATTTATTTATTATTATTTAATTAGGTTTTACTTACATATGGGTCTAATCTTTAAAATAAATTTTACTCTTTTCTTTTACCTTTTTAAAATAAGACCAACAATTATAAACTAATTTTAACACTTCTTTAAATACAATTTCATTACTAAAACATTATTAATATTTTATAACTAATATATGATAAATTAGAGTAATTAAAATAATTAACCTTTAAAAAAAATACATATTACTAACAATTGAATATATAATAAAGTAGGGTAATTAAATAATTAACCTTTTTTTAAAAAAAAAATACATATTACTAACAATTGAAATTGTCATAGTCAAAATAATCACATAAAAATACATCATCTTTATAGAATAGTTGAAATGATAAAATAAATAAATATAACATCAATAATTTATATTAATTACTAAATCAAAATAAATATGTATAAAATCATCATACCATAGCAACTATATAAAAATAATGAAAATCAATATCAATATTACTAATATCTCAAAATAATTATTTGTAAAATAAATAATTAAAATAAGATATATTTAGAAATAATTAAATATAATTATGTACACACCTAACATTAGTCAAACATATAAGAAATTATCACATTAACTACAAACGCACCGATACATGTAGAATCATCTAAAATCCTATACTTTAAAATATGTACACTAAAATACTATTTTTTTTTAGAAAAATGTATAAAATAGTAAAATATAATATTTATTATTTATATCACTAATTTAGTCAAATATATACAAGGTTAACACATCATAGAAAACACACATATAAAGAAAATTAATCATAATCAATCAACATATGTTCTAAAATAATTTTAACACCAAATTGATTATCTAAATCCTATTTATTTAATAAAATAGTCTATTATAAAATTTGGGGTGTTATAGAGAATACAAAGTAAAAAGTAGAATTAAAAATGGCAAATAAAATGAGTGTTAGCAACTAACATTTTAATTTAACTCTAGTTGCTCTCTTATTAGAAAAATATTATTAGAAAAAGTGGAAGAACAAATCTAAGTAAAACAGATGTAGAAAATCCAAATAGATAGTATTTTTAAAAATTTTGACAACATAAAACATCTCTGTAACAAAAACAACAAATAATTTCTTAACTAAATATTAAACATTATTCTTTTATCTATAAACGGCACATAGTTCTAAATCTCCTGAAGACATAATAATAACACTATTATGAAGCTGAATATGGACAACATTCTTTGTCTTTTGGGGAGTCACTATACTTTTATGTCGTAGATAAGATCAAATATGTCTACAAAAACAATACTCTAACTAACAACAATCAAGGTTTTGAGAAAAATGAGCAAATAGCTATAATATGTTACAAAATACCACTTACTCAAAACTATTTGTGCAAAAAAAGAACTTTCCAACTCTATCTACTTTGAAATAATTGCACTACAAAGAGGTTTCCTTTTGAGTTAATAAATTGGGATTGGGAAAACTCATACGTATCCGGAAGGTTTTCTCGTGTTAGTGGCGGATCTACGATCTGAAAGTTAATTGCATAAGACGTGTGAAAATGGTTATAAGAAGAAAAAAAATTATCGACAATTTAAACAGTTGCAAATTCAATATTGGACGATGCACAATAATGTAATGCAATAATAAAAGTTATTAAACAAAATATAACGACAAAATAAATATTGGAGTTTTAATTTTATTTTTAATAAGACACAAATTATATAGCAAAATTAATAGTGAGATGACAACATCCTAGTTTGTTGGACTGTTTTAATAAAATTGTATATAAAAAAAGCAGTATAAATACTTTAAAAGATAACTGTAAAATATTTTATAAATCTCATTAAAAATTAGCTATTTTTTCATTAAAAATATTATGCAATATTCAATTGGAGGAAATTAAACAATTGTAGAAACAAATAATGTGGATATATAGACATTAAGTATTTATTATTCCTCATTCGAGAAAATTTAGAGCACACTTAGAGAGGTATGTGCTATACTATTTGACTTTATGTGTCTAAAGATCAGGTGAGACAAATAATATAAAGTTGTCATCATATAATATTCCATAACTTATCTATTATATCACTTAAATTTAAGATGTTTATTACCTTTTAAAACCTATTTCGGTGTATATCTGAAAAATATATTGGATGTCACATAACTCCATAATGAAATATAAGCACAATTTGGTAAAAAACATTGATGTATTTACACAAATGTCTATACATACAACAGTTAACCATAAACATATCAAAATATGTTACAACTATAAATAGAATTAAAACTCAAACATGTAAACTAAAAAAAATGTAAAATTTCTCACACGTTTTGGGTATCTAAAAGCACATAAAATTAACATACAAAGAACCACAAATTAGATGCAATCAATTACAAAATTGTCGACAATCAATCTAACATAAATTATTATAGAAAAGTTGCATAGAGACAAAAGTGTATGTGTCATTGTCTTCTAATTTCTAAATAAACATAAACAATATATGATACACAATAATTTTCACAAATTTTTGTCATTTATATATTTCTTGATAAACGTTTAAAATGACTAATATATTAATTGAAGTTAAAATATAGAAAAATTGTTAACAATAATGACGTAGGAGCAACGGGTGTTAATTAACTAATATTGATTGTAATTTAATTTGTAACTCATGTCATGAATAGTTATACATAATATTATATGTTAAATAGTAATAATAATAATAAATAATAAAATGTGTGTTAAAGCAAATTGGAAGTGGAATAATAAGGAGGATGGAATAAAGAAAATGAAAGAATACCTTTTAAATGTGATATTTTTATTGATGTAACAATATTTGAATGAAGCAACACAATATTAAATGATGTATCGCAATACACGTGAGTTTATTTTAATATATTATAATAGATTGGTTAATTAAGAATAATAATACACAGACGTTAAGAAAATTGTAACACTCAATTGTAATCGTGCTCGTGTATGGCTTTTCTCCTATCGTTACACACCGTTTTGTTGTGTAATCTTCTCTTGTTACGTTTTCTTCCATTTGAGATTTGTTGGTTTTTTAGGTTTTACATATTTGCTTGGTTTCTAGGTGAAAAGAGGAACATGATTTCAAATGGTCTATAATTGATTAAATGTGTTTTTTTAGATGAGTCAATATAAATTTGTTTAGTTATGTTTGATACGCCATTAAAATTATGTCCACTCCAATAAAAAAATTGATGAAATGAAATGAAATAAAATTAATAGGACAAAATCCAAATAACTCAGAGATCTTTTATAACAACGATCATTTAGTATTTCGTTTGTTATTTTTGAATCGAAACAATCTGCCTATTATATAATGGTTCACGTAAACAAAATAAATGGCAATTTATTTAGAAACAAACACATAAAAATAAATAAGAAAAAATGAAAGTAGAAATAGCTCATTTGAACATTTACAAAAAAAACTATTTAGTATTTTTCATAATAAGGTGTTTGCAAGTTGAAATTAATACTCAGCTGTGATGTTTTTTATTTGATTTATGACGGTTAATACAAAATGATATTTGTGTGGATTATAGAATAATTGTCGCATCAATAAAATTGTGATTTAATATATGATTTTATGATTGAATGTATTGAAGTCATAAAATTTTGTAAGACAAAAAATATTTATGTTAAAAAAAATTAAAAAAGGAATAATTATTAAGTAGGACAATGTTGTAAAAACCAAATTATATAGTTCTAAATGATAATTGTGGTTTGTGTGATCAACTTAATATATGTTAATCGGTTGCGATGAATTTCGACTAGACCTGACATGATTTTGATGTTAATAGATATGTTAATTAATATAGATATTTTGGTGTATGTATTGCTCCTCACGGGCTCTTGCAAGTTGGGGACTCTGATGGGGAATAGTATGTTTTAGTTATTTTGGGTTCTATAATCAATGTATTTGATGAGTAGGATGTGGTTGTTGTGCTATTGTTGTCTAATTATATATTTGAGTCTAATATGTGAAGATGAGATGTTATTTGTACATCTTTTCTTGTTACATGAATTAATTTAATCAAATGACATGCATCATTTAGATTGATGTGTAGAGTCTATATGCATCATGTACATTGTTATTTATAGAGTCTATATGCATAATGTAGATTGATATGTGTAGAGTCTATGTGCATTATATATATTGATATGTGTAAATTGATACATATACAAATACTAAAATTTATTTTATTAATTTTTTAATTATTAAAATTACACTTTTAGGAGAAGCTCAATTTGTAAAATCAGAACAGTCTCCAAAATCTTTAAACGCCATGTGAAGAATCCAATGTCGAGATTTGCCTTCCAGATTAACCAAAATTGTGGTTACAATAATTTTTATATTAAAAATAATTTTCATTTGAAGATATTCTGGAATTTCTATTCAATGACATTTGTGAGCCTTTTAGTGACGTCCGAAAGATTAAAGACTAAATATTTATAACTTTATTCTATGTGAAGCTTAAAACTTTCTTCTACTTTGGTGTCAATCAAATGCAGCAATTTATTGTTGTGTATTGTTGTTATAGTGTGAATTTATTATAGATGGACTTGTTACTTTTTAAACATTTAAATTTACTTGTTATTTAAATTTTATTTGTTCTGTTAATAATCAATAAAATATCTGCATTTGTTTAATCAATAAATAATTTACCTCACTTATTTACTTTAATTAAGAACATAAAAATGAAATTTGATTGAACCTCACTAGACTTTTTGTTTATATAAGTCAAAATAACTTTTTTTTTCAAGTTTTTTTTTACCATTATGTATCGTTTTATAAAAGTACATATTCGAGAATATGTCCTTAAACTTATCTTTATTATTAGACACAATTTGAGATTTTTCTTTTGCAATATTTTTTTTTCTCAAATTTCAACCTTCAATATGCTGTCTCTTTCTATGCGATATGTATCTACTCTAAAGCTTTTTTTGCGTTCTCTCTTGATCGTAGTTGTGGATTTTTATTCTTCTTTTTCATATTTCTATATTTCTTATGTTTATTTGTTTCTCACAATTATGTTTTATTTCTTTTTATAAACTACAGTTGCATGCAAGTTCTAGATGTAGTTCATAAATGAGATGAATTGATATTCAACAAGGTTTGTAGCTTTCATCTATTAAGTCAGTTGTTTCCTCATTAATTATTTTTTCCTGATTTCCTACATGTTTGCCTTGTTTAGGTTGATTGTTGATTTGCAACATCTATTTTCCTCTACTCTTCTTTTCTATTATGCTCTTCTTTTTTGTCAACTATTTTTTATGAATTTGATAAAGATGAGAAAAAGAAACTTTTAATAGGAGAAATGAGTGTTGCTTTTTTGTCCTTTTATAAGTAAATGTAAGTAATTAAGAGAGTCGTCTCAAACGTTTTAAAGACATTGTTTTGATTTTAAAAAACGTTTTAGAGACATTGTTTTAATTTTAAAAATTTGATCTTTAATAAAAGAAAAACACTAAAAATTAAAAGAATTATTTTTTTGTCTTAAAAGAATCATTCTCTATTTAAATTATAAATAATATCGATATCATAAAAAATAAAAATTGTAAATAACATCAATAATACTAAAAATTTGATTCTATTTTTTTTTTCAAAAAATCTAAACCTTTTGTTTGTCCCAAAAATTTGATTGTGTTTATGGATTTTGAAATTTTTTGTTTCTAGACTGTATAGTGTATGGTGAACTTTTAAGACTATAGTACTCTTAAAAAATAGGCTAAATACCACCCGTTGTCCCTTAACTTAATTTCAGTTAACGATTTAGTCTTTTATCTTTTTTTTTTCTTTCTCGATTTGGTCCAAATAATTTCAGCGTTACCCTTTAAGTGGAGTTCCGTTAAGAAAAAGTTAAAAAAATCCCTCCTCCGTTTTCAGAAAAAGTTACCCTTTATGTTTTGGAAATATTTCAGAAAAATTTTCAAAGTTTGTTCTAAGTTTGGTAGTAGGATTGATTCGTTAAAACTGAAACTATGAGGTATTTATACTCCATAGACATCACTTCAGATTAGTGACAATCGTTCCTAGATGTTTGATGAAGATATGCAATGATCGAGATGAGGGATTTTTTAACTTTTTCTTAATGGAACCCCACTTAAAGGGTAACGCTAAAATTATTTAAAAATATAACGGATCAAATCAAAAAAAAAGATAAAAGACTAAATCGTTAATTGAAATTAAATTAAGGAACCATGAGTGGTATTTAGCTTAAAAAATATTTAAAAAATTGGATAATGTTACGTTGATAAGTAGTTAATATTTACACATTTTTTAAACATCTCTAATGCTTGATTATTATTATTATTATTATTATTATTATTTTCTTTCTAATTTCAGAGGTTTAAGGTGCTTGTTCTTGTTTCTTTGGAATTGAACTGAGTTGGATTAGATCTGTAAGTATTTTATTTTTTGTTTCTTTAATAACAACATTCTTTCTAATGTCTCTGGCTATGGTGTTGAATGGAAAGTGATTTGATGTTTTTTCTTTTATATTTTTTAAGAACGGTTCGCATTGCTTATTTACCTTTCTAATCAGCATGTTAATATCAAGAACGATTGTGTTTCACTTTCTTATGGCAATTTTCATTTAAATTTTGAGATGCATAATTGTACGAGGTTTATTATAAATTTTATGTTTAATTGTATTTTTAATCCCTCTATTATCATCAATTCATGTAATTGGTCATTTTGTTTTAAAAATCGACAGTTTTAGTCCCTATTTCAAATTTTTTAACTAAACAAATGACGATTTGACATATTTTTAATTACGTAACATACAATTCTATAATATAGAACCATCTACATCTATTAATTATTCATATCTCATTAATTAAAAGACTAAATATCACCAATGGTCCCTTAACTTAATTTCAGTTAACAATTTAGTCATTTTTTTTTTTTCTCTCCGATTTGGTCATTTATGTTTTTAAATAATTTCAACGTTATCCTTTAAGTGGGGTTTCGTTAAGAAAAAGTTAAAAAATCTCTCCTCCGTGTTCAGAAAAAGTTACCCTTTATGTTTTGGAAATATTTTCAGAAAAATATTCAAAGTTTATTCTAAGTTTGGTAGTAGGATTGATTCGTTAAAACTGAAACTATGGGGTATTTATACTCCATAGACATCACTTCAGATATGTGGCAATCGTTCCTAGAGGTTTGATGAACATATGCAATGATCTAGATGAGAGATTTTTTAATTTTTTCTTAACGGAACCCCACTTAAAGGGTAACGCTGAAATTATTTAAAAACATAAAGGACCAAATCAGGAAAAAAAAAAAGATAAATGACTAAATCGTTAACTGAAATTAAGTTAAGAGATCCCGGATGATATATAGCCTTAATTAAATTAAAAATATTAAATAAAATTGAACTTGAAATCTATGTTTTTACGAAGTTTTATTTCTAATTTCATGAGTGTTAATCATTCTACATCATCGTATCATATGTCACGTTATTTAAAGTATCTCATATCATCATTTTTTAGTTAAATAATCAGAGGAAGGGATTAAAACAACCGACTTTTAAAGTACGGAGGCTAATTTCGTAAATCAGTAAAAATAAGAGGACTAAAACTGTAATTAAGCTTAAATTTTAATTATTACTTTAAATGTAGATGAGTACCAAACCCATTCTATAGGATCCAATACTTCATCCTGTGATTCAATTGAAGCAATAATTAAATGATGTGAAATTTCAGTACCTTGGGCTTCTTCCATCATTGCATGCTTAATAATTACTAATTAGGATTATTAGGCCAGCCTCATAACAACCTTTGATTGTATTGATGAATAGATTTGCAAAATCTTCCTTCCTACAAAGTTACATTGATGATTTTGCCTTTGTATAGAAGTATGAAAAAAGTAATTTTTGTGAAGTTGAAATATATAGGTCAAAGATATATTATCATAAACATTTGTGTCATTCTACTTGTTTCCTTTCAAGGTAAAGGAGGCATAAACTTTCTTTTGTCCAACAACAACCTGAAATTATTAGTTCATTTGGGACAATCTCAACCAAAAACAAACCATAGAATAATAAGTTCATTTGGTTGCAATAAATACAACATTAAATGCAAGTGAGAAGTTACTTTTCTTCCCCTCTTGATTAGTCTAAATTTCAAATTTTTAAAGAGAGATAAATTAGTCTTAACAAATGTATAATTATTAAAAATAAACTAAAAGAGAAAGGGCAAGAATGATAGCTGCGAGTTTTGTATTATTCTATTCTTTAGTATATCTTTACAATACATAGTATGTATTGAGTCATATTTAAAGGACACATAAGTAAGTGAATGGTTATCTTAAAGATCACTAGCAATTACTAGATCCACTTACTAATGGAAGTTAGAGGAATGTGAAGACCAAAATATGGACTTCCACTAAGTATATTCATAATACTCTTAGAAAAAACCCATTAAGGATATAACTCATTAAAATCTTACTAGAAAAAACCCAATAGAAAAAAATTCTTAGTGAAGGAAAAAGAGTACAACATTCTTCCTATGGGAACTGCCTCATTAAAAATCTTACTAGAAAAACTAAATAGGAACTGCTTCAATAAAAACCTAACCATAAAAACTTAGTGGAACAAAACCATGGTGAAGGAAAAAAAAAAGAGAATGCATAATGCATTTATTTCTCCTCCTCATGGAGGCAAATACATTTGAGACAGTGAAGACCAATTAATCTTTGGTACTAGTTGCTCAAAAACTTCACGTACATGACGATAATTTTGTAGAAAGAATTGTTCTATCTCTTTTATAATACTTTTCTCCAAATTAAATGTGCATATGATAATATCTTCACATTGTTACAATACCCTTTCTTAGAATAAAAATCACAAGTTTTTTTTATATGTAGAATCACATATCTCAACAAAACTTCATTCTTGACTTGTCTCGTTTTATGATAAAATGCCATTATGAGAATTAGACAAATAACCTACATATATAAGGTAACAAAATATATGTTTGACTTCGTTCCAATGTCTTCGTATGGTGAAGAATTGTATACTGTTAATAGATTGACAACAAATAATATATCAAAATATGTACAAATAGAAAAGTTTCATATTGTCTCCAAATTGAACTAAAATATGGTACTTTAAGATCAATTAGTTCTTCATTATTTTCTCAAGTTCTAAAATTGATCTTTGTTCACATCTAGTGACCTTAGAACCATTGGAGTACACAACAAATGTGATTTGTCATTATAGAACCATATTAGTACTTTTGCTATATAAGTTTCACGATTTACTCAAATAATATTCTATCAAAACAAATCTTTTTCTTTCATATATTTTCATCTCAGTTTTTTTTTCTTTAATCAAACTAATTTGGAAGCTCTTTAGGACTTGATAATATTTATATCAAATTCATTTTCAAATATTTTCTTAAAAATTGACAAATGATGCCATTCTTATATCATTCATTTGATAATATTAACTAAGAATAGTATACAACATGCATTTAGATTGTTTAAGAGTATAAAGAGACTTATTCCATTTGATTAAGTAATCTCTTCAAGAGCCCAAATTGTACGTCTCACAAAATTAAATCCTTCAGTGATTTTCATATTATTATCACTATCAAGTGATTGATACAAATACATTACAATACATCTTTCATATGTAAATTGAGTATATCATGTGCTACTAAACTTAATCAAGTATGGAAAAGTTTTTGAATTCACTTCATGTGACTATGTCTCATCAAAACCAATGATAGTTTACCAACACTTTTGAATATATGTATTTCATAATTCTCATTTTACTGTCGTGCGAAAAATCAGATATAGCTAATTAGCTTCACATCTTCATATGTGCGGATACAAGTCCAAAAACCTTTCGCTTTGCAAAACAAGTTTAATTTAACCTCAATTGTTTTTTTCAATTTTCAAAGCATTTCTTTGTATATAATCTTTAATAAACTTTAGTTTACAACCCTCATTATCATATATCACATATAGCGTCATATCATATGCAAAACTATTGTCAGCGTTGACTTTCTTTCGGTTCGATCATATTCGATTCATGAAATAATTTATGGAGATCTCTTTATTTTCACAAGTTTCAAGTACCTGGTCGGTTCTTCTGGAACTAAAAAACAATTAAGTCAAATACTCTTTTGGAATTTTCATATCCTCACTCAGGCCATCATTCTTATTAGATCATTTCTTTATTTGAGGATTTTTATCTTTGGAACCGACAAATATATCATGTTTCATGCATGGGTACTCATTTGCAATGATACATTGTCTAACAAAGACATCAATTTTGATTGGAGTATTAGCGGTTGATATTGGTTTTTCAAACTTTGCAAATTAATTATCTTTTGAACTTTTGGTTCACACTAGTTTGTATGAGGATCAAAATGATAATCAAATGATAATCAAATGATAATCAACAAACTCATTTGAAAACAAGTCTCCGAATTGTTGGCTCAATATACTCTATCACAATATGAGATTTCATATCCAATATGTATTCCCAATATTCATTTACGTTTCATCTTAATGTATTATATTAAAGCAATTGAAATATACACAACACATCCAAAAAAATATCTTAAATGTGGAATATTAGGTTATTAACCCAAAATTAATAATAAATTAAAAGGAAAACTTACATGTAGTATCTCGACATACATTGCATGTTCCCAAGTGAAAATTGTAAGGTACATTCACATAAGTATTGACCTTAAAATCAACATTAGACGTCTCATGAATGGTTCTTCAATTTCATTCTTGTGTATGAATATATGTTATATGATGTTCAATATAAATTCCAATATGATACTTATGAGAAAAATGACTTCATAATCAAATTAGTTGACACAACAATCTCACAAGTTTCTGGTTGTGAGTTGACAACGAACATACTTCAGTGTATTGATCCACAAATACCACCTCATATACATTCTAGAAATGGGAGAGACTTATTTCCTCAAATTTCCAATTTTCTTTGGGCACTAGTAATACACAAAAATTATTTAATTGAAGAATATTTTGGTTCTTCAGCATATTTTCCCAGGCAACGACGCCAATTTGATCCGTTGTCGCACACAGATCAAATACAAGTAATAAAACGTAGCGTACGGTAATAACTTGAGTCGTTTAGCAAGGACTTCTGATTATATTACCCGATTTGAGAATTAAAATTAACGGGGGTTTCAAATTTGATTCGGGCAGATTAAGGAAACGATTAATCCACTTATTCAAGAGTTTCAGACATATCACATATTCTATCAACGAATTTCATTTCTAAATCGTGACTCTATTCCTATTTGACTATAGAATTGATCAAACAAGCGTAGTCAACTCTATGTGAATTTGGTTTCTTTGACTGACTCAAGTTAACGATCAAGCGTCGCAAAACTATAATTTAATTAATGTAGAAACCGAATTTTGTCAAACTAATTTAATCAATCCTATTGAGATTCGAATTAAGCAATCAGAATAACAATATAATCGAATAAAGAGAAATAGAATCATAATATGAAATTAACATTATAAACTAAACCTCAAAGTGTTGATGAAACTCTGAAACAGTGGATCAATCCGAGAAAATTAGTCTTCCATGAAAATAAAATAAGAACTGTATATATGTTTTTCAACCCAAAAACAGCGTGTCCTTCTAAAAGGAAAACTCCTAATATATGGTACTTGATTTTGGGCTTTAAAACAAGTGGCCCGCTACTTAAAATTATTACAAAAGAACTCAGATCATGTAATCTGCAGTTTAGACCCAGTAAAGTTCGGCATTAGGCTTTTATTCCAACAAAAAAGTTGTAGCTCTGATTTTTAGCTTTCCAACTCTTGCTCGCATGCGTTAATCCAATATCCAGAGCTCAAGTTATGACTTACAGAGCGAGCAGGGGTCAATATGCAAATAATAAAATTAAAATTCAATTTCAACCCAAAGTTTAGAAACAAGCTAAAAAATTAATCTAGTCTATAAAGAACTTTTAAAATGTCAAAGTAAAAACCTAGAAACATGTGCCCAAATGCTTTAATCAAATTCCCCCACACTTAAGCTTTTGCACTCCGAGCAAAGTAATGCATGCGATTCCAAATATTCTCAGGAATGCAAAGTGGTGAGCGGAAAAAATATTTCTAGCTTAAGGCAATCATGAATTGCTTTTTATCACAACCAAGACAAACAAGAAGACAAATTAACTAAAGAATGCATCATAAGTGATAGAATGTTTGGGCTACTGTTTACACTCAAAGCACATCATGAAAGTTAGCACTACTATAGGCTTGACAAGCCTCTAACATCTATATTTGAAACACATGCACATAATGATCAAAAGGTCTTTATTAAGGTTGTAACGGGCCCAAGGTAAAGGTGAGATAATCCTAAGGAGACTAGGGCTAAAAATCAAAAAGGATAAAGGAGTAATAATCAAGAGGGGAAAATAACATTGAGAGGTAACTCAACAAAACAAAATATCATTAACTTTTATTCTCACACTCTTTTTTCACCATACAACCATTTTCCTCATTTATTCATCAATATTTTTTGATATTTTTTTATTTATTTTTTCTTTTTAATAAACCTCAAATCTAACCAAACAAACAAGTTGAGCACCTCCACACTTATTTAAAGAAGGACTCCTTTAAACTCCAAGATTGAGTCAATTCATTGTTTTTCACTTTTAGGCTTGTAATGAGCTATATAACAAAGAATTGGATAATTAGACTCAAAGGGGCTTAACCGAATAATAGATGGGAGTTTTATACTATTCTATTTTCTAGTATATCTTTACAATACATAGTGAATCATATTTATAGGACACATATAGGTAAGTGAATGGTCATCTTAAAGACCACTAGCAATTACTAAACCCATTTACTAATGGAAGTTAGGGGAATGTGAAGATCAAAGAATGGACATCCACTAAGTATATTCATAATACTCCCCTTTGGATGTTCATTAAAGATATGTTAAAATCTTACCAGAAAAAATCAATTGGAAAAAACTCTAGTGAATAAAAAAGAGTACAACATCGCGGGAACTGCTTCATTAAAAAATTTACCGAGAAAACCCTGTAGAACAAAACCATGGTGAAAGAAAAAAGAGTGTATAACACACTTATTTCTCCTGCTCATGTAGGCAATTATATCTGAGATGGTGAAGATCAATTAATCTTTGGTATTAGTTGCTCAAAAACTTCAAGTACATGGCAGTGACTTTGTAGAAAGATTTGTTCTATTTATTTTATTATACTCTTCTCCAAATTAGTCGTGCATGCAATAATATCTCAAATTTTTAATTTAAGTCCCTACAAAATGCAAAGATATCTTTTGCACCACAAATTAAGAGAAAATACATCATATATCAATTAGTTGAAATAAGTTTCATTACATACCAAAAGTGGCACAAAAAAGTTGCATCAATAAGTTTCAACCTTTACAAAACTAACGGCATGTAGAGCATTAAAGACTAAGGTTCTATACCTTAAAGACCAAAAAATGAGCTTATAACGTATAGTTTATAAGCTATAAGTTCTATTTCGTATCAGGCATTTATGAGTTTATAGCTTATAGTATTTTTTGATAAACTAATTCAAGTAGTTTATGAGTTTATATTTTATAAGTTGTAGCTTATCATTTTTTCTTCCAATTTTATATTGTAATTAAAATTCTTTTTAACTTTTGTAATTTATTTATTATAATTTAAAAAAAATTTAATTTTAAAATTTTAAATAAAAATTTATTTATAAATGATTTATATAATTTAAATTTTAAATAATTTTAGTAAATAATAATATAAAGCAAATGATTTAAAATAGTTTATTTCTTATAATTTAAAATAAATAAACCAACTAAAAAATAAAAAAATATCTGATTAATAAATAATTTATTTATTATAATTTTAAATTATCCGTAAATAATTTAATTTTAAAATGATTAAGATTTTAAAGTAAATAATTTATTTATTTATTTTCATTTAAAATGAATGAAATATATAAATAAATAAAAAATATATGTCAAGATTGATAAATTTTAAATGATTAATTTTAAGATATTTTAAATATTAATTAATAAAATTTAATTTTAATTAAAAATAACATTTATTATTATTTTAATATTTTTAAGTTAATTCAATCGTTAATTTTATCAAACAGTCAAAATAAAAATTATTATTGAATATTATCAAACACAACTTAAAATAAATATTGTCGATATTATTTATTCTAGAACATCTCAATTGCACAAATTAATTATAATTTTTACTATATCTTTTAAGACAAAATAAAAAAATTCAATACATTGCATTTTATAAGAAGGAAGACTGAAATCAAATTATTTACGTGCAAATAATTGAATAATTAGTTTTTTTTTTTACTCAATCAGCTCCTTAGTTTATACTCTTCATTTTGAGTCCTCTCTCCCAGTAATCACTCCGCCCAAAACGCCGCCGGAGAGGAGCCAACACCACCGCGCCCTGGTTGCCGTTGCTATCGCCCATCATCCTCGTCACTGCCTCTTTCTCTATCTCCTCTCATTGGTAAGTTCTCTTCATTATCCCTCTTATGTTGAACCGTATAGTCTTGACACTTAGATCCTAATCTTTTTCTTTCTATCTATGAAATTGATGTGTATTCTAACTACTGGATAGTTGTATTAGATGTTTATGCGATCAATTTTATGATTCTACGTCAAATTCGGATTCCCTGTTTTGGCATAAACCCTAATTCTTAAAATTTGGCGCACCTGTTTTGCCTATCCCTATGAAATTGCATCTTCCCCAACATTTCATAAAACCATAATTTGTATTTAATTACTAAACAAATTTGCTAGTTACACCCTTTTATTTCTAGTTACACCCAAGTAGTTTTCCGCTTAAGCGAACTGAATTCATGTAATCTACGTGAACTTAGTTCTACTTTGTAGGGGATAAGATTTTGTGTTCTAAACAAATTTGCTAGTTACACCCTTTTATTTCTACTTTGTATGTAGACTGTGTTTGAAATTGATTTTGTGGGTACCTGCGTATCCTTTCCTATGTTTTCTTAAGAATCTTGGAGCTAGTAGGGGATAAGATTGTTTAGGAGCCACTTTGGGAGGTTGGTGACTCTGGGAAATGGAAGGCTCACAAATCCGACAAGAGGAGCCAAGTGTGACGATGGGATTTTGGGGTGGATATGAAGCTCCATTGGTGATCCTTCTCTTCTATGAGTTGGGCCAGCTATGAGGAGCCAAATCCGACAACTGCTGCAAGAACATTGCTGTGTGAAGAAGCTTTTTTTCTTCTTTAGCCATGGCGGAGCGTGAGGCTTAATTACCGCAATAACAAGAAAGATAGTGAGTGAAAGAAAATGTGTTCTGAATGAAATTAACTTAATAACATGACTGCTATATAGTCGAAGCTTATGTTATAAAATTGACAAGGGGCAGCGAGATAGGATGTATTGTAGGAACAATAAAAAAGTAATGAATTTTTAAATGTCTAAGACCTACTGTAATTGAATCCCACTTCTTCATGTTGTTTGCTTTGATATGTGCAAAAACACGAAGAAATGGGATTGTATATGCTGGAGTCATTCTTCAAGTATCAGGTTAATATTTTCTCACTCAAATTGATTGCGATTTGCTGAATTCCTTTTGTATGATATACTATGACCTGGTGTGAATTTTGATGTTGGTTTTCAATTCAGATTATTTCAAAAAGGTTTTCCTTATTGCTTCAAATTTGCATGGGACTTTCAAGGTTACCTGATAGTGGACTTTTAGTTCTTCTCAGTTTTTTCAACTCCCCATTTTTGGTTGGTCTTTCAGCGCTAACTTTTACACTTCATTCTCTGGCTGGGTTAATTATTTTTGAGTCATATATGGTCCACTCTGGACCAAAGGCTCTTTTATGTACAGATCAGAACATCGATTAATTCTTTAAATATATGTTTATATATTTTATTTTCTATCATTCATTTTACATTGTTCCTAGCCAACGAATCAATATTATTAGCGGTGAGTTCGAACTTTTTGGTATTTTCCGTTTCTTCAGATGATAATATGGGTCAATCGTTTGCTTCATTGGTTTCGATGCTGGCAGCTGCAGAATCAGCTATGGGTTAGCCATTTTTGTCATAACTTTCTGAGTCTGAGGGCCTAATGTTTAGGATTTATTTATTAATTGCATTCCAGGTTAATATTCATGAATGGTTTCTATTTTTTTTTTTCTTAGAAGAGATGGTAAATTCCATCATAATTAACTCATAAATGCGAGGTCCCGGGTTCGAACTCAGGACATAATGGTTTCTATTTTTAATATCACTTTTATTTTATTTTTATGAGATGTGTTGTCTTTATTATAATATATTTGGTCTTATTAAATAGCTGTTGTTTGGAATGACATAATTGATTAGCATTCTCATAATTATAATTTTTTTCCAACACTGTTATACTATTATGTGTTTCAGGGAGTGTCACTATCACATACAAAAACAGCATGAATTTTGCAGCATTGTTGTGCAGAAGATTGAATATCAAGGAACTCGTGACAAATGTTCCTGTGTACAGAAGCACTGGTGGTATACCTTCATGATCCTATATTGACTATTTGTATCATGTATTTCAAAAGAAAGCCAGACTAACAGACTTTTTGACATGTAATTTAGATGTTTCTGGAGAGGGATTGAGTTTGGTGTTCCGTCGTTGGGCTACCAAAAAGACAGCTGGGTCCACAAAAAATGGACGAGATTCAAAGCCCAAGAACCTTGGAGTGAAGAAATTTGGTGGAGAGGTATGAGTTTTATGCTTTAAGCAACAGTATCAATAGGTGTTGCCAAATTGCCACCATGATGTTGCCATAGTTTTATGGCATGGTGGTTTTTGTGATGGCCACCATAACCCCCAACACCTATTATAATCGCCATGTTTCCTCCATGGGCCACAAACACCATATTTATGTGGCTGAGTTTTGGCTGGCTGTCATAATATGACTTTGATAACATTGGTATCAATTTTATGACATGCAGTAAGAGGAAGACTTTCTGAACATGATTCATTTCATTCACTCATGAAGAGACTCTTTTCTTAATATTATGCAGAGGGTAATACCTGGAAACATCATTGTTAGGCAACGTGGTACTCGTTTTCATCCAGGAAACTATGTTGGACTGGGGAAAGATCATACTCTTTTTGCTTTGAAAGAGGGATGGGTGAAGTTTGAACGCAACAAGCTGACTGGTCGCAAGTGGGTGCATGTTGAGCCTAAGGAAGGTCATGTCCTCCACCCTGTGTTTGCAGATGCTTCTGCATCCGAACCAAAATTAGCTGTCTAAGTCTGACCAATTTCATGCATGATCAAACTTTTTTTAAGTGATCAATTTTTTTGGCTTATGTGAACTCCTAAATGTTCCATCTCTGAGGTCTGTTACATGGTTTTCTATTGTAATCAATTAAAAGATTTATTCCAGAAGGAATTAATAATAGGTGCTTCAGTTTTTTGCCCTTTTTTATTTGTCATTTATTTTGGATCAGTAGTTGTATAAAGAGGTCTTTGAGGGCCTAAATAATTCATTCGACGATTAACTAGAACAGAATGATTAAAAGGAATGAAGAGAGGGTCATATGAAGAAAATAACAACGGAAGAGTGGGGTTGGAAGAAACAAAATGAAGCATTAACATACTTGAATGTAGGCCTGAGCAAAATCAGTTGATCCGACCAAACTCGAGCCATTGAATGAGCCAATTTGATACGTGGGTGGGTTATAAGGGTCGCAGATCACACGTATTTGCAAATGTGGGTTTATATTTATATACGTTTGAGTTATTGGATGCGTGTGAGAAAAAATAGTGGGTTACTTGAAACTGGTCGTTTCACTTAAAACTTTATATTTAAAAACCCAAATTTTTTAGTCTCACTTAGTCATCACACCATCACTATGATAAATGAGTTGTTTGATAAAAATTTACTCGAGCATTGATAAAAAAATATTGAAAGTTCAATATGTTTTTTTCTTGAAAAAATGAATTTGAAAATAAAATGAATAAAAAGTTAACGAAAACAAACATTCCAATAAAAATAAAAAACTCATCACTCAAATCGAGTCACTTGCAAACCTGCACTAACAGAAATTGGCCTAAACTAATGCTAAAATTAGTCGGAATTGAACTTGTAAATTACATATTAGGTTTTGGATACTTTGACAAAATTGAGTCTTAATCCACTCATATTTGATCGATGATCAGTCCTACCTGAACGAATAAACATGTAACAGAAGCAAAAACAATACAACCTTTCACATAAAAGAAAGAAATTCTGTCTTTTGAACGATGATCTTCTCATCTCAAAATTTTCGGTGATTTACCAAATTCAAATATTTGGTAGTGTATAATTTCAATCCAATAGTAAAAAATAATATCAATAACGTTACTAGAAGTTTTAATCGAATAGTGTTGTGTACACATTTTCTTTCGAGAATGTTGCTATATATTCGAACCGATATTTTCACGAATCAGTCTGCCCTCTTCAATTCTTTCAGGCGGTTATATATGTTTTTTTTTTCTTTCAAATAACTGATACAAAAAAGTTTTAAAAAAATCCTAGTATGCAGAGAAGTGTGAGAAAAAAAAGAATATGTCCTGCCTAAACTAATTTTAGATTCACACTGAATGATAACTGTTGATTTCATCATCTTCTACATAATTACAACTTCTATCATCAAATAACAACTCAATTAGTAGATTGTGTTTGTTGTCAGTGTAAAAATATTTACCCTGTGTATGGTCATTAAGTCCTAGAAGTTTCTCGCACATTAAATAATGGATGACATCTTTATGGAACCTCATGTTCTAGATTGCAACACTTTTCAAACAACCACCGATACTTCGAACTAGTATCCTCTAACTTTGGAACTCCTACCTTTTGGTAACTTTATTTCTATCTCTTTTAATCAAATATTTTCATTCATTCAAATATTTTTATTAATTTATTTTAATCATCAATTTTTTCTGAATTTTCCGACCTCCTCGATACTACTCCTTTATAAATAAAAAAATATCATTGAAGATGAAAAATAACTCTAAGAAACCCATTTCCATATTCAAAACATATAAGGGAAAATGATGATTGTGGTGTTATAGCTCCGTTATTGAATTTAATCAAAACAAAATAAATTCATATAAAAATCTCACTTTAAAAAAAGAAGTTAATGGGAGCCGGACAGAAAGAGAGAATGAGCATCGGGAGAGTAATTTAAGGGATGAAAAGGCAAAGTAGAGCCAATAAGGGAATTAAAATTTCATAACAACATCATCACGTTTCAGCCAAGAATGAATCAAAAGAAACATCTCAAATTTGACAAACTATTGGACCCTACACAATTCTCACAAAATCGATCTGTAAAGTGAAAACTATCTACCACTTATAAATATTTTTTTATCTTATCCAACATGCGACTCTTAACATACACCTTCATGCTCATGACTGGACATTTGGGTGTGATTGGACGTGATACGAGTGGTCCGATTACGGTAGCAGGTGGACGAACGGATTTTGGATAGACTTTGATACCATCTAAGAATTTTAGATTGAGTCCTACACAACTTCCACAAAACTGACATGTAGGGTGGAGACTACCCACTACTTTTAAACACTTTATCATATAATCTCATCTAATGTAGAACTTTTAACATTTATAATGATGATAAATCAGATCGTAAGTATGGAGAGCGCATTTGCAGACGGTGAGTACAATTGCATGACATTTCTCTTGCTTTTTCATCTATTTTCAAACAATAGAAACATGGCTCATCAAAAAAAGTTATCATGTAGGAGAGCCAGCAATTCATGTGTTTTGTTGTAAGTCGACACAATAAGATTTAGTATTTCCCTTTGAGTAAATATTGGTGGGGATGAATAACCACCTAAGAGCTCTAAAGTTAAAGTTGTTAGATAAAAAATTGAGCAAAATATGACCTTATTTTCAGACTTTTAATAATCAAGAAAATTGCTCTTTGTGATGTGGCAAAGCCAATATGTCACTTAAAAGAGCAAGTTGACGATAGTCTCATATTGTCTGATGAATTACTATATGAGGAAGTGTTTTGCTATTTCGCAAATTTGAGGTCACAATTTGCTCGACACTTACAATTTCAGTTTCCATATTGGTGGTTTACTCTACAACAAACATTAAGTGGCAAAGATGATAGGGTTTGTGCTTCCAGCCTTCAGGGTTCACGTTTGACTCCTAAGTAGCACTTTTTATTTTAATTAAAAATCTATATTTCATTAAACCGATTTGATTTGATAAAGCCGACAAGGGATCGATTTTCACCTTTTCTTCGGGTTTGGCCGAGTCTTACCCGTTCACACCGATTTAAGAGCATGATTGATCGAATATACTGCTCAAAACGAACCACCCCATCAAATTTTTAAAACATCGGTGTCATCTGAGTTAGACGAGCCACAAATAACATTATTAGATATCTATTAGCACATGTACCACCTAAATTGGACTCATAATCCATTTAATTACCAGCACTAAATACTTCAATTATACCTTTACATTATTTATTTTATATTCACTATATGAATTTCTAATAAAGATATATCTCTCATTAAATACGAGTGTCAAAATATTATACACTTTTAAATAATTTTATTTTTCTTATAATAACAACAACCTAGTTAGGGCTGGTCCATAAAATCTTCGTGCCTTGAACGGATTAAAGAAACCGGTACTTTTGTAGTTATATAAATATTATTTTTTTGTTGCAAAATCATAAATATATAATTTATTTATAGTTAAAGTTTTTTAAATTACTTTGGTCCTAAGTTCATTTTTTTTAAAATTATGTACAACAATAATATGTATAATTAATTTCTTAAAAAATGCATGCATTTCAGAACAAAAATTAAATGTCAATAACTTTATATCATATAATTTAATTTTAATTCGATTTGGAAAATTATCAAATAAGAATTTTCATATTTTAACAAATTTTAAGATGTTTATAAGATATTTTCAAGTTTTTATCAAATAATAATGATTTAATATTTTAAGCTAAACAAAAATGTGAAAAAAAAAATAATTTGTGTATAATTTTTTTATATAAAATTGTTTTTTAAGGCTAAGAAATTGGAGCCTGGATAGTGCTCATCTTAACTATCTTGAGGATCACCACATCTCAATATTTGTGTAATTACTAATTAGTATTATTTCTTTTTCATAAAAAAAATATTAAATGTACTTTTGTTTTTCTTATTTTTGCCATAATGAACTTTTAGTTCCTTATTTTTAAAATTAATTTCTTGGACTTTTGTTAACTAATTCTTTTGATTTTTCTGGTTGTTCACTACTTTTGATAATGTGACACTTTTATTAATAATGTAACACTTAAGGGATATTTATGATTTGGATAAAATAATCTATATGTCATTATTATTATAATTAATTTTATTTTATCTTTTATTTATATGTTAAAATATTAAAAATAAAAATAAAATTTGAAATATTAAATATTAAATATTTTAAAATTTTAAGTTATTTTTGGATAAATAAAAAATTTTTAAATATTTTAAATTTTGATTTATAAATAGTTTAAATAAATTAAACATTAAATAATATTAAAATTTTATTAAATTTAAATTTGAAAAATAATATTAAGTATTTATGACAAAATTAAAATATTTTATATAAATATTTTGAAATTTTAAATTGTTAAAAAAAGTTAAATAAAACAAATTAATTTTAAATATTATTTTATAAATTTTAATTTTAAATATTTTAATATATTAATAAAATAAAATAAATTTATTTTTAATATTTTATTATATAAATATAATTAATAACAATAATAATGACATAAATTTTTTTTTTTGAACTCACAAGTATCATCTAGATGCCATGTTGTTAATAAAAATAATACATCACAAAAATAGTGAGGATAAAAAATCCTAAAAATCATTTAATAAAAAGAACATAAATCAATTTTAAAAATAAAAAAACTAAAATTTATTCTATTTTATATAGAGAAACGAAAAGTGCTTTTAAGGAAGAAAAAAAAAACTAATACTTAGATTAGCAACTCTTGTAATAAATCTAGAAAAGACCTTGTTTGTCGTTATTATTATGTACAGAGATTGAAAGACCTTAATTTGAGATGCCCCTTGTCAGCAATGAGGACGTGGCGCACGATGCTTAGCTAATAACTTATGTCAATTTTGTTCATTGAATTTACTATCGCACGTGTATGACTTTTTTTTTCTTCTTTGGATATTTCTAGTGATTATGATTTTATTTTTTGTCGTATGGTTTTTCAAAAATGTCTACCAAGTAACAACAGCACACAACCCGTGGCTGCCAAGTTACGTACATAATCACAACATTGAAATTGAACAAAGCCATCACATTTTTATGGTTTGTTTTAAGGCTATGTGTCACAACATAGAGATACATCACATTAATTAAATAATTAATTAAGACAAATCATATTTGTTAATTCCATATATACTGATATATTTAATTTTTAAATAAATAGATAAATAAATTTTTTAGAAAAAATTTATTTTTTATCATTTAAAAAATTATAATAATTAAATATTATTTAGATTTAATTGTAATTTTAGTTCCTCTATTTTCACCGAGTCTATTGTCTCTTTATTTTAAAAGTCGACGGTTTTGGTCTTTCCCTCACAATTTTGAATTAAAAATGACTAATTTGAAATATTTTAAATGAAGTGACATATAATTTTATGATATAGAAGCATCTAAATTATTAATTATTCATATCATTAATTAGATTACAAAAAATGAAAAAATTTCGAAGTTGATAGTTAAGTTTTTAGAAGGTTTTATTGTGATTTTTTGGGTGTTGATCATTCTACGTTATCGTTTCATATTTCATGTTATTTAAAACATGTCACATCGCTATTTTTTTAGTTAAAAAATTATAATGAGGGATCAAATTGTCATATTTTAAAATAGGAGTATCAATTCTTGAATTGGTAAAAACAAGAGACTAAAACTGCAATTAAACTTATTATTTATTAAAAGAATCAGTAAAATAAAATTTAATTTATTTATTTATATTAGTGAATATTAATTTTTTACTATAAAATATTTAAATTAATATAATATTTATAAATAATAAAATGATATTTTTTTTTATAAAATAATTTTTATTAGAATACAAAAATCAATAAATAGTTATTTGATTTATAAAAATAATTGTTAATTTATTGATTTTAGAGAACAGACGTAGAAAAACGCTTCGGTTTATAAATATACCAGTATAAAGTTTCATTGATTAATTATAAGATAGTTTTCTTTCTCGAATCTTCATGTTATATATGTGCTTTCCTACTAGCTTCCAATTAATGCATCAGGTTAAATCAATTTCATTTTTGTTTTCCAGTTACCTCGTGACTTTGGGGGAGAATCGACTTTGACAAACACTAATTAATCTTCTTATACATGCATGGACAAATTTTGCATCAGAAGTGATGTATTATTAATTTCGTATAATAAACACAAAAATCAAGGTTAAAAATCGATGACTCAATTCTACGGATTTAGAATCCATGTAGTTAGGGAACCACACATTTATCTAGTCAGATAACGGAGGTAGTTCAATTAAGATCGAATGATTTAAAAAATATGTAAATTTCAAACTTTATTTTATAATTTATATGTGTTGGGTATTGGGCTCTCTTCCTATGTGGAAAAAAGCCGAAATATTGTAGTCCATGTGTCTCACTTATTTAAGTGGAGAGTGGTCTAATTAGGGTTGTAAGAGAGAGACTATTTTGAGAGGAAAGACAATCACCAAAAGAGAAAAGAGAAGAATAAACCCTATTCCCGATTATGTTAAATCAGTCTCAGAAAAACATCGATTGCGCATTCGTTAACCGTTGGATCGAGCTGAAATTTGGACAGTAGGTTCGCAACATTCAGGGCTTCGGTTTCAACGGTCGGATCGGAGAAACGACGTCTGGAGAGGGAGAAATCGTGCTCGCACAGTAACAGGTTTTTTGGATGTTTTACTTCTTCTTGCTTTTCATTTGTAAGCTTTAGTTCTTTGTTATTTTGGCTGGTTGTAGGCACACTTTGTGCATCTTTTGAGACTCTCTTGTACCCTTATTTGATTATAGTGGAACTATTTCTTTGATCTGGACGACCCGTGGTTTTTACCCTTACATTGAGGGGTTTTCCACGTTAAAATATCGGTGTTCTTTACGCTATTTTATTTTGATTAATTTGCTGCCATATATTTGTTGTTGCTCCTCACGGGTTCTTGCAAGTTGGAGGAATTTTATATCCGCTGCGTATTACTTGTTATTGTGTTTCTGTGTTTATTCCCCATCAGAGTGGTATCAGAGCTCTTGGTTAAAGGGTTATTTGACTTGCTTGAAGGATGGAGGCAAATATGAATATAAAGATGGTATGCTTGAATGGTACTAATTACCATTTGTGGAAGGGCAAGATGAAGGATTTGTTATTTGTGAAGAAAATGCATCTTCCTATTTTTGGTTCTAAAAAGCCGGATAATAAATCTAAGGAAGATTGGGAGTTTGAACATCAACAGGTATGTGGTTTTGTTAGGCAATATGTAGAAGATAATGTTTATAATCATATTGCTAATGAGACAAATGCAAAAACTATGTGGGATAAGATACAGACTTTGTTTGCCTCTAAATCAGGGAATAATAAATTATTCTTACTGAATAATTTCACAAGTTTGAAGTATAAGGAGGGAACGTCTATTTCAGACCACTTGAGTGAATTTCAGGGGATCCTTGATCAAATGTTTGGAATGGGTATCAAGTTTGATGATGAGCTATTGGGAGTATTTTTACTGTTATCTTTACCAGAGTCTTGGGAGACATTTTGGGTTTCTATAACGAGTTTAGCTCCTAATGGTGTTGTTTCTTTGGAAATGGCTAAGGGTGGTGTTTTGAATGAGGAGATGAGAAGGAAGGCACAGGGTTCTTCATCTCAATCTGAAGTTCTTGTCACTGAAAATAGGGGGATAAGTCAGAAAAAAAGAACCGAAGGGTGGTAGAGAAAACAGCAGAAGCAAGTCCAAGTCTAGATACAAAAATGTGGAGTGTCATTATTGTCATAGAACAGGGCACATACAGAAGAATTGTTTTCTGTGGAAAAAGGAGAACAAAGGCAAGAAGGGTAAGCAGAAACAAAGGGGTCGTGATGATGATAGTGATGATGACCGTGTTACTACTACTACTAGTGATAATCTTGTTATTCTCCGTGACTATGAGTCAATTAATCTTGTATCTGATGAGAGCGTGTGGATAATTGATAGTGGTGCTACACTACATGTTACACCGATGAAGGAGTTCTTTACATCTTATACTTCAAGTGATTTTGGAATTTTGAAGATGGGTAATGATGGTGTATCTAAGGTAATTGGTGTTGGTGATGTATGCTTGCAAACCAACATGGGAATGCAACTGTTGCTTAAAGGAGTCAAACATGCTCCAGATGTTCGCTTCAATTTGATCTCTGTGCATATGCTTGATGAAAGTGGTTTTGATAATCATTTTGCTTCTGGAAAGTGGAAACTCAGTAAAGGTAACTTGGTTGTGGCTAGAGGGGAGAAAATTAGTAAACTGTATTGGACAAAAGCTTTAGTTGCAAAAGACAGTGTGAATGCCGTGGATATGGAATCATCTTTGTGGCACCGAAGGCTTAGCCATATCACTGAAAAGGGGTTAAATTGCTTAGCTAGAAAAGATGTGCTTCCGGGATTGAAGAATGTAGATTTGGAGAAATGTTCTCACTGCATAATTGGTAAACAAACTAGAGTATCCTTCAAAAGGCATCCTCCCTCTAGAAAGTCAGAGTTGCTTCAGTTGGTGCATTCTGACGTCTGTGGCCCTTTAAAGGTAAAATCTTTTAGTGGTGCACTTTATTTTGTTACTTTTATTGATGACTGTTCCAGGAAACTATGGGTTTATGTTCTGAAGACAAAAGACCAAGTGTTGGAGAAATTCAAACAATTTCATGCTTTGGTTGAGAGGCAGACAGGCAAGAAGCTGAAGCGTGTTCGTACTGACAACGGTGGTGAGTATTGCGGACCCTTTGATATCTATTGCAAACAGCGGGGTATAGCACATGAAAAGACTCCTCCTAAAACTCCTCAGCTGAATGGTTTAGCAGAGAGGATGAATCAAACACTTGTTGAGAGAGTGAGGTGTATGCTCTCTGAAGCTAAGTTGCCTAAACATTATTGGGGTGAGGCACTGTACACGACGGTGCATGTTATTAATCTTACTCCTACTGTCGCTTTGAATAGTGAGGTACCAAACAAGGTATGGTTTGGGAAGAATGTCAAGTATGATCACTTGAGAGTCTTTGGTTGCAAGGCTCTTGTGCATGTTCCGAAGGATGAAAGATCCAAGTTGGATGCAAAGTCAAAGCAATGTATCTTCATTGGTTATGGTGAGGATGAATCTGACTACAAGTTGTACGATCCTGTAAACAAAAAGGTTATTAGAAGTCGTGATGTAGTGTTCATGGAAGACCAAACTATTGAAGACATTGATAAGGTGGAGAAGACTACACTTGAGAGAGATAACGTCTTATCTGATGGTGATCCAGTTCGGTCACCTGTTCTTTATTTGGATACTACTGATGGTAATGTTCAGAATGATGAGCCACATGATTGTGTTGATGATCATCGACTTAGAGATGAAGTAAATATTCCAACTAGTGAAGATCATGAGTTGTCACACGATGAGAATCTTAGTGATGCTTCTGAATCATCTCTAACCCAACTCAGGAGGTCTAAGAGGCAGAGACAACCATCTACAAGGTATGTTTATGATGAGTATGTGAATTTGACTGATGAAGGGGAACCTGAGTGTTTTCGAGAGGCCATGGAGAGTGAAGAAAGTTAAAAGTGGTTGGATGCAATGCATGATGAGATGAAATCCTTGCATGATAATCACACTTATGATTTGGTGAAGTTGCCAAAAGGCAAAAGGGCTTTGGAAAACAGGTGGATCTATAGAGTGAAACTTGAGAGTAACTCAAAGTCTCCGAGGTATAAAGCCAGATTAGTGGTGAAAGGTTTCCGTCAAAGAAAGGGTGTTGATTTTAATGAGATTTCTCACCTGTGGTAAAAATGTCATCAATTAGAACCGTGTTGAGTTTGGCAGCTACTCTTGACTTAGAGGTAGAGCAAATGGATGTAAAAACGGCTTTCCTTCATGGTGATTTGGAGGAAGAGATTTACATGAAGCAACCTGATGGTTTTCTTGTTGAAAGCAAGGAAGATTATGTGTGTAGACTAAGAAAGAGTCTATACGGTTTGAAGCAAGCTCCAAGGCAGTGGTACAAAAAGTTTGAGTCTGTTATGTGTGACCAAGGATACATGAAGACTACTTCTGACCATTGTGTATTTGTTAGAAAATTTTCTAACGATGATTTCATTATCCTGTTATTATATGTTGATGACATACTTATTGTTGGGAAAAATATTTCCAAGATTGACAGGTTAAAGAAGCAGTTGGGCGAGTCCTTTGCCATGAAAGACATGGGAGCAGCTAAACAGATTCTTGGCATAAGAATCATGTGTGACAGAAAGGAGAAGAAACTTTGGATGTCACAAGAACACTATATTGAGAGAGTGTTGCAAAGGTTTCAAATGGAAAACTCTAAGGCTGTAAGTACTCCTCTTGCTGCTCATTTTAAGTTGAGTTCTAAACAAAATCCTTCTAGTGAAGGAGAGAAAAGATACATGGAACGAGTTCCTTATGCTTCTGTTGTGGGTAGTTTGATGTATGCAATGGTGTGTACAAGACCAGATATTGTGCATGCTGTTGGTACAGTCAGTAGATTTCTGTCAAATCCAGGTAGAGAGCATTGGAATGCTGTAAAATGGATTTTGAGGTATCTTCGTGGTACTACATGTATGAGGCTTTGTTTTGGAGGTGACAAACCTATTTTTGTGGGGTACTCCGACTCAGATACGGCTGGAGATATTGACTCGAGAAAGTCAACTTCAGGCTACATGATTAAATTTGTAGATGGAGTTGTGGCTTGGCAGTCGAGATTACAGAAATGTGTAGCATTGTCTACAACTGAGGCAGAGTTCATTGTCATTACCGAAGCATGCAAAGAGTTGATTTGGTTGAAGAAATTCTTGCAGGAGCTTGGGTTTATTCAGGACAAATATGTATTATTTGTCGATAGTCAAACTGCTATTCATCTTGGTAAGAATTCGACATTTCATAGTAGGTCCAAACACATTGATGTGAGGTATCATTGGATACGTGATGTTTTGGAAGCTAAGTTGTTGGAGTTGGCTAAAGTTCATACTGACTATAATGGTTCTGATATGATGACTAAAGCATTACCAAGAGGGAAGTTTGAAACTTGTTGTGATATCGCCGGTTTGGCGATTATCTCCACATAGTTGTGAGAGGGAGATGTGTTGGGTATTGAGCTCCCTTCCTATATGGAGAAAAGCCCAAATATTGTAGTCCATGTGTCTCACTTATTTAAGTGGAGAGTGGTCTAATTAGGGTTGTAAGAGAGAGACTATTTTGAGAGAAAAGACAATCACCAAAAGAGAAAAGAGAAGAGTAAACCCTATTCCCGATTTTGTTAAATCAGTCTCAGCAAAACATAGATTGCGCATTCGTTAACCGTTGGATCGAGCTGAAATTTGGACAGTAGGTTCGCAACATTCAGGGCTTCGTTTTCAACGGTCGGATCGGCGAAACGACGTCTGGAGAGGGAGAAATCGTGCTCGCACAGTAGCAGGTTTTTTGGATGTTTTACTTCTTCTTGCTTTTCATTTGTAAGCTTTAGTGCTTTGTTATTTTGGCTGGTTGTAGGGACACTTTATGCATCTTTTTGAGACTCTCTTGTACCCTTATTTGATTATAGTGGAGCTATTTCTTTGGTCTGGACGACCCGTGGTTTTTACCCTTACTTTGAGGGGTTTTCCACGTTAAAATATCGGTGTTCTTTACGCTCTTTTATTTTGATTAATTTGCTGCCATATATTTGTTGTTGCTCCTCACGGGTTCTTGCAAGTTGGAGGAATTTTATATCCGCTGTGTATTACTTGTTATTGTGTTTCTATGTTTATTTCCCATCAGGTCGTTCAATCAAGATCAAATGATTTAAAAAATATGTAAATTTCAAACTTTATTTTATAATTTATATGTTGATTTAAATTTGAATTGTTCGATTTTTGATAGAACAATATTCACTATCTAACTGTGTGAATGCGTCATTTTCCTGACCGCAGGAAATCTAAACTCAATTCTACCTCTCGTGATACCAATTTGCCACTCATAGGAATATCTACCATCGTATGTGATATTTCTTTTTCCTGACACTAATTCAAATCCATGACATGTAATTTGAGTACATGGAAGCATATTTGTTTCTCATCACTCAACTCAAGTGGCGAGACATAAACATAAAGGTGCAAACACGAGAAGGGGGGTTGAATTGTGTTTGGCAAAGTTGATAACTTTTTGATAATTTATAAATAAATAAAAAAAACTAGTTTGGTTTTGGTGACTTACTTGGAGTAGAAGCAATCGGATTCAGAGGTAGCAAGCAATGAAAGCATAAATAATTTGACATGTAGATTTATCTTGGTTCACTACTAACTTGGCTACATCCAGTCTCCTCATTCAGAAGGCTTTAATCCACTAATTCAAATACCTTGAATTACAAAACATCTGACCCTCCAAGTCAGTCTTCCCAAACAGCCTGACAATCCCCCAGACTTTTGAGGAACTAACCACCTTGACCCTACATGTAGTATTAATTGTCAAATTAGTTTCTCTTCATTTACTGACATAAGACATTTAACCTCTTGTTTCTCTAGACTAAACATATTTATCTTATAAATGTTGTTTTGCCTTTGACCTGTAAATAGTACAGATCCATCCTTCTGACTAATTACCTTGCATGTTTTTTGATTGAATATAATATCATAATTATTATCACTTAACTGACTAATACTTAATAAGTTATACTTAAGACCTTTAACAAACAAGACATCTTTAATAAAAGGGGAAGTACCATTACCAATTGTACCTTGAACAACGATCTGGCCTTTTTCCTTTCCTCCAAAAGTCATTGTGCCTCCTTTGCTCAAAGCTAGTTCTTGGAACATAGACTTTTCTCCCATCATATGTCGCGAGCATCCACTGTCCAGGTACCATGATTGGTGTTTTAACTTGATTGCTGAGGACATCTGCAACAAAGATAATTTTGTTCTTAGGTACCCAAATTTGGTTGGGTCCTGGTTTATTAGTCTTGAAAGGTTTCTTGTCTTTCCTTGTATTTAACATGGGACAAGATAATTTGAAGTGACCTTTCTTAGAGCAAACAATACCTAGATATCAGAGGGAATATGTTTAGGTTCAGTTATAGTTTCTTCAAATCATATACCTCTTTTACCATTTCTACTAACTTCATAAATCATAGAAGCATATTTGCTTCTTTCCATACCATTAGCAAGAAAATCTTGAAATACTTGTTCATGATTATCAGAGTTACATGTGGTATTTTCAATTGATGTTGAACTGTGATTGCTTTTTAGAATTAGATTTTTAGCCTTAAGTTCAGCAATATCAGTTTTCAAATTTGCATTTTCTGTTTTAAGTTCAATAATATCAGTTTTCAGAGTTGCATTATCAATCTTAAGTTTAGTAATATCAATTTTCAAATTTTCATTCTCTATTTTAAGTTCAGTACTTTGATTCTTTAAGACATTAACTTTTTTCAGTTAGATTTGTATTTTCTTTCCTAAGTGTTTTCAATTTTAAAGACAATTTGTGATTCATTTTTAAAAACTCATTTATAGCAGTAACTAAATCAGATTGAGTAAATTTAGAGAATACATCAATTTCTTCATCTGCCGATTCACTTCTAGAGTCAGAATCTGTGTTGGATCTAGAGGTAGAGTTGGTATGAGCCATCATAGCCAAATCTGCTTGTTCATCGTCAGAGGATTCCTCATAATCATCTCATGTAGCCATCAAACTTTTCTTCTTGGGTATGGAATTTTTCCTCTGGTGTTTCCCTTTCTCCATATTTGGACATTCTGACTTGATATGTCCAGATTGCATCCATAGCAGATGATGTTTTTCTTGTCATATTTATCATCATTCCCTCTATTGGATTGCTTGGAATATCTTTGGGGAAATTTCTTCTTTCTGTTGTGCCACATCTTTCAAATTTTTCTGGTTATGAAAGCAATCTCCTCTTCCTCTGAGTTCAGATTCTGATCATCTGAATTGCTATCCTCTGATTATGATGTTGCCTTTAGAACCTTCTTCTGCTTAGATTTCAAGGCCAGAGTCTTGTTCTTTTTCTTGGGCTCATCTTCTTCAAGCTCAATTTCATGTGATTTGAGAGAGCTGATTAATTCTTCCAGATTTAGAGTGTTTATATCCTTTGCTTCCTGAATGGCAGTGATCTTAGGTCTCCACTTGCTTGTCAGACTCCTAAGAATTTTCTTCACATGATCAACAGTAGTATAACTCTTCTTAAGTACCTTTAATCCTGAGACCAGGAGTTGGAATCTGGAAAACATTGTTTCAATGTCTTCATCTTCTTCCATCTTGAACAACTCATACTTTTTGACTAAGAAGTTGACCTTTGCTTCTTGAACTTGCATACTTCCTTTATAGGTCAGAATCAGACTATCATAAATACTTTTTGCTGTCTCTTTGTTGGTGTTGCATTTATCATGAATGTTCTGGACTTATGACTCATCTTGTACATCTTCTTTTGATCAGCATTCATCTTCTTTCTTGGAATTTCAATACCATCAGTATTTTTCGGAGCAATATAACCATCTTCCACCATGTCCCAAAGTTCAGGATCTTGTGAAATATAGAAACTTCTCAGCCTGTCTTTCCAATACTCAAAACGGTCTCCATCAAACAGAGGTGGTCTGTTGATGTTTCCTCCAAACGCTTCTTCAATGAATCCAGACATATTGAACTCTTGTATCTTTTCTCAAACACTGTAAAGTAATCAGCCTTGAGACCGAGCTCTAATGCCAATTGAAGGTGCAAGCACGAGAAGGGGGGTTGAATTGTGTTTGCCAAAGTTGACAACTTTTTGATAATTTATAAATAAATAAATAAACTAGTTTGGTTTTGGTGACTTACTTGGAGTAGAAGCAATCGGATTCAGAGGTAGCAAGCAATGAAAGCATAAATAATTTGACACGTAGATTTATCCTGGTTCACCACTAACTTGGCTGCATCCAGTCCCCTCATTCAGAAGGCTTTAATCCACTAATTCGAATACCTTGAATTACAAAGCATCTGACCCTCCAAGTCAGTCTTCCTAAACAGCCTGACAACCCCAGACTTTTGAGAAACTAACCACCTTGACCCTACAAGTCAAGTCTTCTCCTAATAACCTGGCAACCCCAGATTGAAGAAGGAACTAAACCACTATCGGGTTGGATACAAAAGATTGAAACTTGAGTAGTTGCTTCTAACAAAGCTGATAATAATAATAACTCTCACACTATAAGAATAGAACACTAAAAAAATATTTCTAACCTGAACAAGTGTTTCTCTCTTTGAACTCTAAGATGAATTGAGAACTTTGAGCTTGAGTTACTCCTTTATGCTTTTCGATGTTTTTCTCCTTCAGCCTTGAGTGTCTATTTATAGTGAAAATTTGGGCTTCAATTTAGTCCTTGTTTAATTCTGAATTGTAATGTGTTCATATTGAGTTTGTAAATTCTTCAAATTGATTCTATTTCTATTTTGTGTAGATTGAGTTTGTAAATTATTCAAATTGATTCTGTTCCTATTTTGTGCATATTGAGTTTGTAAATTCTTCAAATCATGATCAAATCTTCTTCAAATCTTAATTAAATCTTTTTCAAATGTTGATAAAATATTCTTCAAATATTCTTCAAATCTTGACCATATCTTCTTTTCAACTTGATCAAAGATTTTCTTCAATTATAAATATGAATCAAATCTTATTTTAGATTTTCATCAATTATAAATTTGAATCAAATCTTATTTTAGATTTTCTTCAATTATAAATTTGTATTAAATCTTATTTTAGATTTTCTTCAATTATAAATTTGAATCAAATCTTATTATAGATTTTCTTCAAAAATATAAATCTTCTTTCATACTCTTTGAAGTCAAATATATTGTTCTCATAAAATACTTTTGTTAACATCAAAACTCTAAATGTAAAACCAATTTGGTTCCAACAAAAGATGCTTCCATATACTTGAGTCACAAGTCATGGAATAAATCGTTAATTGTTGGAGGTGAAAGAAATACCACACAAATGGTAGAAGACATTCCTATGAGTGGTGGTATGGGTATGACTAATAATGATGACTTGATTGGGAAGATATTGGTAGGAAAACAATTTGTCTTCTTGAATGGGGTGGTGATACCTGCAGACACTCTAATACTCAAATTAAGAAGTAATTGAGAAATTAGTAGAGATTTTAGGAAAAAAGTTGTCTACCTTCTTTTTAAGCAAAAAATTAAAGTACAAAAGTATCATATGACTGTCAAGATATCTCAACTATGTTGACACCTCAAGACAAACATATCATTTGCATCACCTTACAAATTTATTCAATAAGAAAAAAAGAAAAATTACAAAGATAATTAGGAAGATTATGCCAAAACCCAGCAAAAACACCCAAAAGTAGACAACATTTGTCTCATTAAAAACTTTACCAAAAAACTCAAAATGATAAAATATTGGTGAAGGAAAAAAGAGTGTAGAGCAAAAAAAAGTCTAACCCGATGAAAAACATCAACAAAAACGATAATCAAGAAACCCTAACTTATTAGGTTTATATAATTTTGAAAGACGAGAAGGGATAATATCCCACAAAACAAAATCATTATGCTGAAGACCTAGGGAGACAATCTTGTTTGCACATCGATTGTCTTCTCTAAAAACATAAGAAATAATAAAGCACATATTTTTATTTATCTCAACACAATTCAGACAAATATTTATTAACCTTCAAGGAACAATCTCGTGATTTTTAAAAGCAAAGAATTAAAAATTTAATGTTTGTTTCTAACCAAAAGGATATCCAACCCTTTTTAAAGCTATCTAAATTGTATACATAGCCCCAATGAGTTCCGCATGAAAGACAATGGAGATGTTTAAGTTTTGAGCAAAACAACCCACAACAACATTGTTATTTCTAAATATGCTCACACAAGTAGTTGGTCAAGGACAATCTTTTGTTGTGCTATATATGTTGCATTTGATCCAAGAAGTTGTCTACCTTGACTATGTCAGAACAATGTTATTGATAGTCGAGATTTGAGGTGATACATGGACAAAATTTGCAATAGATGTGATGTATTTTTTTTTTATTTGATTAATGAATCCAAAAATTAAGGTTGAAAATTAGACAATTCAAAATTAGTTCACATATTGGCCACCTCTTGTGCTACCAATCTAACATTCAAAGGAATATATACATATACCACCCTCCATGTGACATTTATTTCATCTCTCACAAGGATTCAAATCGATAACCTAAGGTTTAAGTACATCGAAGCATCCTTGTGTCTCACCACTCGTACTTCTCTGATTTCATGTTCCTTTTTTAAAATTTTGGTATACTCGATAAGTTTTCATCTCAAATCATACAATTGGATGTACACTTTCAAATCCAATTTAATTCATAATTTGGATGCATATATTCAAAGGTGTATAATATGTAGTTATATAATTTTAGATTATAAATTATTTAAGAACAATGAACAAAAATGGAAAAGTTGATCATGTAATCAGATTGTATTTTTACCTCTAATTTTATCATGATATTTTCTTCAAGACATTCATTGTGATACCTTCATTTATTGCAAGTAATTTTGAGACATCACACCAAAGTTGTTGTGATTTGGTGTCAACAACTTTTGGATGTACACTTTCAAATCCAATTTAATTGGATGCATATATTCAAAGGTGTATAATATGTAGTTATTCAAAGGTGTACACTTCAAATCATACAATTGGATGTATACTTTCAAATCCAATTTAATTCATAATTTGGATGCATATATTCAAAGGTGTATAATATGTAGTTATATAATTTTAGATTATAAATTATTTAAGAACAATGAACAAAAATGGAAAAGTGGATCATGTAATCAGATTGTATTTTTACCTCTAATTTTATCATGATTTTTTCTTCAAGACATTCATTGTGATACCTTCATTTATTGCAAGTAATTTTGAGACATCACACCAAAGTTGTTGTGGTTTGGTGTCAACAACTTTTGGATGTACACTTTCAAATCCAATTTAATTGGATGCATATATTCAAAGGTGTATAATATGTAGTTATTCAAAGGTGTACACTTCAAATCATACAATTGGATGTATACTTTCAAATCCAATTTAATTCATAATTTGGATGCATATATTCAAAGGTGTATAATATGTAGTTATATAATTTTAGATTATAAATTATTTAAGAACAATGAACAAAAATGGAAAAGTGGATCATGTAATCAGATTGTATTTTTACCTCTAATTATATCATGATTTTTTCTTCAAGACATTCATTGTGATACCTTCATTTATTGCAAGTAATTTTGAGACATCACACCAAAGTTGTTGTGGTTTGGTGTCAACAACTTTTGGATGTACACTTTCAAATCCAATTTAATTGGATGCATATATTCAAAGGTGTATAATATGTAGTTATTCAAAGGTGTACACTTCAAATCATACAATTGGATGTATACTTTCAAATCCAATTTAATTCATAATTTGGATGCATATATTCAAAGGTGTATAATATGTAGTTATATAATTTTAGATTATAAATTATTTAAGAACAATGAACAAAAATGGAAAAGTGGATCATGTAATCAGATTGTATTTTTACCTCTAATTATATCATGATTTTTTCTTCAAGACATTCATTGTGATACCTTCATTTATTGCAAGTAATTTTGAGACATCACACCAAAGTTGTTGTGATTTGGTGTCAATAACAAAAAACAATTGCAAACGAAAAATGAACCTTTTTATAGCAAAAAATTAGAGTGAAAATGAACCTCCAAAACAAAAATTATGAAGTAAAACTTGAGGGATCTGGAAGACTAATTTTAAGAATTTATTCACTTGATGTGCACAACCTAATGTTCAATAGCTTTGTTCTCAACGCAGTGGAGGCAACATAACAACAACAATAAAATATTTTCGTAAGTGGTAAGTGGGTGAATAAAATATTTTTGGTGCAATTTGTAAGTGGTAATTGAGTGAATAAAATATTTTCGTTTAACAATAAGATCAAGTATGATAATGGGAATCGTGGAGAGATGATGGGCAAAAATAGTGTGCATGCTAACCAACTAGTTGTTTATCAGTTGGGTCACGAGGAGAGCCTGAAGGGTCGTTATTTTGAGGTAAGAGCAATCAAACAAATGGTTTGGACACTACATCTTCACCCAAAATCTTAAGGCTTTAGAGTTATCTTTTATGGGTCCTCTCACTTATATGGTTGTCAACATAAACTTTTCTATCTAATATGAGACCCATACTCACACTTGACATACAAACAATCTTCTTTCAAGTGTGAGTTCATCCATTCATTTGGGTATATTCCTCCTCAAACAGAAGTTTTTTCATCCACATACACTTGCGCCTCTATTGGCACACATACATCAAGGGAAGATGCAACCTGATCACCATTGTCTAGAGGATTTTCGATACCAAAGATAGACCACAACTTTCAACTCACTAGAATCTAAAAGCGTGTAGCTAACTTTTATAAATGTTGTCTTCTTATCTACATATGTTTGTTATATTAATAATTAGGGTTTTCTTATTGAAAATGATATAGATTGATTTGAAGAATACAATTATTAAAGATGCATTGATAAATCTTTGTTAAATTAATATTGTAGTTGCAGCTCATGTACAATCATTAGAGAAATGATAAGAAGATAGTATACTATAACGGACGTTGTTCAAAGAATCAAATAAATAAGCATTTAATAAGCTTAGTAGTATAAAAAAAATAAATGATAGTATTAGACATTAAAAGATAAAATAAATTAATAAAATAAATTTATTAAAACTCATTAAGGAGTAAGGTTGATGTCTTTACGTTAATTAAATTATAAAAACATTAGATAAATCTCAACTTACTTTTAAATTAATATTTGTATATTTATATGTATAATATATTCAAATATATATATAGCTAACTTTTATAAATGTTATCTTCTTATCTACATATGTTTGTTATATTAATAATTAGGGTTTTCTTATTGAAAATTGTTGGAAATGATGAAAAATTAATGGAAGAATTGTTGATAATAATGGTGACATTAATGAGCTAGTGTGGTTGTGAATTGAAAAAATGAGAAGTCCCACATAGGAGGGATACCACACTTTAGAAGGGTATATAAGGTGGAGGTATGTACCTTGGGGTGTGCCCCAAGGGGTACCCCAATTTTGTGAAGGAGGGAGAACGCAAGCAAAGTTGGCCACCACACACGCGCACGCCGCCGCCGCCATCCGTCCGGCCGGGCTCGGGCCTGGGCCTTGGTCTTGGTCTTGTGGTGTATTATTATTATTTTTTTAAATGAAAAATAAAAAATTATTTAATTAATTTTTAAATGCTTGCTTGCGTTTTATCTCTGAATTGTTGCGTTAATTACGTAACTGCCCTCCACCGAGTCTACCTAATGATCTGATCTAGTCTTCCCCTTTTGCCTGACTCAACCCAGTAATATTTTCGGTGGCATAAATTGTTTTTTCAAACTTTTTCAAAATTCAAAATAACAATTTTAAGACGTTTCTTCGAACTACCATGTCTACCGACGAAATTACTGGGACAGGTTCTTCTGCTTCTGAATACAACAAACCGTTTCGGTTTGAAGGAAGTCACTTCAAATGATGGCAACAAAAGATGTTATTTTTTCTAACCACGAAAAAGCTTGCCAACGTTCTGAAGGATGACATCCCTGTTGTTCCAGAAAACGCTGAACAGACAGAAAAGGATAAGAAAGCTGCTGAATTAACCCAATGGGAACATAATGATTACTTATGTAAGAATTATATTCTGAATGGACTTGCTGATGATCTGTATGATTACTACAGTTCCGACAGCAATACTGCTAGACAGGTTTGGGATGCTCTGAAGAAAAAATATGATACTGAGGAAGCTGGAGCCAAAAAGTATGTTGTTAGCCGCTACCTCAAATATCAGATGACAGATGACAGATCCGTGGAAGCTCAGTCTCATGAAATCCAGAAAATTGCTCACGAAATCATCATTGAAGGTATGTCCCTCGATGAACAGTTTCAAATTGCTGTTATTATTGACAAACTGCCCCCTGTTTGGAAAGATTTTAAAAATTCTCTCAGGCATAAAACAAAAGAATTCTCTCTAGAAAGTCTGATAACTCGCCTTAGAATTGAGGAAGAATCCCGTAAGCAAGACCAGAAGGATGAAGTTCTTCTTGTGGCAAATAACAAGAAAAAGAAATTCATCGGAGCAGTTCTGAAGCCAAACAGCAAACCACTAAAGATTTAGAATCGTTCTTCAAAGAATAGCAACAAGAATGGGAACCCTCCAAAGGCCCCAATTGCAAAGCAGCAACCTAGAAATGGCCCTTCCCCCTTTCTCTGTTTTCGCTGTGGAAAAGAGGGTCATGTAGCACGCAAGTGCAGGAACAAGCCAGGCCCTGCTAATCAGGCTAACTTGACAGAAGAGCAATTCGTTGCTATGATAACTGAGATCAACCTTGTTGGTGGATCGGAAGGATGGTGGATAGACACTGGTGCCTCCCGCCATGTCTGTTATGATCGTGCTATGTTTAAAACATACACTGCTGCTGAAGATAAGAAAGTGTTGTTGGGAGATTCCCACACCACTAATGTTGCTGGTATTGGAGATGTGGAACTAACATTCACATCTGGAAAGACCTTAATTCTGAAGGATGTCATGCACACTCCAGAAATAAGGAAGAATCTGGTTTCTGGGTTTCTTCTCAATAAGGCAGGGTTTACTCAGACTATAGGGGCAGATTTGTACACTATTTCTAAAAATAGTATTTTTGTTGGGAAAGGGTACGCCACTGATGGCATGTTTAAATTGAATGTTGAAATCAATAAAATGAATCCTTCTGCTTACATGTTGTGTGATTTTAATATTTGGCATGCTAGACTCTGTCATATGAATAAACGTGTAATTTCGAATTTAAGTAACTTAGGCTTAATTCCAAAGTTATCCTTAAAAGATTTTGGAAAATGTGATTTTTGCAGTCAAGCTAAAATAACTAAGAGTTCACATAAATCAGTAGTTAGAGAATCTGAACCTTTAGACTTAATACATTCTGATATATGCGAACTTGATGGGACTTTAACCAGAATTGGAAAGCGTTATTTTATTACTTTTATTGACGACTGTTCTGACTATACATTTGTATATCTTATGAAAAATAAAAGTGAAGCGCTTGACATGTTTAAGATCTTTGTAACTGAAATTGAAAATCAATTTAGTAAGAAGATTAAGAGATTTCGTAGTGATAGAGGAACAGAGTATGATTCTAGTTTATTTAATGAGTTTTATAAAACCCAAGGAATTATACATGAAACTACAGCACCGTATTCACCTGAAATGAATGGTAAAGCTGAAAGAAAGAATAGAACACTTACTGAACTTGTTGTTGCTATAATGCTTAATTCTGGTGCTGCCTCTCACTGGTGGGGGGAAATTATTTTAACTGTTTGCTATGTTTTGAATAGAGTCCCTAAATCTAAGAACAAAACATCTCCCTATGAGATAATGAAGAAAAGACAGCCTAACTTGTCTTATCTTCGAACTTGGGGCTGCCTGGCTTATGTTAGAATCCCCGATCTCAAGCGAATTAAACTCGTTAGTAGAGCCTATGAATGTGTATTCATTGGGTATGCGGTAAACAGTAAAGCGTATAGGTTTTACGACCTAAATGCTAAAGTGATCATAGAATCAAATGATGTTGATTACTATGAAAATAAATTCCCTTTCAAAACGAGAAATAGTGGGGGCGGCGAACCTAGTCAAGCCCCTATGATAAGAAGCACTGAAAGCAACAAACAAGACGAAACAGAAATTCGAAGGAGTAAGAGAGTGAAAGTTGCTAAAGATTATGGTCCTAAATATATGGCCTATAATTTAGAAGAGGATCCTGCAAATCTCAAGGAAGCTTTGTCATCTTTGGATGCAGATTTATGGCAAGAAGCTATAAACGATGAAATGGATTCTCTAGAGTCTAACAAGACCTGGCACTTAGTGGACTTGCCTCCTGGTTGCAAACCTATAGGTTGTAAATGGATTTTGAAAAAGAAACTAAAACCCGATGGATCTATTGACAAGTACAAGGCACGCCTTGTAGCCAAAGGTTTTAGACAAAGAGAAAATATAGATTTCTTCGACACTTTTTCACCTGTCACTAGAATAACATCCATCAGGGTGCTCATATCACTTGCGGCTATTCATAACCTGGTGATACACCAGATGGATGTAAAAAAAGCTTTTTTAAATGGTGACCTGGAAGAAGAAATCTATATGGAACAACCTGAAGGTTTTGTAATACATGGGCAAGAAGACAAGGTCTGTAAGTTAGATAAGTCTCTGTATGGTCTTAAACAAGCTCCTAAACAACGGCATGAAAAATTTGACAACTTGATTTTGTCGAATGAGTTTAAAGTGAATGAAAGTGACAAATGTATTTATTACAAATTTGAAGATGGCATTTGCACTATCATATGTCTTTATGTAGACGACTTACTCATATTTGCTTCAAACATTCATGCCGTCAACAATGTGAAATCACTGTTGAGTAACAACTTTGATATGAAAGACCTCGGAGAAGCAAGTGTAATCCTTGGAATAAAGATTACTAGGTCGGAAAAGGGAATTTCTTTGGATCAATCTCACTATATTGAAAAGATCCTAAAAAAATATAATTACTTTGACTGTAAACCTGCTTGCACACCATATGATCCAAGTGTGAAACTTTTCAAGAACACTGGTGAAAGTGTTAGACAAACTGAATATGTGAGCATCATTGGCAGCCTCAGGTATGCCACTGATTGTACTAGACCCGACATTGCCTATGTCGTGGGATTGTTGTGCAGGTTTACTAGTAGACCTAGTATGGAGCATTGGCACGCTATCGAAAGAGTCATGAGATACCTTAAAAGGACCATGAATCTCGGATTACACTATCAAAGATTTCCTGCTGTTCTTGAAGGATACAGTGATGCTGATTGGAACACCTTATTAGATGATTCCAAAGCAACCAGTGGCTATATTTTCAGTATAGCCGGTGGTGCTGTATCTTGGAAATCGAAGAAACAGACGATACTGGCTCAGTCCACTATGGAGTCTGAAATGATAGCACTAGCTACTGCTAGTGAAGAAGCAAGCTGGTTGAGATGCTTGCTAGCTGAGGTCCCCTTATGGGAAAAACCTTTACCAGCTGTGTTGATCCACTGCGATAGTACCGCGGCTATTGCAAAAATTGAGAACCGTTATTACAACGGTAAGAGACGACAAATACGTCGTAAGCACAACACAATTAGAGAATTACTTTCTAAAGGTGTTGTTATAGTGGATCATGTACGCACTGATGATAATTTAGCAGATCCTTTGACGAAAGGATTAGCTAGAGAGAAAGTCCTAAATACATCCAAAAGGATGAGACTAATGCCTATAGATAAATGAGTCACTTATGATGGTAACCCGACCTAAAAGACTGGAGATCCCAAGAATTAGGTTCAATGGGTAATAACAAGTCATAGTGATATGAGATGAACATGCTATTTTATATATGAGAGAAGCATGATTCCTGAAGCGATATAAGGATGAGATAATTGGAACTCTTAATGAGATCTATACTCTTTGTGGAGTGGAGTACCTAGCTACAGGAGTACTCTTGATAGACTCACCTATGTGAATGTGGAAGTGGGGGCCGCTTCCTATGGAATTTCGAGGCAGAATTCCTAGAGCGTTCACTATACTGGGATATACGTGCCTAGCCTTAAATGCACGGGCTTTTGAGAATACACCATGTGAAAAGGTTGTGTGTGGGTTTGATGTCAGAGATAGAGTTCAAGACTACGAGTCACTCTTGTTGAATCTGAATCTTACTTACTATGCAAAGGTTCAAGTCAAGCGACACCTTTGTTTATGCACAATCTTATAGAAGCGTTTGACGCTATTTCTGAAACCTCTTTTTTAAATTCAAGTGGGGGATTGTTGGAAATGATGAAAAATTAATGGAAGAATTGTTGGTAATAATGGTGACATTAATGAGCTAGTGTGGTTGTGAATTGAAAAAATGAGAAGTCCCACATAGGAGGGATACCACACTTTAGAAGGGTATATAAGGTGGAGGTATGTACCTTGGGGTGTGCCCCAAGGGGTACCCTAATTTTTTGAAGGAGGGAGAACGCAAGCAAAGTTGGCCACCACACGCGCGCGCCGCCGCCGCCGTCCGTCCAGCTCAGCTCGGCCCGGCCGGGCTCGGGTTCGGGCCTGGGCCTTGGCCTTGGTCTTGGTCTTGTGGTGTATTATTGTTATTTTTTTAAAATGAAAAATAAAAAATTATTTAATTAATTTTTAAAATTAAATGCTTGCGTTTTATCTCTGAATTGTTGCGTTAATTACGTAACTGCCCTCCACCGAGTCTACCTAATGATCTGATCCAGTCTTCCCCTTTTGCCCGGTCAAAACCCTAACCCTAGGTGCCACGTAACTGCTATTGCCCGGTCATTATTCAAAGTCAAAAACCCTAGCGCATGTTCAGGTAGTCAAAGGCCCACGTTTTGGGTGGGCAGCGGTTTTGGAGCACATGTTTCCTGAGGTCAAGGTTTGGAACAGTCAACAGGAGCGCACTGATGGATCCACCAATTTCTCTGATCCAGTTGCGAAATTCCTCTATAAATAGAGGGCTCCCCTCAGTAGAAAAAACACACCAAAAGCACTCCGCTTCTGAGGCTTTTCTCTCTTCTCTCCCCGTTCTTACTTCTTCTTCTTCTTTTTCTTGAGTGGCCTTCGTGCCATATTACGAGTGGTAGTCGTCAGACTGCCATATTGAGGGTGTAATTCGAACGGTTTTCTACGGTGCAGTAGAACTCCGTAACAGTGATCTGGGCTGTTTTATCCTGGGGACTTCGTGGTTGATAGTCTGCCTTGCACCTTTTGGGCAGTGCCTCGAAACGTCTTAAAGAGAGCGACCTAGTCCGCGACTCAACCCAGTAATATTTTCGGTGGAATAAATTGTTTTTTCAAACTTTTTCAAAATAACAAAAATGATATAGATTGATTTGAAGAATACAATTATTAAAGATGCATTGATAAATCTTTATTAAATTAATATTGTAGTTGCAGCTCATGTACAATCATTAGAGAAATGATAAGAAGATAGTATACTATAACGGACGTTGTTCAAAGAATCAAATAAATAAGCATTTAATAAGCTTAGTAGTATAAAAAAAATAGATGATAGTATTCGACATTAAAAGATAAAATAAATTAATAAAATAAATTTATTAAAACTCATTAAGGAGTAAGGTTGATATCTTTACGTTAATTAAATTATAAAAACATTAGATAAATCTCAACTTACTTTTAAATTAATATTTGTATATTTACATGTATAATATATTCATATATATATATATATATAAATATGAATATGCTTATATTTATATTTATGTAAGCAAACAACAAAAATGTTTTAATCGTGAGGAAAACGATTCGAAAAACAAAGAAGGGACTAAGTAAATCTTAATATTATAAACATAAAGTAATAATTTAAATTTTTTACAACTTAAAGGATCGAAATAAAATTTAAAATAATTGTAAAGGATTAAATATAAACTTAAGTCAATAACTAAATTACGGGGTTGTATTTTTGTTAGACATATCACAAAATTTTACGAAGTTAAATTCAAACTTAATCGAAGGAATTCACTTAACTTAATTTTAAAGTAAGAGTCTAACTTGAAATTTACAAACAAAACCTAAAATAAATTTAAGATTTGTTTGGGCTCTTGATTTCCGTGCAAAGCGCAAATTGAATTGAGAAAAAACAAAATCAATGTCCATTGTTGAAAAATTGTGAACTATGTGAAGGAGAGATGTATCTAAAAGTTTCATCTTCACTAATATGAAATCCACGATAACAATAGGTTACGTAAATTACTCAACAATTAACAGATTAATTTTAAGATTATAAAATAAAATTATGCTTGCCACCTAATTAGTATGATAACTACATGTGGAGGAATAACGGTGAGATCAGAATTTGATTAGTGTCTACAAAAACTAATCATTATTTAAAAAGAAAAAAACTAATCATTATGATTAGACTATTAATTACTTGTTATTAAAATAAAAAGTGATAAAGTTTAAATTTAGAGGGCTTGTGGAGCGAATTGAATCGATTTTGAGCAGAAAATTATTCGATTTAAAGATTTAAATTACCGTAGTTTGATTTGAATGATTTATTTAAAAAAATTTATCGGACCCGATATAATTAAATGTAAGTTGAATTAGATCAATTTTTAGTTGATTCAAATTATAATTATAAAAGATTTCGATTAATTCTAATATTATAAAATCACAATAAATTAACATATTTGAAGTACAATTTAATATATAATATATTAAAAAATAAAATTCCAGAATAACAATGATTGTTTATGTTAAAACTGATAAGGCTTAGTCAAATAAGTGTACTGGTCTTTAGCATTGTTTGTTAATTGATTTAGTCAAGTTTGTTTCCTTAAGTGTACTGGGCTGTAGTTTGTTACGGCGCGTCTATTTTCTCTATTTATTTACTACACTTTCACAAGGAATAAACAAGTCATTTTCCAAAACTGTTATTTGCCTTCTCTTGAGTTCTTGTTGCATCTAACAATCTGGTATCAGAGCAGTGACTTGAGAGATGGGTTCGGAAGCAAACTTTGAAGCAGCCTCCATTCCGAAGTTCGACGGGACTACGATCATTGGAGCATGGTCATGGAGAATCTCCTTCGATCTAAGGAGTATTAGGTTGTTGTCGAATCAGGCTACATAGAGCCGAAGAATATGGATGGGATGACGGCAACGCAAATAAAGAATCTGGAGGAGATGAAGCTGAAGGATTTGAAGGCTAAGAATTACTTGTTTCAGTCGCTTGATAAGTCAATTCTGATGACGGTTACGCAAAAGGAGACATCTAAACAGCTCTGGGATTCCATGAAGTTGAAGTGCCAAGGCAATGCTCGAGTGAAGAGAGCTCAGCTCAATCGTCTACGTCGGGACTTTGAGGTCTTAACAATGAACTAGGGTGAATCAATCATTGATTACTTTGGTCGAGTAATGACGGTTGCAAACGATATGAGGAATTATGAGGAAGATGTGGATGATGTCAATATCGTTGAAAAGATTTTTAGAACCCTCACTAATAAGTGGAACTATATTGTTTGTTCCATTGAGGAAGCCAAGGACATGTGTGGAGGCGATCAAGATGTTGCGTGGTATATTAACTTTGGGTGCAACAATCACATGTGTGGCGATTCATCACTCTTCTGTAAGTTAGGAGAAGGGTTCAACAACGTGGTTAGATTGGGGAATTATGCAAGCATGAACGTTGTTGAAAAATGAAGTGTTTGATTGACTATAAAAGGAGTGAATCACCTTGTACGTGATGTGTATTATGTGTCCGGTTTGAAGAATAATATTCTCAGTGTTGGGTAGCTACAAGAAAGAGATTGGCTGTACTAATACAGTCAAATGAGTGTCGGATCTATCACCGCACAAAGGGTTTGGTATTCCAAGCCAACATGGCAGCAAATCGAATGTTTGTGTTGTTATCGAGCACTCAATCAATCAAAAGGGAAAGCAAGGAAGAATGTTTCCAAGCAACCACTAAAGATGTGGCTCACATTTGGCACCGAAGATTTGGTTATCTCAGCTACAAAGGGTTGAAGACTTTGCAAACAAAAGGCATGGTGAGAGGCTTGCCAAGTTTTTCTGATGGTGAAATTGTGTGCACTGATTACTTGAAAGGGAAGCAACATCGAGATGTAATCCCAAGGAAAAGTATATGAAGAGCATCGACAAAGTTGGAGTTGGTTCGTGTTGATATTCGCGGCCCAATTTCTCCGTTTTTGGAAGGCAACAAGAGGTATTTCATTTGCTTCATTGATGACTATCGTAGGAAGGCGTGGATGTATTTTCCTGCTTATAAGTCAGATGCATTCACTACCTTTAAGCTATTTAAAACTCTTGTTGAAAAAGAGACGTGTTTGTCCATTAAATCTCTAAGAACGGATTGTGGAGGTGAATTCACATCAGATGAGTTCAAGGAATATTGTGAAATGAATGGGATCAAGAGGTAATTAACTACTGCATATACACCGCAACAGAACGGAGTCGTCGAGCGGAAGAATAGAACCGTGATGAATATGGTGAGGAGCTTATTGGTTGAGAAAAATGTTCCAAGAAAATTCTGGGCAGAGGTGGTGAACTGGGCATTCTATGTTCTTAATAGATGTCCAACATCATCGGTGAAGGAAACGAGACCAGAGGAAGCTTGGTGTGGGGTGAAGCCTTCAGTTAGGCACTTGAGAGTCTTTGGTTGTATAGCATATGCTCATGTACCGGATGCTTGGCGAACAAAGCTTGAAGATAAGAGTCGTTGTTGTGTCCTTTTTGGTGTAAGTGACGAATCAAAGGCATACCGACTATATGATCCTACCTCCAAGAGGATTATTATCAGTCGGGATGTCGTCTTTGAAGAAGACGGGCAATGGTATTGGGAGAAGAGCTCTAAAGAAGATAACATGTTTGATTTAGAATGGGAAGATGAGAAAAGTGAAGAGAGAGAGGAATCGACTGATGGTAATGAAGAAGAAAATGCAGCTTCTCTAGTGACAGAACCCTGAAATAGAAGAGCACCAGGGTGGATGAATGACTATGTCCTTCGTGAAGGTCTTTCCGATAAAGAGGAAGAGGTACAAACTCACTTAGTCTTATTTGCTCATGTCATTCATTCTGATCCTACTTCATTTGACGAAGCAGTAAATGAGGATAAATGGAGGGCAACCATGGATGCAGAAAGGAGATCAATTGAGAAGAATGGAATGTGGGATCTCATAGAGTTGTTGAAAGGAGCGAAAAAATAGGAGTCAAATGGGTGTACAAAACAAAGTTGAATGAGCTTGGAGAAGTAGAAAAATACAAGGCTCACTTGGTCGCCAAAGGATATGCTCAGGAATACGGAGTTGATTATGAAGAAATATACGCTCTTGTAGCTCGTTTGGACACGGTTCGAATGATTTTGGCACTTGCTGCACAAAGAGATTGGTGTGTGTTTCAGCTGGACATGAAGTCGGCCTTTCTTTATGGGAAGTTAGCTGAGAATGTGTACCTGGAGCAGTCAAGGGGTTATGAAATAAAGAATGAGGAGCAGAAGGTAATTAACCTTAATAAAGCTTTGTATGGACTCAAGCAGGCACCGCGAGCATGGTTCAACCGAATTGAATCATACTTTAGAAAGGAAGGCTTTGAGAAGGAGGATAGTGAGGTATATTCATCAGTCAAACAAAGTATGTGATGGAAGTGTTGAGAAGATTTGGAATGGAGCATAGCAATTCTGTTGAAAATCCAATGGTTCCAGGATTTAAAATTTCCCAAGATGAAAATGGTGTTGAGATGGATGATTCATTTTTCAAGTAGCTGATTGGAAGCTTGATGTACTTAGCCGCTACAAGGTCGAACGTAATGTAGGCGGTTAGCTTACTGAGGAGGTATATGTCAAGACCTACAGAAGTTCATTATTCGACAGCGAAGAAAATTTTGCGTTACTTGCAAGGTACAACAAAGTTTGGCATTCTTTACAAAAAGGAAGGAAATTGGAAATTGATTGGCTTTACTGATAGTGATATATGGTGGATCGGTGGAGGATAGAAGAATTACTTCAGGTTATGTTTTTATGCTAAGTGGAGCTGCAGTAGCTTGGTCTTCTCGAAAGCAACCGATAGTAACGTTGAGGACGACGGAAGCCGAATTTGTAGCAGCTGCGGGAAGTAGTTGCCAGGAAATATGGATGCAAAGGGTGTTGAAGAAGATAGGCTACAAGGGCAGTGAAAGTACTGTCATCTTTTGTGACAATAGCTCAACAATTAAGTTATCGAGGAACCCAGTGATGCATGGCAGGAGTAAGCACATTGATGTGCGCTCCCATTTCTTAATGGAGCTTGTGAATGATGGAGTTGTGTAGCTTTAGTTTTGTGGTACAAGGCATCAGCTAGCAGACATCCTCACCAAACCGCTGAAATTGGAGTTATTTCGGGAGCTGAGAAGGAAGCTTGGAGTTTGTGATTTTCTAGGATTTAACTAGCTGCAAATGCAGTCTAGTTCAAGGGAGAGAATGATAAGGCTTAGTCAAATAAGTGTCCTGGTCTTTAGCATTGTTGGTTAGTTGATTTAGTCAAGTTTGTAGTCAAGTTTGTTTCCTTAATTCTTGTTAAAATGTGGGCTGTAGTTTATTACGGCGCATCTGTTTTCTTTATTTTTTGTTGCACTTTCACAAGGAATAAACAAGTCATTTTCCAGAACTGTTATTTGCCTTCTCTTGAGTTCTTGTTGCATCTAACAAAAACATATACAATAGTAGATAAAGTTAAATAGATTAAATTAGATTAATAAGTATTATTAAAAAAAATTAAAAATCAATAAATAATATATAGTAATACAATATATTAATAAAAACTACATAAGTATTAAAATTTATATATGTGTGGGTTTAGTTTGGTTTTGAAAAGAATCTAAATTTTATCAAATCTGAGTAGTTTTCACTAAAAGAGATCTTATATTGGAAAAAATTTAAGTCTCACATTGAAAATATACATGACTCTAAATAAGGTGGATGTTCATCCAACTCCCTTTTTTTTATTTTTTTATTTTATTTTACCATATTCTCACTTCCGATAGTGTAAAATACACTAGCCGGTCCTAATTTCCGGTAATGTATTTGGGAGCGGAAAAACAAAAAACAAAGGCCGATGAGCATTCAACTCTAAACAATTATGGGTTGTCTGATCGATAAGTTTTGATACCATATTAGATTTTTATGCTGAGCCTAACTTTTTTTGAAAAGATATGTTGAACATAATTTATTCTTACAAAATCGGTTTATAAGATGAGCAACGCCACTTTTTATAAATTATTTTAGAGTTCTATCTATATTAGACGTGCAACTTGAATTTGTATTTTGTAATGTTCAATTTTGTGCAACTTTAATTGTTTTAGATCAATGTGGTTTTTTTTTTCTCTTAAAAGAAATATAAATATCACCATAATTAACTCACACAACTGTGAGATCTCGGATTCAAACCCAAGAGAAGACGTTCAACCTAATAATATCGACATTTATCGATTAAACTAGAACTTATGGAGAGATTAATGTGATTTTTATTTAAGATCAATTTAAATTTGAACCACCCTAATTTAAATTAATTTTTGTTTTTATGAGAGTTTCCAAATTAAGATAAGCATATAATATTTAACTAAAAAAAGACTTTATGTGTCTATTTGGTGACAAGATAAAGAGAAATAATTCGATAAATTATATTATCATTTGTTTTAATCCAACATTTGATAAGTTAACAATATATAATAAGTTGAACTTTATATAATATATAGAAAAAAATTTATTCTAGATACAAGTTGAAGTAATTACAAACCAGCATAACAAATAAGAAAATATTTTGCTCATTACTTTTACAAAATATGATAAATATAAATATAAATTAGAAAAACAAAAAAGTAAAATTTGAGTAATTAAATTAAAATTTAAAAAATATTAATACTAATAATTAATTTTAATATTAATAAAAAATGATACTTTGGCCCTAAGAAGTGATTTGAATCAAATTAAAATTTAAAAAATATTAATACTAATAATTAATTTTAATATTCATAAAAAATGATATTTTGGCCCTAAGAAGTAATTTGAATAAACATTTCATTAAGTACTTATAAATTATTTTATAATCATAAAATATTAGTCAAATACAAGGGTGGATGGAACCTTATTTAAAGAAGCTATATGTCACATATGTCACTTGTATGATGTATCTATTAATAGCCACATCAAAGTTTTGTAATAGAATATGACACCAACAACTAAATATATGGAATGTAACTGTTCAAGGAGGACAAACATTTTTTTATAGGACTAAAACTCACTCCTAAATGTCTATTTAAATATTATCTATACTAATAATAAAGACAATACACCAATTTGGTGTAGCCTAATTTCCTTACTTATTCACCGTTGACAGTTTTTATTTATTTATTTAAAACCACTCAATCACACATTTCAATATTTTATCACTGACATAGATTACTTTTTTGTTCTTTTCAATAAATAAATAAAAACCACTTCTTTTGTATAATTATTTTTAAGTGAAAATTGTGCAATAATAGGGAAACTCAAAATTTTATGTATGTATTCATATTGTAAAAGAAAATAACATTATATCCATTTATGACAAAAAAAATGACATCTAGCTAGATTTTAGATTCCAAGTCATGTATGGCTGCGCAAGTGACCAAAAATGTTCATTGAACCAAGACCACTAGAATCATGACATAGGTGTAGGTGTCAAAAAATATGATCAATGACATAGGTGTCACAAAAAAAAAATCATATTAATTATAAATACATTCTCAATAGAATCTTCCAATCAAATTGCACTTTCCAATCTATTTCCTTTTCCACCATCAACACCTCTTTTTTTTCTCTGTTTCTTTCAATAAACCATAAAACAATAATCTCATCTAGGAAATTCACCTTGACTTTATAACACCCTTTTCTCCTATATCCTTCATATATAAATACTTAACCAAGTTGTACCTTTTTTAATCATAAATATTCATCAAACATCTAAAAACACTATTTCTTTTATTCTCTCTCTTTTTGTTATTATGATGAAAAGTGAGATAAACATGCTTGGTGTTAACAACCATATGATGAAGGGGAAAAGGCAGAGCAAAAAAAGCAAAAAAGAGGTAAAAGTTACTTATATTTCAAGCCCTATGAAGGTGAAAACTAGTGCTTCAAACTTTAGAGCACTTGTGCAAGAACTCACTGGTCAAGATTCCAATGTTGCTGAAATGTTTGTGGAAGTTAATGATAGAAGTGTTCATGTTGATGATGTTCAAAATCATGACAAAGGTTCAACTCAACAACAATGGAGTAGTGATAATTCTAGTGAAGCCTATATGCAAGAGGACTCTACTCGGATGAAACTTGATGAAGATTACAATTTTATACCCTCAATGGAGGCATTAAATGGACACCTTCAATATGATTTTTTGAGTTTTGATATGATATAGATATATGGTGAAATGTAAACATGTATATACAACAGAAGCATATGAGATTGAACTTAGATCTGCTACTGTAGTCGTACGGAGTAACAGCTGTGAGGACTATTAAATTTAGAGGGATATAACTTTTCTCTATAGATTTAACGGTTCACACAGTTGTTGCATCGTACAACCACAAAAAATGATTCATGTATTATGAGATAAGGCAATATTTGACTATAAGGTCAAAATTGATTTTCTCTATTATTTTGTATGAGATTTTGTTACTGGTAAAGTAATTAATTACAACTGTTTGATATATTATTGTTACATGCACATTGAAAAAGATCAAGAGCATGGATATGATGGCAATAAGAATACATGATTTTTTAATTAATAGTTGAGATTATTTACTTTATCATTTAAATTAAATTATTTAATTTAATTAGTTGCGTTCTGAATATTAGAGAGTAGTTTGTTAATTATCTTTTGGTTTTTATTTTTTCTTTCTTGTTTAACCCATTGGAAAAGAAAAAGAGTAAAATTCGTTTAAGATTATAAGATCATGAAAGATTAGATGTTCTGAAATGCAAAAGCAGTAGTATGACTAGATGCAAAACATGTCATATATAAGGTGCAAAAATAGAATCAAACTAGAAGTAGATGAGTAGAAAACCAAATAAGTCCTTACATGAATGAGTAGCAAAAGTCATTGTAGAGGAAGGAGAACCCAAGGGACAAAATGGATGGTTTTATAGTGGGGAGATATATAATATATTAATTAACATTTGAGAGAGATATTGCTAAGATGACATAGAGTAACAATTATGTTTATTTAGAGAGAGATTATTTATTCATGTTTGGTTTGTGTCATCTTAATGATTTCTCTTAAGTGTAATTAATTTAGTAAAGAAAATGATACTTCAAAGATGTTTATTGAATTTACAGTTAAGAATGCGATAACTAGGGGATTTAGTAAATAAAATGATACTTCAAAGATCAAATTAATTTCATTTTGTAGAACATTTTTGGTACATATAAAAAATCATGCAAATTGAGTGTTTTTAATTTTATACAATATGTGGATATTATCTTTAATTTTTTATCCATTGTCAATCACTAAAGAGTTTTTACTATTATCATTAAGTCTTAGTTCAACAAGTAAATGTTAATATTATTAAGTTAAAAATCATGTTTTAAATTTAAATCCAAAATCTCATAACTGTTGTGTGAGTTTCTGATTGTAATTGTATTATATCATCTATAAGCTAAAAGGAAAAACAAGTTTTTAACTGTTTGAAACTTGTGAGTTTAATGTGTAACATAACATAGTTGCTTCTACCACTATCAAAGCATGAATCATAGTTTTAAATAAGATTGAGTCTGAGATTATATTTCTTGAAAGTTTGAGTTTGTCAGCAAAGTATTTTTTATTAACAGTTTCAATTTTTTAAAAGTTTAAAATTTGTATTTTCAATGTAAAATTTATAATTTTGTATTTTTTAACAAGTGTTTTTTACTGTATATATTAGCAAGACCGTAATTGAAAAAGTAGAGAAGTTGAAAAGCAAAATAAATAGTAAAAAAAAGTAACATGTGAGATAAATTGTGGTGATAAAAAAATTAAACTAAGTCTACCATTTTTATATTTTGTTTCTTAATTAAATTAAATAATATTTTAAGTTGAATTAAAATTAAATATCATTGATAACAAAAAAAAA
>JBBPBQ010000001.1:6231313-6260621 GCA_037974755.1 Cicer yamashitae | reverse complement strand
ACATTTATTAATTGATACTAGTTAAGAATTACGAATAGAGATAGATATTAGTAAATATCTACAAACTCAAATAATAGTAATCTATTATATGTTGAACAAAATAGATATTTATATTTATTTCATATTCATGTAAATATATAAAACAAATATCATAAATATATTTTTTTATTTAAAAAAATTACATTTATATAGAAGAAATGATATTTTTTTTAATTATTTAGTTTTTTCTTCTTTTTGAACAAAAACATTAGTCACCGACTAAATAAATTCAATTTGTCACATCCAATTTCTTTTTTCTTTTATAACAAAGTAATCTTCAATCAATACATTATTTTTGTAACTTTATTTATTTTGTTATTATTCTCTCCATTTTCTCTTCTTTATTATTATAATTTTGAAGTATTTTTAGTTATATAGTTGTGAGAAAAATAAATTAAAAAAGAGCACAAAACTATAAAAAAAAATACAAATTCATTAGAGTTTGGACTCATCTTTTCTCTCTCTCTTCTATACCTCACTCTATCCCAACAACGAATAATAAAAAATAAAAATAATTCATAAAAAAGTTTGAACAGATACCATCATCATTCATCATCATCACCACAATTTCAAGGTGGGTTTTGCTTCATTTTTCATCTACATCACTAAAAGGTGAATAAAAGCATAGCATCCATTCTCAATTTTACAGCAACTTGGTTTTTTTGGTGATTCCTTTTTCTATATTATTTTTCAGCTTGGTTTTGGTTTTCTCTTTTTTCATTGATTTGGGTATCTGGGTGTATCTTCTTTTATGTCAAATTAGTCTATGCTATTCAAAGTGAATTGCTTTTACTTTTAATTATTATTTTTTCTTTCTGGTAAGATGTTATGTTTTTCATTAATTTTGGCTTGTGGGTACATTGGATTGTTCTAAAGTTTGTGTTTTTTTCATTTGGCCATGTGTTTTTTTTTGCATCTACTGCAATTGAGTTTTCGGGTCTCTTTGGATTGACTTATTTAAGCTTATTTACTGACATAAACACTTGTGAGACTCTTAAGAGTTTATGAAAAAAGTCTGCTTATTTCTATAAGCTCTTCAAAATAGCTTATGAAAACAACTTGACTATGTTTTATCTTTTTGTTATAGGAATAACTTATATATAAGCACTTCTATGATACGAGTGTATGCTGTAAGCGCTTGATTAACCTTTTATCAAAACAAAACCTTTTTATTTTTTTTTATTTTTTTTTGCAATTGTTTGGGATTTATTTTCTGTTAGTAACTTTGCTATTATAGAAATTCCCTAAGATTTGAATTGTGTGAATAATGTATTTATTTTTGAAGTTGAGTTTATTGATTATCCTCGTGACAATAAGCATGTAAAGACAGGTCTCTTTCTTTTGCAATATTGGTTGTGTTTGTTATAAGTTTTAGTAATTGGTTATTTGTTCTGCTTCTACTAAAAGCAAATGTTGTGTTTTTTTTTTCTTATCTGTGAATTGTTTTTTCAGGTTTAATATCATGTTAAGCAGCATGGAAATTGAGGATATGGTGATGTATGTGGAGTAGAGTAGTGTTTTGTATAAAATGAGAAGGGAACAACAAGAGGGATGTCGAGCTTCAATTCACAACTGCCATATTCCAATGCATGGTATGTCTTCCTCTTTACAGTTACCTTCTCAGGGTGGCTTTGATTTGATTCACTCTAGGCACAATGTAAATGTAAGCATAACAATTAACAACAGAGTCGCTATACAACTGTTTTGTATATCGTTTGGTAGTCTTTTTGTGGGAGATTTCAATGTGTAGAGAGAACCCTTCATTTTTGCTTTCTTAGGGTCTATTTGGCAAAACGCAATCAGCGGATAAGTTAGCTAATAGCAGATGACCTTATACCAGATAGCAGATAAGTTAGTTGATATCTGATAGCGGATAAACTAGTAAGTTGAACTCGAGGAGGTTGGTAACATTAGCAATTGAGCTTGTGTTTTAGGGTGCAGCTAGGTTAAAACAGGAGGGAAGGAAAATTTCTTATTATTATTATTGAAACAGAAACAGTACAAATATATATATATACAATGCTACCAGCTATCTAATGAATGCAGAATAAAGTAAAAATAAATTAGGAAATAAATCAAATCAGAGTGATTTGATTATTTCCCAAAATATAAATAAACTTAAATAGAAAATCAACTAATAAACACAATCATATCAGATCTGATTGCTATATGTCAACACCCCCCCTCAAGTTGGTGCATATATGTCTAGCATGCCCAACTTGCTTACAAGAAATTCAAAACTGGGTCTGAACAGTCCTTTGGTAAGGATATCAGCAACTTGTTGTGAAGTAGGGACAAAAGGCATGCAAATCAGACCTGCATCTACTTTCTCTTTTATAAAATGTCTATCAATTTCAACATGTTTGGTTCGGTCATGTTGAACAGGATTTTGAGAAATACTAATTGCTGCCTTGTTGTCGCAATACAGCTTCATTGGAAGATTTATAGGAAGTTTAAGCTCTTCTAAGATTCTTTGAAGCCATAGGATTTCACAAACACCTTGGGCCATTGCCCTATACTCTGCCTCAGCACTGCTTCTAGCTATTACATTTTGTTTCTTGCTCCTCCAAGTAACTAAGTTTCCCCAAACAAATGTGCAGTAACCAGATGTTGACTTTCTATCCGTGATGGACCCTGCCCAATCTGCGTCAGTAAATACCTCAATGCCTTGTTGATCAATGTTTTGGAAAAACAGTCCCCTTCCGGGGGAACTTTTGAGATACCTTAGAATACGGTAAACAGCCTCTAAATGTTCTTCATGAGGTGAATGCATAAACTGACTCACTAAGCTAACAGCAAAGGCTATATCTGGACGAGTATGAGATAGATAAATTAGTCTTCCTACTAATCTTTGATACCGAGATGTATCCACTGGATCACCACTGCCATCACTACCAATTTTCTGATTAGGATCTATTGGAGTATCAGCTGGCCTACAACCCATCATCCCGGTTTCTTTTAGAATGTCTAAAATATATTTCTGTTGTGATACAACAATCCCTTTCTTTGATCTTGTAACTTCCATTCCCAAAAAATATTTTAAAGACCCAAGATCTTTAATTTCAAACTCAGCAGCAAGAGATGCCTTCAAATTTTTTATTTCATTAGAATCATCCCCAGTGATAACAATATCATCTACATAAACGATCAATATAGCCATTTTACCTTCAGAAGAATGTTTCACAAACATGGTGTGATCGCTTTGACATTGAGAATATCCCTGCTTCTTAACAAATTGGGTGAATCTTTCAAACCACGCTCGAGGTGACTGTTTCAAGCCATAAAGAGACTTCTGAGGCTTGCAGACCTTTTGGTTGAATTTAAATTCAAACCCCGGGGGTGAATCCATATAGACTTCCTCCTCTAAATCTCCATTTAAAAACGCATTTTTTACGTCTAGCTGCTGTAATGGCCAATCCAAGTTAACCGCTAAAGATAAAAGAACTCTAATGGTGTTAAGTTTTGCAACAGGAGCAAAAGTTTCTGAGTAATCAATACCATAAGTTTGTGTAAAGCCTTTGGCAACTAGCCTGACCTTATACCTCTCTACTGATCCATCAGCCTTGTGTTTTATAGTAAACACCCATTTGCACCCTACAGTTCTCTTTCCCCTAGGTAGATCCACCTCTTTCCAAGTTTGATTTTTTATAAGAGCACTCATCTCCTCCAAGATAGCTTCTTTCCACTTAGGAACCCTTAGAGCTTGTTGTATATCTCTTGGGATCTCTGTTTTTGTCAGTTCACAAGTAAAAGCTCTAAATGTGGGGGACAATTTGTCATAAGATATAAAGTTACTAATAGGATGTTTTGTACATGCTCTTATCCCTTTTCTAACAGCAATGGGTAGACTAGAATCATCAAAGGTAGGTTCTAAAGGAACAAAATCATTGGGAACAGGTTCAGCAAAGACAAGATTATTATGATCAAAATTTTCAGAATTTTGAAAGGGTACAACAGAATTAGAAAGACTCGTACCTGTTGGATCCTTGGATGTTTGGCAGTGTTGAGGTTCTCTTCTCTGAGGCACTTTTTTTCTTAAGTATACGTGGTCAAATGGTTGGATACCTTCGTTATCAATCTCAACTGTCTCATTCTCAACTTCTGGTTCTGTCAAAACATTTTCTTGAATATTATGTTCATGGCTTTTTTGACTAGATTCACCCAAAGATTTTGTTTTGTTATTTTCCTCAATTTCTAGTATTTTCAAATAGGATTCTGTTATGTTACTTTTCTCACAATCTGTTTTTTTCAAATTGTTTAGAAAATCCAAATTTGCAATTTTTAAATATTGAACATCATCTTCTTTAATTATCCCCCCTTGAAGATGATTACCAAAAAAAGGAGTTTTTTCAAAGAAAGTGGCATCCATAGTCACAAAAATCTTTTTGGAAATAGGTTCAAAACATTTGTATCCTTTTTGATTGGATGCATAGCCAATAAAAACACATTTTCTTGCTCTAGGCTCAAGTTTTCCTTGATTCAGATCATGAATATGAACAAAAACAGTACATCCAAATATCTTTAGGGGTAGAGTGTATGAAAGTTTATTATTAGGAAATAGACATGTGAAAACATCAAAAGGAGTTTTGTAATTTAAAATTTTGGTAGGCATCCTATTTATTAAATATGTTCCAGTGAGAATTGCTTCTCCCCAAAGATACTTTGGAACCTTATTTTGAAACAACAATGCCCTAGCAACTTCAAGGAGATGTTTATTTTTTCGTTCAGCCACTCCATTTTGTTGTGGAGTATCCACACATGAACTTTGATGAATGATACCTTGTTGTAGGAAAAACTCATTTAAGTGTTTATTAAAATATTCCCTTCCATTATCACTACGGAGAATTTTGATTTTTACTTGAAATTGGGTCAAAATCATTTGAAAAAAACTTTTGAAGATACTTTCAACTTCAGATTTTGTTGTCATTAAGTAAACCCAAGTTAATCGAATGTGATCATCTATGAAGGTAATAAACCATCTTCTTCCATTAGGAGTAGGGTCCCTACAAGGTCCCCAAACATCACTATGAATTAATGTGAATGGACTAGATGGTTTATGCACCTGAGGAGAATAGGAAGAACGATGATGCTTTGCAAATTGGCAAACTTCACAAAAAAACTGATCTGGATTTTTATTCTTAAAATACTCGGGAAATAAGTGCTTCAAATACAAAAAATTTGGGTGTCCTAGCCTATAATGCCATAACATTATTTCCTCATTATTATGAACCAAAACTGAGTTGAGACAATTACTATGAAATTCCTCTTTAAGATCAGCCTCATCATCGAAGAGATAGAGACCATTGACCTCTTTAGCACTGCCAATCATCCTCCCCGATTTCAACTCCTGAAATTGACAATTAACTGGGTTAAAAATAGCCAAACAGTTAAGATCTTGTGTTAATTTGCTTATGGACAGCAAGTTACATGACAAATTTGGAACATGAAGGACATTGTGAAGAGTTAGAGTTTTAGAAATAGGAATAGAACCAACTCCAGCTATGGTGGAAAAAGTACCATCAGCTATCTTTACCTTTTTATGACCTGCACAAGTACTATAAGTGGAAAACAATTTTGAGCAATCTGTCATATGATCAGTGGCTCCAGAATCGATGATCCATGGAGTTTTTGAATTTGGTTTGGAACTCAAAAGAGCAGAAGAGAAAGAGATACCTTTTTGAGCAAGAGAGGATGAAGAAGTAACTGACATAGAGGTAAAGAGCTTATACAGGTGCTCTAGTTGTTCCTTAGAGAAAGGAGATTCTCAGAGTTAACTTTATTCTCCACATTTTCTCCATTTGCAGCTTGGAAGGCCTTACCCTCTCCATTTGGCTTCTTCTTCCAGTTGGGTGGTTTTCCATTAAGTTTCCAACAAGTTTCCTTAGTGTGCCATGGTCGTCTACAATGATCACACCAAGGTCGTTTTTTTCTTTCTCCATCTGCTTCGTATCCCTTTGCAGCCATAGCCGAACTCTCAGTTTCTTGCACCCTTGTACTATCAGAGTTTTGCAGCATAACTTTCCTTCTGGATTCCTCCCTCCTTACTTCGGAAAATACTTCCTTCAATGAAGGCAACGGTTTTCTGCCCAAAATTCGACCACGGACTTCATCAAGTTCTGGATTGAGTCCTGCTAGAAATATATAAACCCTATCATTCTCTTCTCTTTTCTTAAATCTGTTTGCATCTTTGGAATTCTCCCAATCATCCTCATAACATTGGTCAAGCTCCTGCCAAAGGACAACCATGAGATTAAAGAATGTTGTGACATCTTTATCTCCTTGTTTAGACTGCCACAAACGAGTTTTAAGTTCATAAATCTGTGAGGAGTTCTCCAAGTCGGAATAGCAATCGCGTACAGCTTCCCACACCTCTTTTGTAGTGGAAATGAATAGGTAGGGCTTCCCAATGGAAGATTCCATTGAGTGAATCAGCCACCCAATGATTAGGGAGTTCTCTGACTTCCATTTTTGGTAGGCTGGATCGGTCTTCTCTAGTTGAGGAGTATCTCCAGTCAAGTAGCCTAACTTTCCCTTGCCATCAAGAGCTAACTTCACAGTCTGGGCCCATTCAACATAGTTTCTGCCATTCAGCTTTTGGATTAGAAGCTGTAAACCAGAGTTTATGGATAGTGGATCATTTGTGGTAGGGGTTGACACGATTTTAGGGTCACCAGAATTTTTTTCTGGTATTGTAGTAGTGGAGGAACAATTTTTTTCAATTTGTAAGGACATGGTGAGCTGCCACAGGATCAGAGCCGAAGCTCTGATACCATGTGTTTTAGGGTGCAGCTAGGTTAAAACAGGAGGGAAGGAAAATTTCTTATTATTATTATTGAAACAGAAACAGTACAAATATATATATATACAATTCTACCAGCTATCTAATGAATGCAGAATAAAGTAAAAATAAATTAGGAAATAAATCAAATCAGAGTGATTTGATTATTTCCCAAAATATAAATAAACTTAAATAGAAAATCAACTAATAAACACAATCATATCAGATCTGATTGCTATATGTCAACAGAACTAATTGATAAATATAAAACGACATAAAATAAATTTTTTAATTAATATTTAAATATATTTATTCAATCAAAATAATGATGGTAAAAACGAGAGAAACTCTTGGTGCTTTAAATGCTCATAATTGGAGTTAAGTTCTTCTTTTCTCGTAGAATTTCTTATCGCTCTTGAACTTGAGTTTCAATCCAAAGTTCTAGAGACTATACCTAGAAATGTTTTAAGCAAACTAGCTAGTACCTGCACTTAAAAGATGTAGCATGTATTAGACATATTAATTAGTTAGTTAGTTAATTAATTATACAAGTTAAGTACAATGAGTAACAATTAGTTAGCATAACTAGTTGCCTAGTTAGTTATACTAACTAGTTGATACTCATTGTACTTAACTTGTATAATTAGTTAACTAACTAACTAGTAATATGTCTAATAGCATGGTTTCGTTAGATCTATCGTACGAGAAACCATGTAGTCAACCCTACTTAACCATGTAACCGACTCGACCTTGTGGGATAAGACTTGGTTTTTGTTATCGTAAACATAATTGTTTAGGTAGGTACCATGATAAATTTTATGCCTCACTTCATGAATTCTACTGTATAACATTCCCCTATTTTTTGTTCTGCCATGTCTTACTCTTAAGTTACTCCTTCAATGGAAATTTGAATCAAGTGTCTGATCAAGAACATCATATTCGCCATGAGAATAAAAGTCATAAATTTTTAATACTAACCTATTGTTATATTCTAGTTTTTGTTTTTGCATTCATCAAGTTTTGGAAGACTTGTGTTGGCATGTATTGTTTGTCCGCAAAAGTAATACTTGAAGATTAGGCTGTTGCTTAGATCTCTCACATGATTTTCAGCTATACAGAGGGAAGCACGGTTGATTCTTTTCATGTGTCTGACTTTGATCAATCAGTTGGATATTGCTTAGAGGACGCCGTTGGCTTGAGTGGAAGTAAGTATTCTTATAAGACTTTTGCTCTTTTGTTGGTCTAAATGACATTTTATTGGGAAAATTAACACTATGGACCAGTAATAAGCTATATAGCACCGACACTTCATATCAAAGTCGTGTCAGGTGTTCATTATCTTAAACTATTACCAGTGTCATTTGTCGGTGTTAGTGTCATGTCTAGTATTCGTATTTGTGTTACTGCTTCATAGCTAACAAGTAACAATTAATTTTTAGGGACAAAAATGTTTATTTTATAGAGAGAATAACCAATTAATTTCACACCAAATGAACAATAATACCTTTGATACTTCTCTTTCCATTAGTGGTAAGAAATGACTACTAAGTAATAGCCACTTACAAACTTCTTAATTTCATTTAACTGTATAAAAAGATATCTGCTTAAAACTGTTAAAAACTCGGTTTTAACAGTCTCATCAATCTCTTAGCAAAGATAGCATTATCAAGGGCAATAAAAAATGCCATGATGGATAAAGTAAAGGAAAAGTTACACTCACACATACACCTGCGTACACAAATGTACACATGTTGTTTCTTTTGTATCAATAGTTAAATAATGTCACATTTTCATTCTCTAATGATTTTTCCTACTATATTGATTTTTTATTTTTATTTAGTGAGCTTTCAGCTTGGTAAATTAGATGATTGGTAACCCGTTACAATACAAACTCTTATTTTTACATGTTGGGTATGACTCATAGTGATAAGTGGGCATGTTGCTCAGGCGGGGGGCGAAGCCTCCTGCGGTGCGGTTCAGAGGTAATCTTGTAAACTGGACTATAGTATTTCAACAGAAGTTGTATACTGTAAACCATGAGCTTGAATCATATTAGAAAGGTATTGCAGCCGCTCTGCAGTCAAATACATAGGCACAATTGGTTGAACTCCGTATAATCAAATCTCGTGTGTTCTTTGTTTGTGTCTTTCGTATTTGTTTTCTTTTGAACCGGGATTGCTGCTCTAAATACTATTGAAGATTCAATTATGTGATCAATCAAAGTGGTATTCAAACACATAAAGTTTTGTATCTATTTTCTTTTGAACTGGTGTTGCTGTTCTAACATTACAACTTTTCTTTCATTTCTTTTCAACTTTGTTGCGAACTTCACTTGATTAAAGTCCATTGACAAACGATACACAGCTACAAAGCTTACAAGTAAAAAAGGCTCAATCATCAAATCTAGTCACAATATTGATTGGTAATACAGAAAATCAGGAAGAGTCTGCCATGGCTGAAGGAAGTCCTATAACTGATATTTCTACTGATGGTGACACCGATGATAAGAATCAACGGGTAATTTTACTTTTTACATTCCATGCTATATATTTTCTTCCTTTTTGTTTCAGAATATGTTTGCATTGAACACATATATATCATCAATGATTCGATTAAGTGACCAATCAAAATGGTATTCAAACACATGAAGCTTTAGTTGATATTCTTGACAATCCAACATTTATGCATTCCTTACATGCAGTTTGATAGAAGTCGGTCCCTTGCTGCAATGGCTTCTGACTCCGGTGACAGATCAAAGAATAAATCAGATCAAAAGGTAAATTATATTTTGAATTGCAAATGTCCAATTTTCTTAATTTTAAATAGCATTACTGAATTTTTTACATATTGCAGACTCTCCGCAGGCTTGCTCAGAATCGTGAGGCTGCAAGAAAAAGCCGGTTGAGAAAGAAAGTAGGAATATTTACTTATACATGTTTTATTAATATTTGTCCTTAATATTTTTATAAGTGTATTTTTTTGTCTTCTTTTTTCTCTGTACATAATACTGTGGTATCAATGTAACTTAGCTGGACAAAAATTGAATTTCAGTTAGCATATATAAATTTTTTGAAGATTTTGCCTCTTTTTATGATTCTCAGGGTGCTATATATTCTCATAAAAATGGATTTACTGCCGTCAGTTTTTCCTGTATTTACTGCAGTTAGAGACATTGGTGGTCGTCCGATCTTGATGGTCTAAAAATATGCCGACTTTAATTTTTATTTTATAATTTAAAATACTGAGTTTAATTAAAAGCTGAACCATCCAATCTTGGTCGGACGGTGACCGGTGTCCGACTGCATGGATGCAAGGGATATTAACGGCGGACCATCCGGATCCATTCTCATCTATGTGGTTGTATATATCTGGATGGCATGTTTGGATCTTACATATTATGTTAGCATGCTGATAAATATAAGTGCAATGAACATTAGTTTGGATCTACATTAATTAATGTTCCCTTAAACTTCCCCTCTTTTAATTTTACCTCTCAAATTGTATACCAATGGATGTTTCTTCTTAACTACACTTAAAATGGGATCTATAAAATGGTAAATCTGGATATTCAACCTTTATGATTGTGTAGCAGGCTTTGGAGTGCTAACTACTATTTTTTTATGAATCTTGGTGATAAGTTGATAACTGAATCCAATGATTCTTATATTGCTTGACTGATATGATGTTTTTAAGAAAATTATTATGTTTACAATGGCCATTAAAATGCAAGAATTGATATTTTATGCTTATTATTCCTGCAGGCTTATGTCCAACAGTTGGAAAGTAGCCGTTTGAAGTTCACTCAACTGGAGCAAGAGCTTCAGCGAGCTCGGCAACAGGTGAAGTTTGAATATTCCTTCGAATTAGATTGTCTCATTTCTTTTAAATGACACTCATCTTTGTCCACGAGGTATAAGTTCAGTGGTAAAAATTTGACTTTTAAGAGACATAACTCAAATCTCCTCGAGGATACTTGTAAAATAGTCATCAGTGTCACATTAATCGATAAATGACACTCATTTTTGTATGTTGTGTTCGATTTCAAAAACAAAACTCTTGTTCTTGTCCTGTAGGGAATCTTTATATCAAGCTCAGGTGATCAAGCACACTCAATGAGTGGAAATGGTATCCTTTCTGAAATATGTTATTCCACAAATTTTATTGTCACAATATGCATATAAAAGTAGTGGGGCAATCGGTGTCCATTACGGTAACCGTGGTTTTAAATTGTGGTTGCAGTTACCTGCAAACCACTTAATCGCATTAAAATGCGGAAAAATGTGGCCGATGCGGTCAAAATTGTGGTTGCGATGACTTTGCAGAGACCACAAAATCCCTTATATTGCATCCGCAGTTGTGGTTGCGTTCCTCAATTTAAAACCATGATTGTAACAAGCTATTTCACAAAACAGATTTAATATCTTCTCTGTTACATGAGGTACTCCTTAATTGCATTGTTTTACAGGGGCCATGGCATTTGATGTAGAATATGCAAGGTGGCTGGAAGAGCAGAATCGACAAATTAATGAGCTAAGAGGAGCTGTAAATTCTCATGCGAGCGATACAGAACTTCACATGATAATGGATGGTATATTGGCACATTATGATGAGATATTTAGACTTAAGGGCATTGCAGCTAAGGCTGATGTCTTCCATTTGTTGTCTGGCATGTGGAAAACACCAGCTGAGAGGTGTTTTCTATGGCTTGGTGGTTTTCGATCGTCTGAACTCCTCAAGGTGAGCTTATAGTGTTCTCATGATGGTTTCCTTAAAACATTTTCCTCTGTCTCATATTAACTGTCTTCTAAGGTAATGCAAACAACTTAAGAAAATGATTACTTATACAAGTTTTCAATGCAAAATAGTATGTTACAACTAAAATATCCTTGTACTTTATTTATTATTAACACGCCGTATACTTGGAAAAAGTAATAAATAAGGGTAATATTAGGAAAAAGTAATAAATGCTTTATTGATATATTTTTTTTCGGTTCTTAAATAGCCTAGCGGCAAAATGCACACTAATTGTGGAGAAGTGGGGATCCCAGTTTCAAATCCGCGTTCCAACATATCAAATGTCTTTGTAGCTACCATATGAGTTGTACTTACATAACTGTTTTATTGATATTCTAAAATAACAAATAATGTAAGACAGTAAATCAAGTAGGTCCCACATAAATTTGGTGGTACCAAATATAAATTTCAACTAACAAAAAGTGTGTACTTAAAAGAGTGTGTTAGAGAGTATTTTTTCTGTGGTTTCTTCTTGGTTCTTGATAATACTGTTTGATTGAGATTCTAAAATTTTAGATTTAATATTCCTATTATTATTTTTTGGTAGGAGATTTATCATTTTAGGATCGTTAGTGTTGAGTATGGCTCATATTCGCTGATAAATGGAGTGGAGCTGTAAACGTAATGAGTAGAGTATTTAAACAAAGATTTTTACTTTGTAATCCTAATTAGTTATAATAGAAAAGTACAACAACCACTACTTTCGGAGAAGTAGGCACAGTTCGCCGAACATGATTTATGTCTTTCTTAAACTTTCTTATTACATGTTACATAAAACTGTTGTGAAAAACAAAGAATTTAAATTTCTATATCTGGTTTGACCTTTGACTTGAGTGCCATGAAATTTGGTTGCAGCTTCTGATAAATCAATTGGAACCTCTCACAGATCAGCAGCTAGTAGGCATTACAAACTTGCAACAATCTTCGCAAGAGGCGGAAGACGCATTGTCTCAGGGCATGGAAGCATTGCAACAGTCCCTTTCTGAGACATTAACTACTGGACCACTTGGGTCCTCTAGTTCATCAGGGAATGTGGCAAATTACATGGGTCAAATGGCTATGGCAATGGGTAAGCTAGGGACACTTGAGGGGTTTATTCGACAGGTAAGCTTTTTGTTACTTGCACTCGAATGCAATCATTATGATACATTTTTCTCAAATAAGTGACGTATTTTATTGTCCCAAAATATAAGAGTATTTTAATATGTTGGAAAATGTCAATCCCTTAAATGGATCTTAGTATTTCGGGGGATTAGTCTCTACAGTCGCGTGGTGATGATACCTTGGTTTATTAAAAAAATCACTCTCACCAAGGAAATTGGTTAATTTAGTTAAAAGCATTTGAAGTTGTCTACAATTTGTATAATTTTACCTAAACTACTTTAAATTCATTGGCAAATTTGTCTTTCGAAAAAGAGTTTGTGTCAGTAAATTACCCACTTTATTATTTGTTAACAAAAAATATGTGAATTAAATAGAGATGTTCTTGTAAAAATATAATTAATGTATAAACAATTTCAAATAAGAACTTGAGATGTAAATTTGTAGGTATATAATGTTGAATGCTAACAACAATTATTCTAACATTCTCTTTCAAACACTTCATCTCTGATTGAGTGAAATTCATGTAAGTCCCATTATTTTGAGAATAGGTCCTACATAAAGTGGTAGGACTTAAATGAATTTCTCTAAATAAGAGAATGAATGTTGAAAAGAGTGATGGAAAGAGAGTGTTAGAATGAGTGTTGCTAATACTTTTCTCTTAACATTTGATTTTCATATCAATGGTTAAAGTTTCTCAATTTTTCCTTGGAATTAAAGACACATCAATGCCTTTTCAACACCCTTCAAACAAAGGACCAAGGAAATGTTCTTATATACGCCATTTCATGGCAAATTATTGCTAAGAAACATCTCTATAAAATAACTTACTGAGTTGATTTCTGTGGTGGTCATTTGAAGGCCGACAACTTGCGGCAACAGACACTGCAACAAATTCACCGCATATTGACAACTCGCCAGTCAGCTCGCGCGCTCCTTGCAATTCACGACTACTTTTCCAGATTGCGTGCTCTTAGCTCCCTTTGGCTTGCGCGTCCAAGAGAATGAACAATGAAGGGTAGTAAAAAAAAAAGCCTGTCTAATTCATCTTCATAGGTTTTACTCTTAATTTTATTGTGTTGTTGTTTTCATATCACTGATATTAAGGTTCATCAAGTTACATAATATTATGTATCTTGTTTATTACTAATAATATTTTACATTAAGCAAGTCATTAGGCTCAAATGGTTAATGAGCTTCAGTTAAGGACGAATAATTCAAGAGAATCCGAGCTGGAACAATTCTTGAACAAACGTTACTTATCTCTCGATCGAACACTAGATTAATGGGGTCTCATTCCTTTGAGAAACTAGAGGATTAAAAAAAAAATTGTACATTGTGACAGCCAGCTGAGAAGCTTCATGATCATTTCATACAAAAAGATATTGGTGTCAAGTTTGAATTTGAATGTTCGAATTCAGCTGTCGTTGTTTTTCCATCTATTTGAATCAGAAGAGCTTTGTGATTCACATGTGAATTATTGAATTTGTTCTTCGTAATTTAACATTTTGCTGTAACTCTCATTTGGCATATTCTCATTCATTAATTTCTTTGGATCACTTATTTACTTTACCATTTGTCCATAATATTAATAGGTGAAATTTGTATAGTAAAAGGTTCCATGAATGTGATTGAGATAATGCTAACTTTGGAAGATAAAAATGGAAAGTAAGTATCTATGGCCAGTTCATTTCTTTTTCTATATAATAACACAAGATCATTCTGGAAGAAGAAAGATCATTCTGGTTCATACAAAAAAAGCAGTCTAGAAAAAACCTAAATCATTCTGGTTTTTGACAGCATTTAGTCTATTCACACAAGATCATTTTGGACAACTTATTCCAATAGATTAAAAGAAGCAAATCAAAACATCAAGAACCATAACAAGATCAACCTCTAGATTGATGGCATATGAAACAAATACAACTAGGACAACAATGATAAGACCCTAATATGCATCTCTGCAGAAAGGCAACTTGCGTACAAAGCAGAAAAAAGACTGACACCAAACAACTGTCAAAAGTTGTCAGTTCAATACTCGCTCAAAGCAGAAATGAAGAACGTTCTGGGTATAAAGCAAGAATGTTCTTGATAAATTAGAACACTTGTCTATTAAAAAGATAAAACTAGACAGCTGGATCTCCAACGGCTACATGAGTTGTCATTAGCCTTCATCACGCCTATAAAAGGAACCTCAAGGTCAATATAACTGCAAGAGTTTGAAGTGCAAGCAATCAATCATTTAAACAATCATACTTGAGAAATCTAAGCTCTTCAATCAAGCAAAACCTCAAGTTCTTTTTCACTAGATTCAAGGATCTCTTTGCTGAGTCTTTTTGTTGAATATCAAAACTCAAACAAGTGTTGAGTATATTTTGATCCATCAATCCTCTTTCAATATTTCATTTGAAACTCAAGACTATATTCTTAAAGATAGTTTAAGTGTGTTGTAAAAATTCTTTTGTGAATAAAAGCAAGAACATTCTTATGTGAAAAGCAAGAACATTCGTGAGGACTGGATGTAGCCCACCTTGAGTGAACCAAGATACACTCCTATGTGATTCTCTTTTCCTTATCTTTATTTATTTCTTACTCACTAAGTGTTGAGACAAAATCTCAATTTAATGTTTTGATGAAAACAAACAAAATGTTAATTATGATTCTAAATGTTATGTTAATTTAACTTGTGCTTTTGAGTGTATTAATTCAAAGATAGGAGCCAAGCAAAGCAAAGAAATCAGATTCAAACTGAACAGACAAAGAAACAACAAAATCTGGAAAACGGAGAATGTTCTCCAGTTTCAAGAATGATCGTCACAGCCTCTTGACCAATCAATATCCACCATTTCAACGAAGCTTTTGCCTCTGAATTTTATACTAGTTCATCAGTACATGGCAAGAAACAAGTAGAAATCATTATAGTCAAAGAAGGCATTCGAATCACAAAGAGAGAAGATCACAAACTAGCAAGACCAAACAGATTTGAACTTGACTGTCAACATTCTTGACAGCATTCTGATCATTCTCCAGCATGTTAACATTAATCTCCAGCATGCTAACATTAATCTCTAGCATGCTAACATCATTCTCCAACATGTTAAACATCAATCTCCAGAATGATAACATCAATCTGCAGAATGATCATCAATCTCCAGAATGTTCAGATCAGTCTCCAGAATGATCATATCAGTCTCCAAAATGATCAGATCAGTCTCCAGAATGTTCAGATCAGTCTCTAGAATGTTCAGATCAGTCTCCAGAATTTTCAACATCATTCTCAAGCAGACTGTCATCATTCTCCAAGCTGTTTTGGCAGAATCAATCTCCGTTTCTGCAGAATTTCAGCATTGATCTTCTTACTTCTGCAGAGGTTTATAATCATTCACGAAACTGTTTTAGACAGAATCAAGACTCCAGATCGAAGCTGTAACATCAATAATTACATATGAAGCTTCAAAGATCAATCTCCGTTTCTGCAGAAGTTGTTCATTACTTTCCAAACTGTTTTGGATCAAATCAAGTGTCCAGATAAAAACCCAATTATCATCAAGTATTTTCGAAGCTTAATGGGTCATTAAAAACGCAGAAAATCTGTTTGAAATTGAGCAAAACAGCGCAGTCAAGCAAGGCCCAAAACTGTCACATGAATGGATTATTTTTCAACAGTTAGGTTGCTTTTGTCAAAAGAAAACAGAGCACTACCAACAGCTCTTTCTGACCAGAATTAAATGCTCTAAACACCTATAAAAGGAAGGTCAAGCTCAAGGTAAAATCAGAGCTTCAAGTACTAAGAAAATTCATCAATCACATACACTTACATACTTGAATTCTCTCACTCACATACATTGAATCAATTCTGATTTTCCCCATTCGATTCTTAGAATCATTTTCGTGTATTTCTCTTCCAAAGAATTAGATATCAAACAAGAGTTGAGACATCTCAGATTCTAACAAAACAATCTCATCATTATTTTAAAACTCAAACTATAAGAGTTTAGTATAGTTTGGGTAGATTGTAAGAAATCCTATCAAGGTTGATAGGTGACCTGATTGAACTCCTTTCTGGGTGGAAAGGTTTTAACGTTGTAATAGATCAAGGTTGATCTGAGCTAGGTGCTGTAAAACCAAGAAGGTTCTTTGTTTTGAACACTTAGTGGAAAATCTCACAGTTGTGAGGACTGGACGTAGCCCGAGTTGGGTGAACCAGGATATATCCTTGTGTGGTATCTCTTCCCTTATCTATTTACTTTCAGTCTAATTGATTATCAAGTTAAATACATAAACCGAATTACTGATTTTAACTAACCAAGAACGTTCTCCGTTTTTCTGGTTAAAACCAAGAACGTTCTCCGTTTTCTGTTTTCACAATCAAGATCAATCTTGAGTTATTTTCTTAAGTTTTTTTAGGAATTTTTAAATTAGGAACATTTACAATTTAAACCCTTTTCCTTGTAAATCGACATTGCTTTTTCAATTGGCATCAGAGCTCGAACTCTAAAGTTGAACACCTAACAAGTGTTAGAGAAAAAGAGCTAGAAGAAAAATGTCAAAAGTTATGTACATTGCTGAAGGAAGGTCATCATATAGACCACCTTACTTTGATGGCACAGACTACTATTTCTGGAAAAGCAAAATGCAGCTGTTCTTGAAATCTCAAGATACAGGAATGTGGCGCATCATTACAGATGGAGATTTCATACCAAGAGTTGATCAAAATGATTCAAACTCTGCTGCGAAGAAAGAAGCAGACTGGACTGTTGAAGATAAAACCAAGGTACTCCTAAACTCTAAAGCTCAATTATTCTTATCGTGTGCTTTGAGCAGGCAAGAAAGTGAAAGAGTTGATGAATGCACAACTGCTAAAGAAGTATGGGATACACTTACATACTTGAATTCTCTCACTCATATGCTTTGAATCAATTCTGATTTTTCCCATTCGATTCTTAGAATCATTTTCGTGTATTTCTTTTCCAAAGAATTAGATCTCAAAATAGAGTTGAGACATCTCAGATTCTAACAAAACAATCTCATCATTATTGTAAAACTCAAACTATAAGAGTTTAGTATATTTTGGGTAGATTGTAAAAAATCCTATCAAGGTTGATAGGTGACCTGATTGAACTCCTTTCTGGGTGGAAAGGTTTTAACGTTGTAAGAGACCAAGGTTGATCTGAGCTAGGTGCTGTAAAACCAAGAAGGTTCTTTGTTTTGAACACTTAGTGGAAAATCTCACAGTTGTGAGGACTGGACGTAGTCCGAGTTGGGTGAACCAGGATATATCCTTGTGTGGTATCTCTTCCCTTATCTATTTACTTTCAGTCTGATTAATTATCAAGTTAAATACATAAACTGGATTACTGATTTTAACTAACCAAGACCGTTCTTCGTTTTTTTGGTTAAAATCAAGAACGTTCTCCGTTTTTTTTTTCACAACCAAGATCAATCTTGAGTTATTTTCTTCAGTTTTTTCAGGAATTTTTAAATAGTAACATTTACAATTCAAACCCTCTTCCTTGTAAATCGACATTGCTACTTCATTAAGCACATATCACGTAGAGATATTTTCTTTTGAATTCACTAACCAAGAACGTTATGCAATTGTTGTTTTTTTGAAACCAAAATTAATCTTGAGTTAGCTAAACTTAAAAGCATGAATTAATTTTTATCTTGATATTTTCTAACGATGACGACGAAGTGGAAGAAGAAAAGTGGGACGAATGGGAAGGAGACGAAGGAGTTTTAGACTCTGGATTCGTTTGTCTCTTCTGTGATTCTAATTACAGTTCGTCCAGTTCTTTGTTCCAACATTGCGCTTCTGTTCACCACTTTGATATTCATTCCGTTAGAAATTCTCTTCATTTGGATTTCTATGCTTCCTTCAAGCTCATTAATTACATTCGCTCTCAGGTAATTAATCAGTAATCACCATTTTCTTTAGAGTAAACATCCATTAGGCGCTGTCACAATGTTGTTCAATGTATCAAAATTATAAAAGTATACCTAAATATATTTTTTGTTACTCATTTTGATATCGGATATGTCTTTAATTAGTTAGTTTAATCTTTGGATGTGTTTTTTTTTTTTTGTCAATTTAGTTTATAAAATTATTGATAAAAGAGATATTTGCGATGTATTTGGAATGCCTATACTTTTAGGGATAATAGTGAGAATGCCTCACAAATGATTTTTTTACTATTTTCTTTAGCTTTTTTCGGTGTTTGGCTGCTGAGAAAATGAAAGGAAGAAAGAAAACAACTAAATTAGTGTAGTTTGATGTTGGAATTTTGGGAACTGAGGAAATTGAATTGAGTGCTTTATTTTAAATTTTAGATATAGAAAATACTTAGTATGTGTTTGGAACTGCGTCGGGATCCTCTAATTGTGAATGAAGCTACCGATTGATGTGCGTTGAATTGGTTTTGGGCGCAAAAACACACACGCAATTAGGGTGTGTTTGATTTTGCGGTGGCTAAAATTGATTTTGAATGAATTGATTTTGTAAAATTGTTTTAGTTAAAAGTGGGTTGATTGTAAAATGATTTATGTTTGGGTATATTTAGGTAAAGGTGAGTTGAATAATAAATTTCAATGTAAAAATCACGTTTGGACTCAAAAACTACATATTTTAGCTTCTAGTTAGAATCAATTTTGGAGGCAAAATCAATTCTACTATATAGCACCAAAGCATGCCCATAATCAATGTTACATCTTTATAATAGACTTTAGCTCCTCCAAAAGTGGAATCAAAGTATATGTTTTAATTGGAAGTGAGTTTGGTGAAATTATAGTGACACTGTGATTTTATTGAAGCTTTAAAGTGTGGTTTTTGCCAAAATCACATTGGCACCATGTGAATCCGTCTAAACTTACCGCCAATCCAGACATGGATTTAGCATGGTAATTTAGGGATTATTTTTTGGTTATTTTGTGCTTTATCAGTTTAAGAATATGGATGAAAAAAGTATGTTTGGTTCTAGGTGGTGAAAATTGATATTGGTTTGGTTCTTAGAGTTAGACTTGTACTTATTCTAACAATAGTGGAAAATCTCTTGTGGTGTGCAAGAGGACTGGATGTACCCTTGGTTGGAAGAGGAATCAGGATAAATTGTTGTGTTCTTTATTTTTCTGCCATTTACATTTTACCGTATTCTAAATCATAGTCAGAAAAATAATCCACTAAGTCTCTAAAAACTAGAAAATTTATAAACACCTAATTCACCCCCTCTTAGGTGCGCCTTTGTACTAAAAATATCCTCATAACAAATTTAACACATACAAAAAAGTACAAAGGTACAAAAAGGTGAAGTACTTGACATGAAGGGCACACTGATCAAAGTGGTTGGAAAAGGGAAAGCAAAAAACAACAATCACATCAAGACTCAATAAAATAGAAACTCCATCCTTGTACATAAATCAAATCTGAGGACAGACGCAAAGGATAAACAACACTTACGAGAGGATGAAATTGAAGTAACAATGTCAATTATAAGGAAGGGGGTTTGAATTATAATTGCCTTTTAAAAATTTCTGTTTAAAAACTGAAAGTTTAACTCAAGATTGATCTTGGTTATAAACGAAGAACGTTCTTGGTTAGTGAAAAAACAACAATATCAGTTTTATCAATATGAAAGCTGATTGTAAAACTTATAATAAATAGAGATAGAGATAGAGAGATCACACAAGCATATATCCTGGTTCACCCAAACACGGGTTACGTCCAGTGGTCACAAATGTGAGATTTTCCACTAAGTGCTCAAAGCAAGATCGTTCTTGGTTTTCACACAGTTTTTCACATATCAGTCTTGATCTTTACACAGTTTCTACCTTTCTACCTATAAAGAATTTCCACAAGTTTACCTTACACTATTTCAGAAAGGATTTTTTAAGCTACCTTTTAAATCATAAAAGGATTTTTACACACTACTCAAACTAGGTTAACAATATAGCCTTGAGTTACAAAGTAATGATTTTGAGAATGTTAGAATCTGGGTATTGCTCAACTATTGTTTGAGAAATAGATTCTATAGTTTAGAACTCAGTTATCACTGATTCTAACACAACACAAAGAATGGAACTGCAAACGTGAGAATGATTTTGACAAGCTCGAGTATGATTGAATGATTTATACTTTGCTTGGCACTTTGAGTTGTATTTTGTTCTTCATCTTGAAGCTGTATTTATAGGCTTCAAGAGAGCTTAGGACAACTCATTTATTTGTGGAAATAAGGTTAGCTGTCATGAGAGAGTGAATGGATAAGATCAGCCAAAAAAGAAAGAGAGTTCATGCTGAAACCAGAAACGTTCTTGAGATCCAAGATCGTTCTTCGAATTGGTTGGAGACGAGCTGACTTGTACTTGTGATCCTGTCAGTTGTTTGAGATGATTTCTAGCTTTAAGTCAAGTGTGCAGGTCTTGATTGAAAGTACAACTGCAGTGTACTTTACAGCCTATTAACTTGTACTTGCATTTGCCTCACATGAAGAATGATCTTGCTTTATACTTTTTATGAAACACATCTTTGAGCCTTCGAATTCTGGAATAATTCTGACTCGGATTGATCTTTGTTTATTCTTGATGAAGATATGAGATGAATAAAACTTCCAGGATCCAATCTTTCACAAAAAAAACTGATCATTCTTGTTTATGACAAATGTGGAGAACGTTCTTCGTTTTCCAGAAATATGTCAAGAACGTTCTTCGTTTTACTGATTTTGCTTTCTGATTTTAATGAGATCTGCTTTGAAGTACTTGGTACCTAACTTGTTTTAACACACTCAAATACACATGTTAAATACCAAAACATTTAGAATCATAATTAGAATTCTTAATTAACCTTTTGTTTAATTATCATCAAAACATTAATTTGGGATTTTGTCTTAACAGAAATTATGTCCTCTATGTTAGAGGATAAACAATACTGAAGAGATGATGAATTTATGTCATCTATTTCAAAAGATAAAGAACACAAAGATAGGATGAATTTATGTCCTCTATGGCAGAGGATAAACAACGCAAAAGAGAGGATGAACTTCTATTGTGTATTCATCTTCATACATGAAAAAATGAGTAAAAGTACCAAAGTACAAAAGGTGATGCCCTTGACTCTTAAAGCAAGACACTACAGTTGTTGGGAAAGAAAAATCTAACACCCCAATATTTTCATATATATTATATATATGTGTCTTTTTAGTAAGTTTAATGATTTATTATTTAATTAATAATTATTCTATATGTAAATAAATTAAATTAAATTTTATCACTCTCCATTTTACTTGAATAATTATAGCCTTTATTTTTATTTAATTGTTTTGACGTGACAATTACATGGGGACGATTAATGACATGATTATTTCTTAAATGGACTATTGTGTATTTTTTTATTTGATTAGTTTCGATAATCATGAAATTTATGTGTTAGATATGTTTGTTTTATTTTGTTATGTGTGACATGTAGTGATATTTTTGTCTTGCTTGATTTATTTTAGTTGATAAAAATATTAGTTGAATTATTTAATTAAAATTAGAATTTATAGAAGTTATATTGTTTGTTAGTTTTATTTTCGACCAAATAAGTATTCATTTTAGAAGATAGTAGAGTTAGTGAAACCCAGTGTTTTGAAAATATTTTTGGTCCATCCATCTTTAGTACAAGATTTTATGACAATTCATGGTATTGTCTTGACATAATGTAGACTTTATGTCCTTGTCTCTACCAATTAAGAGAGGAGTTAATATACATTCCCTCATTATTAACACCTTTAATTCATTTTTGAAAGAAAGGTTACAAATTGAATTATGAGTCTTATTTTTTTGTGCAATTAAGAGAGGACAAAAAAAAGACTCTTCTCCTTTGTTATATCACACGCCTCGCTCTCTCTTAAACCAAGATTATAATTTTATTTTAATTCTCTACAAAAAGAATTCTAGGCAATTTATTTTAATCCAAAGGCAATTATAAATAGAGAAGTATTAATCTTCAAACATCAAGAGAATCATCTACAAGAAGACATCTAAGTTTTTCAAGCTTATCATCATTCTCTTCATTCTATACACTCTTCCAAACTTAAACATATCTGAGGATCATTTTATTGAGTGTGTTATATACAACTTCACATCACTATCTTATCTTAGAAAGTTGTAATTTGATCCCAAACAAATCAAACACATTACTACTTGTATATCCTCAAGTTGATATAAACTTGAGTGATTTTGTAAGCCTGTCGAGGCTAGTAAAAATACAGTTTTGTAAGTCTGGCGAGGCTAAGAAAATACATAGTTGAAAATGTGTAGATCAGAGGACGAGTTTCTAAGCACTAGTGAAAATCTCACAAAGCTGTGAGGACTGTAGTAGCCTACATTAGGTGAATCAATATGAATTCTGTGTGTGAATCTTCTTAAGTTGTACTATCTTTATATTTATTTTATTTATACCATTAGCACACTTATCATACATATTTCAAACTCATATTATTGTTCTTTAGATCATCCTCAGAGGAGGATTATTTTCATTTAACCATCCTCACTCCAAAGACAACTTGAGAGGATAATATTAGTGTATGAACTAAATTTTAAAAAAGGTCACAATTCAACCCCCTTCTCGTGACATTCACTTTTACTTCAAATTCATCATTTGTTAAAAAAAATTAAATTTTTGTACAAAAGTCGTTAAATATGTCATAAATATTACTGCAAAAAATCATTAAAACATTCGAATGACATACAATAGTTGGTTTAAAATCAGAGACAAAAAATAGAAAGGAAAACTTTTAAGGGACTAAAAGTTGATGAATTTTTTTATAAATACTAAACCAAATAATGAGATTTTATAAAGATGAAAAAATTATTTACCCAATTTTACAATGATAGATAAACACAAAACAACTTGTTATTTTTTTTTTAAAATCTCTAGAAGATAATCTCTAAATTATATGTCCCGTTTATTTAAGATTTTTAAAAAAGTAATTTTTATTGTTTCTATCTTTATGTTATAACATTTTTGAATTTTTTTATAAATAAAACTTCAAATGAAAAATTGGTTTAAATAGTTTATCTTAAAATATCATTTTAATTATTTTATTTATATGCTACAACTTTTTTGGATAATAAAAATTTAAAAAATGGTTAAAATGAAAAACTATTTTGAAATGATCTTCATAAAAATCATATTTGAAAAATACCTTTTTAAAAATAATGTGATTTTTATTATTTTAAAATCTCTAATAATAAATATCTAAATTATTGAATGTTAAAATTACTTTTTTTTTAATCGTTAACAAATGAATCTAAAATAATTTTTACTATTTTTTAAATAAATTTTCATAAAAATCATTTTTAAAAATACAAAATCAAAATCATCTTTTAAACATCTTGAACAAACATACCCATAAAATACCTGAAATAAAATTTTACAGAATCTATAACAATTGTAGTTATTTAAATATGATGATTAATGAATACCAAGTGTTATAACTTCTTGTAAAAAAATAGTGTTATAACTTATTATTAAATGTATTACTAAATACTAGTATAATATTTATTTATATATTATATATGATTTGAAAAAGTGATTAAAATGAATTTTAAATGATTAATTAACGAGTTGTGAACAAGACACAATACAACACAAAACTTTGGCACATATACAGATTTTAATTTTCAATTTTGCTACCAACATCCCCTAAATTACTACCCACACCCCTCTTATTTAAAAAAAAAACAAAATTCTCAAATTGCCCTTGTATATTTATTACAATTTCTAACTTTATTTCTTCATTCATCATCCTTCCTCAACACCCCATCACTCATAATCACAAAATCACCATATCTCACCTACTCTACCTCAAAATCATTCAAAAGTTACATAACTCACTCACAATCTACACACCCCATCAGTTTCCTCTTCACATTGTGGTTAAAGTGACCTAAAAAGGTATGTATTTTGTTCTGTTTTTTGATGTTGCTATTTTTTCAAATCTGAGGATTGTACGCAATCTCAATTCACGTACGTTTACGTGAATTGGGATTGCGTAAGTTGAAAAATGTCAAATTTCATGGATTACGCAATCTCAACTTCGCGTAAGTTTACGTGATTTGAGATTACGTACGTGTTTGCCCTACAAAACTCCATTGGTTACACAATCTGAACTTCACGTACGCTTAAGTGAATTAAGATTGCGAATTTAATGGGGTTTTGTAGTGTAAACACGTTCGTAGTCTCAATTTACGTAAACTTACGTGAATTTCAGATTGCGTAATCCATGAAATTTGACATTTTTCAACTTACGCAATCCCAATTAACGTAAACATACGTGAAGTTGAAATTGCGTAAGCTTACGTGAACTTAAACTGCGTAACAATACGGGAACTCAGTTCACGTAACCTTACGTGAACTGTGTTTCAGTATGGGCAAATGCTGAAATTTTTGTGCTTCTTTTTGAAGATAAATGGACCAAGGGGGAGGCAACAGTGACGAAATGTATGAAGGTTTAGAACCTGATTTTGATGATATGGAAGATGATTTGGAACGTGACTTTGACGAAATGTATGATGATTTTGATGCAATGAATGATGGTGTTGAACCTGAAATTGAATACGGTATGAACAACGGAGGTGAACCTGTTATGGTTGATTTGACTGATGAGTTTAGCACCGACACGATGTTTGAAACGCGAGATGATTTATTGAAATGGGCTAGAAATGTTGGAAGGGAAAATGGAATTGTCGTTGTTATTTTTAGATCTGAAACTGCGATAGCACGACCAGGAACAAAGACAAAATTAATTCTTGGTTGTGAAAGAAGTGGTAAATATAGACCTTGGAAGAATCCTAACCTTACGAGGAGTACTTGGAGTAGAAAATGTGAATGCCCATTTAGATTGAGAGGAAGACGTGTTGGTGATGGGTGGTATCTGCATGTAATATGTGGTGTCCATAACCACGAAATGGCTAAAAAACTGACTGGTCATGCTTTCTTAGGCAGATTGTCTCAAGAAGAGAAAATTGTACTTGGTGATATGACGAAGAACATGATCAAACCTAGAAACATATTGATGACACTGAAGGATCATAATGTTAAAAGTTTGACGACAATAAAACAAGTTTACAATGCACGTCAAGCATATCGTTCATCACTTAGAGGTAATAGAACAGAAATGCAACATCTTTTGACATTGATGGAACGCGACAAATACATTTATCGATATAGGAAGGTTGAGGGTTTAGATGAGTTGAGGGACATACTTTGGGCTCATCCAGACGCTATCACTCTTGTAAATAATTTTCACATAGTATTGATTATGGATAGCACATACAAGACATGTAGGTATCGCATGCCATTACTTGAAATTATTGGTGTTACATCTACTGAAATGACATTTTGTGTGGGATTTGCGTATCTACAGTCTGAGCGTGCTGATAATTTTACGTGGGCACTACAAACGTTGAAAGAACAGATTACAAGTGGTGAAGTTGAAGTCATCGTTACTGATAGAGACCTTGCTTTGATGAACACAGTTGAATATGTTTTTCCAAAAGCAATGAATTTATTATGCTTGTTTCATATATGCAAGAATGTCAAAGCCAAGTGCAAGATGACTGTGTTTCCAAAAAAGAAGCAGGTGCAAATAATGGAGGCATGGGAGGCTCTTGTTTACAGTTATGATGAGGCTCAGTACTACATGAGTTTGGCTATCTTTGAAGGAATTTGTAGTAGCTCTTCTATCTTTAATGATTATGTACATGACCAATGGTTAATTCTTCACAAAGAAAGATTTGTTGAGGCGTGGACAAATAGAGTTATGCATTTTGGGAACACCACAACGCAAAGGGTTGAGTCGGCGCACTGGAGTTTGAAAAGAATATTACAAGACAGCATTGGTGATATATGCAGTGTTTGGGAAACCATCAATAGCATGATTGTACTACAACACAGTGAGATAATAGCATCATTTGAAAGGAGCATAATTCAAAAGGTTCATCGACATAGTAACAGATTGTATGCCAATTTGCGTGGTGTTGTGTCAAAAAATGCAATAGATCACATTGCGGCAGAGTATGATCGCGTGAAGTATGTAGGTATAGATAAGTCTGAATGTCGTTGCACAATTAGGAGAACACATGGTCTACCTTGTGCATGTGAAATATCCAGGTATAGTATGATCCCCCGTTCCATCCCGTTAGACGCTATTCATGTTTGGTGGACTAAATTAACTTTTCATGATGATGGATCGGGTACACCTTCAGAATTATCTGTGAAACATGAAATAGATGTGATTGTGAAAAAGTTTGATGAACTTGATGTACCTGGCAAAATTGCACTTAAAGGTAAATTACGAGAGATCGCGTATCCATCGACTACGTCGATGTGTCCACCGGTTGACAAGGTTAAAACTAAAGGTGCACCCAAAAAAGGCAAAAGTAAGATATCAAAAAGAGATAAATCAACCAAGCGTGATCCATCTTGGTGGGAGTATATGGATGCAAGCGTTCGGTGCAGTGGCACAAATGCATGTAGCACTGTAACATCTAATAAAGTACAGCAACCTCGATCATCAGCCAAAAAGCTCACACCTCGACCATCAGTTAGCAAAGTTCAACAACCAAGAGTTCTCCTCTTCAGCGATTGGTTGCCGGTTGAAATTCATAAATTCATAGATGACATTATTGATGTCGGCGAGGATGGTAATTGTGGATATCGTGCAGTTGCAGGTTTACTTGGAATGGGTGAGAACTCTTGGGCATTCATTCGTCAAGAGTGTGTTGTAGAGCTTCAAGAATTCATGTCTCATGAGCGACTGGTTCTTCCTGGGCTGGTTCTCTATGAATGATGTATGGATGTGAAATTCTGCAGAACTAGTCCATGTAATCATTCGAGCAGAGGACATGTCCCTGCCCAAATGCACCAGCATCTACTACATGCACAGCGTACTGCGTAAACATGATGTCCATTTCCTCTGGGGTTGTCGTCCGACCCATTATATCTAACGGTGAGTCAGGAATGGTTTGGACATGTCCATATTGATGCAATACCCTGTCTGGAAGATGAGCATACATCTTCGGACCCCATCGTATCCACCCTCGAAATAAAGAAACCTCTTTAAAGGGTCGCTTCACTCGGTGGGCCTCGTACGGTGTCCAACAGACCTCCTCAGCAACAATCTCATCAAGAGCTTTCCTAAATGGAAGCACCAAACCTTTATCCCGTTTTGGCTTCCATTTAAGTGCTCTGGGGTAGTCTTCAACGTAATTCGGAGAAAGTCTACAGCAATCTCTACATACTGTAGGAAAATGCTCATAGACCCACGCCTGCACAAATATAATAACATATCATTAGTTCAGAATAATTATTATTAGATATTATTAATACAATAAACAACCATATAGTTTACCTGTAACAGTGTAAGATACCTTGACACAGTTCGGGTCTGATGCATGCTGGCTTCACGTAGATTGTCGTATAAATAAGCAAGAGCAGCTGCACCCCATGCAAATCCCCCACAAGCATTGAGGTCTCGGAAGCAGTCAAGATACGCAACGCTGACTGCATAGGCACTCTTATCACTGAATAGTGTGCAACCGACCAAAAACAGAAGAAATGCCCTAGCAGCCATCTGCCACTGCTGGTCACGACACCGCTGCTGGTATACATCTAGTAACCAACTATACCGAACTGAGGGTGTGCGCGTGACATTAAACTCAGCATAGGCGACAGCATGACTAACTCCGAGTAGCTTAGCAAGTATATCTGCACCCTCATCCTTGTTAAATACATTAACAGTGAAGAATGCACCTGTGATGGGGATATGCAGCAGAGAGGAGACATCATCAAGAGTAATCGTCATCTCCCCAATGGGAAGATGGAAGCTATTAGTGTCACGACGCCACCTCTCTACGAATGCTGAAATGATCCCTTTGTCGATCATTTCATAGCTGCATTTCAGCAAAGAAAATAACCCTGAGCTTTTCACCAGTTGCTCAACCTCTGGGTGTTCAATAACACCTTCTTTTAATTTTTTCCCATTGCTAAACACCCTTAATTCGCCACGATCCTGAAATTAGTTATCCAAATAAATATAATTTAAAACACATTAAAACAAAAACAATTAAAAATTTAATTTAATTTCATTGATAAAATTACCACGCCATCCCAAAGTCGGGTTGCCACATGATCGGCAAATGTCCTAAGTACAGAACAATTAATCGGACCACCAGGATATGCGTCGGATTGTGCTTCAGGTTGTGCTTCCGGTACGGCTTCCGGTTCTGCTTCCAGTTGTGCTCCCGCTGGTGCTTCCGGTACGGCTTCTTCCTGTTGCCGCACTACTCATCGTCTTTGTGCCCGAGCCGAAGCAGTCGGCCGAACACGACCGTCAACATTAGAGGTACCCTCATTGATTACAGCGCGTCCTTCTCTATCGGTATACATTGTGCGAACCATATCTACACAAACAAAAGCATATTAAATATCAAAACAGCAAATCCCAGTATCATACGTGAAATGAATTCACGAACCAGGTTCGTGAACTGAATTCATGAACCATGTTCGTGAACTGAGATCACGTACACCTTACGTGAACTCAGTTCACGAACATGGTTCGT
>JBBPBQ010000001.1:6185605-6231204 GCA_037974755.1 Cicer yamashitae | reverse complement strand
CTGGTTCGTGAATTCATTTCACGTACTTTCTTCAGTTTCTGAAAATGTATTCACGTACGTGAACTAAGTTCACGTACGTTTCTGGGTTTTTTCAACAATGCGTTTTAATCAGAATCAACAATGGCAACAACAGGGTTTTAGGGTTTCAAGCAAAGAGTTTCAGGCAATTCGTTCATAATAAAAAACACAAACAACTACAATAATGAACAACAAAAACAGGGATGATGCTTACTTGATTTTGGTGAAGTGATGATTGAAGAGGAAGAAGATGCAATGAAGTTGTTGAAGACTGAAGATGATGATGAATAAAGAACCTAGAATGCAGTTGATGATGACTGAAGTTGATGAGGGATTCTGGGTTTTTGATTGCTTCTGGGTTTTTGAATGAAGAGGATGAAGATGATGAGGAAGAAGATGAAGGAATGAAGGAATGAAGATGAAGAAGGTGGGGTTAGGTTACAATAATAAAGACAAGGGCAAAATTGGAATTTTCTTTTTTTTTTTAAAATAAAAGGGGTGTGGGTAGTAATTTAGGGGGTGTTGGTAGCAATTTTGTTAAATTTTTAGGGTTTGTGAAAGGGTTTAAGCTTTTTCATTCACACTACCATTGCCACTCCTCAATCATGGCTTTCAAAACTAACCTAAACGAAAACGAAAAAGAACAAGTTCCGTACACAATAGAACAACAACAAGTAGAAGACGATGACGATGACGACGAAGTGGAAGAAGAAAAGTGGGACGAATGGGAAGGAGACGAAGGAGATTCAGACTCTGGATTCGTCTGTCTCTTCTGTGATTCGAATTACACTTCGTCCAGTTCTTTGTTCCAACATTGCGCTTCCGTTCACCACTTTGATTTTCACGCCGTTAGAAATTCTCTTAATTTGGATTTCTATGCTTCCTTCAAGCTCATTAATTACATTCGCTCTCAGGTAATTAATCAGTAATCACCATTTTCTTTTGAGTAAACATCCATTAGGCGCTGTCACAATGCTCTTTTAATGTATCAAAATTATAAAAGTTTACCTAAATATGTTTTTTGTTAGTCATTTTGATATCGGATATGTCTTTAATTAGTTAGTTTAATCTTTGGATGTGTTTTTTTTGGTCAATTTAGTTTATAAAATTATTGATAAAAGAGATATTTGGGATTTATTTGCAATGTCTATACATTCAGGGATAATAGTGAGAATGCCTCGCACATTTAGGGACTAAAATGATTTTTTACTATATTCTTTAGCTTTTTTTCCCTGTTTGGCTGCTGAGAAATTGCGAGGAAGTAAGAGAAAATGAAAGGAAGAAAGAAAACAACTGAATTAGTGTAGTTTGATGTTGGAATTTTGGGACCTGAGGAAATTGAATTGAGTGCTTTATTTTGAATTTTAGATATAGAAAATACTTAGTAAGTGTTTGGAACTGCGTCAGGATCCTCTAATTGTGTGGTAGGAATGAAGTTACCGATTGTTGTTTCATGGTAGGAATGAAGCTACCGATTGATGTGCGTTGAATTGGTTTTGGACGCAGAAACAAACACGCAATTAGGGTGTGTTTGATTCTGCGGTGGCTAAAATTGATTTTGAATGAATTGATTTTGTAAACTTGTTTTAGTTAAAAGTAGGTTGATTGTAAAATGATTTATGTTTGGGTATATTTAGGTAAAGGTGAGTTGAACAATAAATTTCAATGTAAAAATCACGTTTGGACTCAAAAACTACATATTTTAGCTTCTAGTTAGAATCAACTTTGGAGGCAAAATCAATTCTACTAGATAGCACCAAAACATGCCCATAATCAATGTTACATCTTTATAATAGATTTTAGCTCCTCCAAAAGTGGAATCAAAGTATATGTTTTAATTGGAAGTGAGTTTGGTGAAATCATAGTAACACTGTGATTTTATTGAAGCTTCAAAGTGTGGTTTTTGCCAAAATCACATTGGCACCATGTGAATCCGTCTAAACTTACCGCCAATCCAGACATGCGTTTAACATGGTAATTTAGGGATTATTTGTTGGTTATTTTGTGCTTTATCAGTTTAAGGATTGAATGAATCAATATGGATGAAAAAAGTATGTTGCGTTCTAGGTGGTGAAAATTGATATTGGTTTAAAGTCAGATGATTGTAATTGTATAATAATCTATGTTTGAATACATTCATGTAAAAGTGAGTCGAACCGTAAAAAGTTGAGGCTAAAAATCATGTTTGGCGGCAAATGTTTAAGCTTTAAATCTCGTCTCAGCTTCTTAGTTAGAATCAATTATGGAGTCACAAGCAATTATGCTTGATAACACCCAAATGACAATCAATATTATGCTTCTAGAATCACTTTTGTCTCTCAAGAAAGTGAAATCAGACATACACAAAGTTCACTCTCTTTACCAATCAACGAGAAAGTAGAAAGAGAAATATATAAGATGGTTTGCATAATATTCTTGATTCTAATTTCTAACCTTTTTTGAATTAAAAATTTCTAGATCTGTTTCTGTTAGGAACCTAAGTTCGGTACCTAACTGTTTCATTTTCAGCTGTTTGAATGATAATAATCTTGTATATGAACTATGAACTACTATATTATAAATTTCGATTGATTGGAATTTGCAAGTTTCCAACCAGGTGGCAGAGAGCAGATGTTGGAGTTGTGGGTTATCTTGTCAGTCCAAACATGATTTGCAGAATCACTTGCATGATGTAATTGACTTCAATGGTATTAAGCCTTTGTGGGATGATGATAGATATCTAAAACCTTTCATGCAAGATGATTCATTGCTGTACAACTTTGGTGAATACGAAGAAGTTGAAGATGAACAAATTTCAATCACGGATGAAGATCTCCTGAGGGAATTGAAGAATATTAGAGAAGCTTATGGTGATGATCTAGATGCCGTGAAAAATTTAGTAGCTAATGGTTTTTTTAGTAGAAACGAGACCACTTCTGTTTCGGATGATCATTCAAACCATGCTAGTTCTTCAGATAAGGAACTTATTAATGGGAAGGGCTCAAGATCATGTGTTTCATTAATAGGTAAAGATCCAGAAGAAGGGTCTTTGATGGGCAATCCTCGAAATCACATTGCAAAGCATATTAAGAAGGTTAATGAAAGTTATTTTGGGTCTTACAGTTCATTTGGCATCCATCGGGAGATGTTAAGTGATAAGGTATAAAATGTGCTTCTCATTTCAGGTTTGAATAAATAATATGCAACTCGAAAAAATTGAAAATTTGAAGCTGTTTGACCAAGTTAGTATTGATTTATTAAAGTCATAGCTATTTTTATGTAGGCTAGAATGGATGCCTATGGCCAAGCAATTTTGAAGAATCCCTCTCTGCTAAATGGTGCCGTGGTTATGGACGTAGGTTGTGGAACTGGCATCCTCAGGTGAAAAACATACTTGACTTTTGTGAAATATTTAGTTCAATTAACAGTCTTTAATCTATAGCCTTCTTGATGCATTGCACTTCCAATTAGTTTTTATCGAAAAAATGGTTTCTAATCTATAGCTTTGTTGGATTATGCTTTTTATAAGATTTTGCACTCCCACAATATGATGATAATTAATTGTGGAAAATGACATTTTTTTATTATAGAATTATCAGGTTTTGATTTGTATAGTTGTCCTTAGTTTCCTAGGTTCATTTTTTTCTCACGGCTCCTAGTTTTCTTCTTATATTAGTGATTGTAAAATTATGTGTATATAAACAATCAATCTTGTTGAGCAAGCAGGAAATTTAGTAATCCTTGTTTATTTAAATAAACAATTTTTAACAACCTTTATCTTATCTTTACTGTTTTTCTATTTCTTCCAAATAACCATCCTGTTTTATCTTTACTGTTTTTCTCACTGGTTTCTAATTAACCATGGTGTTTAAGAGAAATAGATAGAAACAATAAAAGTAATTGAATAATTTTATTGAAAATACTGACTACTGAGAATAGGAGAAAAATTTCAACTCCAAGGGATTCCCTTAACAACAGGGCTTTTGCTCAGTTCTCTTATCTACATTCTTGAATGCCTTTCTTCTATCTTGCTACTGCTATTTAAACCCCAGTACTAACCTAACTTCTCATCGCCTTATAGATTCTAAATGTAACTAACTAAACTGCAGTTGTCTAACTCTAACTAGCTCTAACCCCGTTCCATATATTCTTCTGGGTCTTATAAGTGGTCCTGTTTTGACTTATTGTATGGTAGTAACAGAAGCCAGTAATCCTGTTTCTTATGTTTGTTCATTTTAGGAAATAGGAACTTATGATTATGATATACAACACAGTTATGAAGTGCATATTCATGTTTTGGGGTTATATATTCACATTCCATATTTAATTGCGCAATAATTTGAAACTATCTGACATTTTTATATTATTATTTGTTTTAGCCTTTTTGCAGCTCAAGCAGGGGCTTCGAGGGTCATTGCAGTTGAGGCTAGTGCCAAGATGGCAGAAGTGGCATCTCGGGTATAGGTTTAGTGCTTGGTAGCTTCTATAATGTAACTTTTCAACTACATGTCTAGTTCTATGCTCACTTTGTTTTCTTTCAAATTTTAATTCAGGTTGCAAAAGATAACGGTCTCTTGCTGAGTAAAAGCCAACCTGAAGTCAACGGCAACCACAAAGGAGTCGTAGAAGTGGTTCATGGCATGGTTGAAGAAATTGACAAAATTGTTGAAATTCAACCTCAAAGTGTTGATGTATTGTTAAGTGAATGGATGGGATATTGCTTGTTGTATGAGTCCATGCTTGGTTCAGTGCTTTATGCACGTGACCGGTGGCTGAAGCCTGGGGGTGCCATTCTTCCAGACACAGCAACAATTGTGAGTCCCTCTTCCTCCATCCCAGAACTGTTTAATTTTCAGTTTTTCACTATATTTTGGTCAAGAATTGTTTTTTACGGTTAGGTTTTTATATATACATATCTTATTTATTCTGGTTTCTCTTATATAGTTTGTTGCTGGATTTGGAAAAGGAGGTACAAGTCTTCCATTTTGGGATAACGTCTGTGATTTTGACATGTCTTGCATTGGGAAGGAGCTTGTGACAGATGCTGCCCAATATCCTATAGTTGATGTCATAGACCATCAAGATTTAGTTACCAGTTCTACTATTCTTCAGGTTTGTGTCTTTTTTGTAATGTGAATATGTTACACGACATTATATTAGTGAATTCTTTATTCCATTTTGGTAATTAACTTTATGTTTGCAATCATTCTGACTTCTGAGGATATACGACTCGTTTGTTACAGTTTTTTTAAAATGACTTTTATAGTTTTTCATCTTTCTGTTATAAATTTTTTTAAAAAGAATTTAAAAAATAAAGCTTCAAATAAGAAATGATTTAAATAGCTTATCATAAAAAATCAATTTAAGTATTTCATCTATTTGCTATAACTTTTTTTCGAAAATGAGATTTCAAAAAATGCTTAAAATGATAAGCTATTTTGGTAAGCTTCTCATAAAAATCATTTTCGAGAGATATATTATTTTTATTATGTTAAAATTTCTAATAATGAATATTTAAGTTATTGAATGTCAAAATTACTTTTTTAATCTGTAACAGATGAGTCAGAAATAACTTATACTATTTTTGAGTAAGTTCTCATAAAATTCGTTTTTAAAAATATAAAGTTAAAATCACTTTTGTTTTAATCTATAATAGATGGATCCAATTGTAAGTTTCTTATCATCGGTTTTAGTTGTATATATCAACTATGCTAAATTGGATTGTTTGTTTCCTACCAGACCTTTGACTTGGCTACCATGAAGCACAATGATGTTGATTTCACTGCATCAGCTTCTTTGGAACCAAAATTGAGTGTTTCAGAAAACGGAAAAACAAATTTGAATTCTAAAACATGTTGCTGGTGCTATGGAGTTGTCCTATGGTTTGAAACTGGATTTACAAGTAGATTCTGCCGGGAAACACCAGCTGTGCTGTCAACATCCCCTTACACTCCAAAAACACATTGGTCGCAAACAATCTTAACTTTCCGTGAACCCATTGCCATTGGATTGGGCGAAGAAAATGAGGGAAAGCCGGAAACAATTGGCACTGAAGTCTACCCTGCTGGGAAGATTGATTTGCGTGTCAGCATCGTCCGTTCTACTGAGCATCGCAGCATTGACATTTCCATGGAAGCTGCTGGTGTTGGTCCGGATGGTCAGAGACGCAGTTGGCCTGCTCAACTTTTTTCTCTGCAGTAGGATGCAATGCATCAACATGCGACATAAGCAACACAATTTTGGAATGTTTTTGTTTTATTCCCTAACATATTGCTTTTTATTTTTATTTATTGGAAAAGAGCCACTTGTACTTGGTATTCACTATTCCGTGAGCAAGAATTTTCTGTGCTGTGTTTAGTTTGATATTAAAATGTGAAATTGAGAACTATAGCCTCTTTTGCATCAATTGAAATTTATTTTATCAAAGGTCCAAATTCCTTTTTAGTTGCAATTGATCGGTTATTGTTTTTGAAACCTCTTTTCTGCTTAAACTCCCTTCAAGTATTTAATCTTTAAAATCAAAGATATCTTTTTTAAATTAATAATTTTGTAAAAGAGTAATACTCAATTATTTCCCCGAATAAAAAAATTGAAACCCAAGTTGATTTCTATGAAAAATGAATTCTACTTTAAATTCTCTAAATTGAGACATGTTAGTTTTTATGTAAACTTCTATCACAATCAATTTTTTTTTAAACTTTTTCACCGGTCCAGATTATTAATTATAAAAAAGAGACAAATTGGTATGTAGTAGTAACTACTATTATTGTTTTATGATAGGATGTTATCTACGGGGAGTGGGGAAAAGATCATCCATTCATCAGTTATTATTACCTTAGCGGTTAGACAGTGAGGGAATTGTTTCCTCTCTACTAAGAAGCTTTTGCTCTGGTTTTCTCATTGTAATCAGTTTCATATTTTCATTTTAATTATTTCATTCTCCATTAATATTTCTACTCTGCTCTATCAATTGGTCCGACCTGCCCTTGTTCATGCCCCCTAAAATGAATGACCGAGTAACTGCTGCGGAACTCCGTTTAGAGAGTTTGGAGTCTGGTTTTGTGTCACTGCGTGAAACGGTTATTGCAGAAATTCGCAATGAGATTCGCAGCACGTTGGTGCAGGCCACACCTAAGCACAATGCAGAGACAATCACGCCCTCTCTCGACGAATTCCGTCTCTCTGCGAATAAGGTGGAATTGCCTTCTTTTAATGGTGAAGATCCTGTTGCTTGGATCACGCGAGCCGAAACTTATTTTGAAGTTCAATGCATTTTTGAGGTAGTTTGCATTCAACTCACGAAGTTGAGTATGGAAGGCCCAACGATTCACTGGTTTAATTTGTGGAGGGATTCACTAGAGTCCTTGACATGGGAAGATATGAAGGAATCCATGATGCTGCATTTTGGAGGGGGTCGTTTGGATAACCATTTCGAAGAGGTTAAAGAACTCAAGCAACAAGGTTTTGTGGAGGAGTATGTTGCAGAATTTGAACTGTACTCTTCTCAGTGCGGACGCCTTCCTGAACAACAGTTCCTTGGCTAATTTGTGGGTGGATTGCGTCACAATATCAGGTCTCGTGTTCGTACGTTCAAACTCAGGACTCGTTACTAGGCTATGCAACTCGCACGTGACGTGGACAATGAGTTTTCTGCTTTGACGCAATCAGGTTAGACTCAAGGAGTGCGCCATAGATCGGGTCAACCTCCTCCTTGGGCTCGTAATTAGAAGTCTTGGGCCCAGCGTGATCTAGATCCAATTGGTTCTCAGTTTCAATCCAATTCTAGATCTCTTTGGAATTCGAGTCCGACCCGCCCCCCAAATTCGGGCTTGTCCACTTTTTCAGGTGCACCGCGACCCACTTCCTCTACTACGAGTTCGCGCGGTAGTAACATCGAGGAAGTTTGTCATTCTCAGGGCGAACGCAGCCGGGGGGTTCTTCATTTTCCCGTTTCAGAGATTCACGAAAAGAGGACAAAGGGGTTGTGTTTTCGGTGCAATGAAATGTGGCACCCACTGCATCAATGTGCTGGAAAATATTTGCGATTGGTTATTTTGGGTGATGATGAGACGATCAACGGCGATGGAGAAATTGTTGTCGTAGAGGCTGATTCGGAGGAAGAAAAACATCTAGAGGAACTGGAATGTAAGGCTATGGGGGTTTTCGAACTCCACAGTGTGATGCTTTCACGCTCGCACAATAAAATTGGAGGGTTTTGTTAATGGTGTGTCTGTTCTCGTGCTCATTGACAGTGGAGCTATTCATAATTTTGTTACACCTACGGTGGTGGAGGCTTTGGGTTTATCAGTGTTACAGACGACTCCAATGGGTGTTCGATTGGGGGATGGTCACCGTAGTTCGCAACAGCACTAGTTCTTTCTCTAGTCCTGTCATTTTAGCGAAAAAGAAGGATAGTTCGTGGCATATGTGTGTCGACTATTGTGGTTTAAACAAGGTTACCGTACAAGATAAATACCCAATTTCAGTAGAAGATGAATTATTGGATGAGTTGTTTGGCTCGAGGTATTTTTCTAAGTTAGATTTGAAATCTGGGTACCATCAAATTCACATGAAGGAGGACGATATTCACAAAACTTCTTTTCGTACCCACGAAGGCCATTACGAATTCTTGGTAATGCCTTTTGGATTGACCAACACTTCGGCTACACTCCAATCCGTGATGAATGCAATATTCAAGCCTTTTTTACGTAAGTTTGTCTTGGTTTTCTTTGATGACATCTTAGTATATAGTGTTGATTGGCAAACACATATCAAACACTTGGAGCAGGTTTTGAAGGTGCTGCACCAACACCAATTTGTGGTGAACAAACATAAATGTGCTTTTGGACAACAACAGGTTGAATATTTGGGCCATGTAATTTCAAGTGTGGCAGTGGACTCCTCGAAGGTAACTAGTGTAATTAATTGGCCTACTCCTAGAAATGTGAAAAGGGTACGTGGATTCCTTGGATTGACAGGTTATTATCGCAAATCGCAAATTCATTGCCCACAATGGTAAAATTGCAAGACCTCTCACAAAGCTAACCAAGAAAGAGGGTTTTGTGTGGAACGCAGCTGCTGAGACTGTATTTGAGCAATTGAAGGTAGCTGTCACTTCTGCCCCAGTTTTAGCACTTCCAAATTTTGAACTTCCTTTTGAAATTGAATGTGATGCTGCTGGAAAAGGGGTCGATGCTGTGCTGATGCAATTAAAACATCCTATTGCATATTTTAGTAAAGCTTTTTCTGCCAACAAGCTGTCCAAGTCAGCCTATGACAAGGAACTCATGGCACTAGTGTTCGCTATTCAACATTGGCGTCATTATTTGTTGGGTAGGAAGTTTGTTGTTTACTCTGACCAAAAAAGCTTGAGGCATTTGGCTCAACAGCAGATCACTACGGCCAATCAATAATAGTGGCTAGCGAAATTGTCGGGCTTAAATTTTGCGGTAGTATATAAGGTAGGAGTGGAGAACAAGGCTGCTGACGCCTTATCTAGGCAGCATGAGGACTGTGAAGTTAAAACAATGTTGTCTTACCCAATTTGGCAGCAAGGGGGACAACTGCAGCAAGAGGTGCTCTAGGATCCAGTATTAAAGGGAATTATTGAGGCTATTCGAAACTGTCCGGGGTCTAAACCAGGATATGTTTTGAAAGGAGGTATCCTTTTTTACAAGGACAAATTGGTGATTCTTGCTCATTCACCAATTATTGAGGAGTTATTGAAGGAATTTCATTCTTCTCCTAACGGGGGACACTCAAGTTTTCTTCGTACATATAGGAGGATGGCAGGGATGTTGTATTGGCATGGTATGATGAAAATGGTGCAAAAATTTGTCAAGGCTTGTGATACTTGTCAACGTCAGAAATATGCTTCAACCACTCCAAGCGGCTTGCTGCAGCCACTTCCCAATCCAGTGTTGGTTTGGATCGGCTATCTAAGTATAGTCATTTTATTCCTCTAAAACATCCATTCACAACCCGTTCCATTGCAGCTATTTTTGTGAAATAAGTGATACGGTTACATGGCGTTCCGGAGTCGATTCTTAGTGATCACGACCCCCTCTTTGTGAGTATTTTTTGGAAGGAGTTGTTTAAATTGTTGGGGACAGTGTTGAAGATGTCATCACCTTATCATCCCCAAACGGACGGACAAACAGAGGTGATTAATCGTTGTTTGGAGGCATATCTGCGTTGTTTTGTGGCTGACAAGCCTAAGTCTTGGTCTGACTAGGCTCCATGGGCAGAACTGTGGTACAACACCACTTTTCATGTGTCCACTGGTTTCACACCATTTGAGGTCGTGTATGGCAGGAAACCACCAGTGTTGGTGCATTACCTTGAGGAAGAAACAATGGTGGAAGCGGTGGCACAAGAGCTAATATATCGAGATGAAGCACTGCGTCAATTGAAGTATAACCTCACAAAGGCTCAGGAGTACATGAAATATTATGCGGATAAGAAGAGAAAGGATGTGCAGATTGCTATTAGAGATTGGGTTTTCCTCAAAATTAAGACCCCATAGGCAGCAATCAGTGGTTCGAAGGATCCATCACAAGCTGGCTCCTCGTTTTTTGGGACCATGTCAAGTGGTTCAGCGAGTTGGAGAAGTTTCTTACAAGCTGCAATTACCTAAGAATTCCAAAATCCATCCAATATTCCATGTCTCACAATTGAAGAAGGCTGTTGGGAATTATCAGGTCACACCTTAACTGCCACTAAATTTGGAGGCTGATAAGGGAGAAATTCTGCCTGAAAAAATTCTGTCATGGAGAGACGGATTTGAAGCTAGATAGCATAGGAGATAGTTGTTGGTTCAATGGAAGGGACTTGATGTGGGTGAGGCTACGTGGGAGGACAAACTCTTGCTAAAAAGTCAATTCCCAGATTTGAGCCTTGAGGACAAGGCTGTGTTTGATGGAAGAGGTAATGATAGGATGTTATCTAAGTCCAACTCAAATGAGGGTGATGAGTTGGTGGGTGTGAACCGCGCTAAGCCTAAAATTTGAAGAGTGTATGAAATGAAGAAAAAGAGGGAGAAGGAGTAGTGGCCACCTGGCAAGTAGTTTGTATTTTCCCTATTAAGAAAGGAGTACGGGGAGTGGGGAAAAGATCATGCATTCATCAGTTATTATTACCTTAGCGGTTAGGCAGTGAGGGAATAGTTTTCTCTATACTGATGAGCTTTTGCTCTGGTTTTCTCATTGTAATCAGTTTCATATTTCCATTTTAATTAAATACTATTCCATTCACCATTAATATTTCTACTCTCATCTACCATTTTATAAAAAAAGTTTAAACAAAATGGGTCTTTGGTCTCTGAGTTAGATTTTGAATCCTCACATTTTTTTCTTCCCTTCCTTTGAAGATGCTTGACAAAAAACATAAAATGGGTTAATTGTAAAATGGATAAACCTTAGAATGAGAACATAAAATTGAAAAAATTGATAAAATTCATCAGTTATTATTACCTTAGCGGTTAGGCATAAAATTGGGAGCATAAAGTTGTCTTTTTATTGTTGCAAAGAAAAGATGTAAGATCACACATCGCATCTATACTAATAATAAAAGGAATAGGTATATACTAATAATAAAGGGAATAAGGAAATTTGGTGCAGTCCATTTTTCTACTAAAAATTTCTTTATACTTTTTTTCTAACTTCTCACGAAATAATAATTACAATTGCAATAAAAAACCACCAATGAGCTAGACACATAAAAAGGAGATAGGAAAAGAATCAGATAGAAATATTTAAAATAAAAATTTTGGTTCATGATTAATATACATATTTTTTGGTACAACGTGAATAATATACATTAGCGCAATAGAAAAACGAATATAAAGGTTTGGACGCTAGTAATAATATAGTTTAATTGCAGATTTAATTTTCTTATTTTCATCCAATTCGCAAAAATGGTCTTCCTATTTTAAAATCAAATAATTTTGGATTCTCTTGTACTTTTTAATTAAAAAATTATGATATGATATGTTGGAATCAAGTTGATTTTATATTTAGAGTTTTGATGATAACAAAAGTATTTTATGAAAAAAAAGTATATTTGACTTCAGAGAGTATAAAAGAAGATTTGAAAAATATTTGATCAAGATTTATCTATAACAAAATATGAATAGATTCAATATGAAGAATTTACAAACGCAATCTGAACAAAATACGAACATAATCAATCTAAAGAATTTACAAACTCAATCTAAACAAAATAGAAATAGAATCAATTTGAAGAATTTACAAACTCAATCTGAACAAGATACAATTCAGAATTAAACAAGGACTAAATTGAAGCCCAAATTTTCACTATACATAGACACTCAAGGTTGAAGGAGAAAAACATCGAAAAGCATAAAAGCGTAGAAGTGTTGGAACCAAGTTGGTTTTACTTTTAGAGTTTTGATGTTAACAAAAGTATTTTATCAGAATAATATATTTGACTTCAAAGAGTATGAAAAAAGATTCATGTTTTTGAAGAAAATCTAAAATAAGATTTGATTCCAAATTATAATTGATGAAAATCTAAAATAAGATTTGATTAAAATTTATAATTGAAGAAAATCTAAAATAAGATTTGATTCAAATTTATAATTGAAGAAAATCTAAAATAAGATTTGATTCAAATTTATAATTGATGAAAAATCTAAAATAAAGATTTGATTCATATTTATAATTGAAGAAAATCTTTGGCCAAGTTGAAAAGAAGATATGGTCAAGATTTGAAGAATTTTTGAAGAAGATTTGAAGAATATTTGATCAACATTTGAAGAAGATTTAATTAAGATTTAAAGAATAACTGAGCATGATTTGAAGAAGAGTTTATTTGAAGAATTTACAAACTCAATCTACACAAAATAGGAACAGAATCAATTTGAAGAATTTACTAACTCAATCTGAACAAGATGCAATTCACAATTAACTCATCTACACAAAATAGGAACAGAATCAAATTGAAGCCCAAATTTTCACTATAAATAGACACTCAAGGCTGAAGGAGAAAAGCATCGAAAAGCAGAAAAGAGTAACTCAAGCTCAAAGTTCTCAATTCATCTTAGAGTTCAAAGAGAGAAACACTTGTTCAGGTTATTATTATTATCATCTTTGTTAGACACAACTACTCAAGTTTCAATCTTTTGTATCCAACCCGATAGTGGTTTAGTTCCTTCTTCAATCTGGGGTTGTCAGGTTGTTCGGAGAAGACTTGGCTTATAGGGTCAAGGTGGTTAGCTCCTCAGATGTCTGGGGTTGTAAGGCTGTTTGGGAAGACTGGCTTGGAGGGTAAGGTGCTTTGTAATTCAAGGTTTTTGAATTAGTGGATTAAAGCCTTCTGAATGAGGGGACTGGATGTAGCCAAGTTAGTGGTGAACCAGGATAAATCTACGTGTCAAATTATTTATGCTTTCATTGCTTGATGCCTCTGAATCCGATTGCTTCTACACCAAGTAAGTCACCAAAATTGAACTAGTTTATTTATTTAAATATAAATTATCAAAAAGTTATCAACTTTTGCAAACACAATTCAACCCCCCTTTTCGTGTTTGCACCTTCAATTGGCATCAGAGCTTGGTCAAGGCTGAGCACTTTTCAATGTTTGAGAAAAGATCCAAGGGTCCAATATGTCTGGATTCAGTGAAGAAGCTGCTAGAGGAAACATCAACAGACCACCTCTGTTTGATGGAAAACGTTTTGAGTATTGGAAGGAAATGATAATCAGAAGAAGAAGTACAAGATGCATCATAAGCCCAGAACATTCATGATAAATGCAATCAACTTCAAGGAGTTTAACAAGTGCACCAATAAGGAGACATCAAAAAGTATTTATGATAGTCTGATTCTGACCCATGAAGGAAGGAAGTAATTTCAAGAAGCAAAGGCCAACCTCCTAGTCTAAAAGTATAAGCTGTTCAAGATGGAAGAAGATGAAGACATTGAAATAATGTTTTCCAGATTCCAGACTCTGGTCTCAGGATTAAAGGTACTTGAAAAGAGTTATACTACTGCTGATCACGTGAAGAATATACTAAGGAGTCTGAAAAGCAAGTGGAGACCTAAGATCACTGCCATTCAAATAGCAAAGGATCTGAATACTCTTAAGTTGGAAGAATTAATCAGCTCTCTCAGATCACATGAAATTGAGTTAATGTTTTAAAGAATCAAAGTGCTGAATTTAAAACAGCATACAAGTAGCATACAAGTTTGGATTTCCGAAACAAGCGGAAACCACCAGAAACAAAACTAATGTTTTGGATGTATTGAATTCATTCTTCAATTATCTGATTTATACTATTTTATATGACAAACAGCTTGACCTTAAAAAGTCAAAGCAAGTTGAGGACACTGCAAGTTTACCGAAACTAGAGGAAGCAGATGCAGACAAACTAGAAGACGACAAATATTCAGATGATGAATCTGATCAAGTTAGAATCAGTCAAGAAAAGTCAGAAGGAAGATTTGGATGGAAGAACAAGACATCTCATCTCATTGGAAGTTCAAGTGATCCTTTGAGGATCAGATCATCATTAAAATATAGCACTTTATTTGGCTCACTCTCATCAATTGAGCCTACCACTGTTGATGAAACATTGGCAGATGATGGACGGATTCTTGCAATGGAAGAAGAGTTAAATGAATTTAAGAGGAATGATGTTTGGGATCTAGTACCTAGACCAAAGAAGAACAATATTGGAACCAAATGGGTTTTCAGAAACCAACTAAATAAAATAGGTGAAGTGGTCAGAAACAAGGCATAACTTGTCGCACAAGGCTATAGTCAGCAAGAAGACATTGATTACACTGAAACATTTGCTCCAGTGATCAGGTTAGAAGTTAGTCGTATCCTACTTTTTTTTGCTGCAAATAATAACATTACATTATTTCAAATGGATGCTAAAGGCGCTTTTCTAAATAGTTATATAAGTGAAGAAGTCTATGTTAAACAACCTTCCAGGTTTTGAAAGTACTGAATTTCCAAATCATGTTTTTAAACTTAGGAAATCTATGTATGATCTAAAACAAGTACCTAGGGCATGGTATGATAGACTTAGTAACTTCTTGCTTAAAAATAACTTTGAAAAAGGACAGCTTAATAACACACTCTTTAGAAATTCAATAGGAGATAACATTCTTATTATTGAAATTTATGTTGATGACATTATTTTTGGATCTACTAATGGCACTCTTTGTCAAGAATTTTCTAAATTGATGCAGCTTGAATTTCAAATGAGTATGATGGGAGAACTTAAGTTCTTCTTAGGGATACAAATTTAGCAAAGTCAAAAAGGTATATACATTCATCAAACTAAATATACAAAAGAGCTTCTTAGGAAGTTTAAGATGAGTGATTGCAAACCTATGGCTACACCAATGCACCCTACTTGTTCACTTGAAAAAGATGATTCAGGCGAAAAAGTTGACCAAAAAACCTATAGAGGAATGATAGCATCCCTACTTTACCTTACCGCTTCCAAACCTGACATCATGTTTAGTGTATGTGTATGTGAAAGATTTCAAGTTGATCCTAGGGAATCACATTTAACTGCTGTTAAGATAATCCTTTATTACCTAAAAGACACTACCAACCTTACCTTGTTCTACAAGAAATCTCCTAATTACAAACTTAGTGGATACTGTGATTCTGATTATGCTGGTGATAAACTTGAGAGAAAGATCACTAGTGGCAACTGCACATTTTTAGGTGACAACTTAATATCTTGGTCAAGAGGCAAAACACCATTGCAATGTCAACAACAGAGGTTGAGTACATTTCAGCAATTGGCTGCAGTTCTCAACTACTTTGGATGAACCATCAACTTGAAGACTACAAAATCCTAGAATCCAACATTCCCATCTATTGCGATAACACTTATGTCGTTTGTCTAACCAAAAACCCTATTTTACATTCTACAGCTAAACACATAGAGATCAAACACCACTTTTCATTAGGGACTTTGTTCAAACAGGGGTACTAAACATTCAATTTGTAGACACTAAACACCAATGGGTTGACATATTCACCAAACCACGACCTGAAGATATGTTTGACTTCATCAAGAAAAACCTAAACCTTACCTTCATACTTAACTAATGTTGTGATAAATTTAAAGTAGTTTAGTTTTACATTAGTTTATATATTTTCTTTTACTATATTATATTCATGTTATTCAAAAAAAAAATTAAAAAAAAAAAAAAAAAGAAGAAGAGAAAATCGAAAAGAAAAAAAAAGAGTCAAAGTTTCACTTTTAAGTATTTTTATCTGATGACAAAAGGGGGAGAAAGATATTTGATAAAGTGGAGAGAAAATGATACTTAGACTTAGGGGGAGCTCTAAGTTAGGGGGAGTCAAAGAAATATAAAGAAAAGTTGTTATAAAAAATTCTAGTTTTGTCATCATCAAAAAGGGGGAGATTGTTGGAACCAAGTTGATTTTATATTTAGAGTTTTGATGATAACAAAAGGATTTTATGAAAACAATATATTTGACATCAGAGAGTATGAAAGAAGATTTGAAGAAGATTTGAAGAAGATTTGATCAACATTTGAAGAAGATTTAATGAAGATTTATCTACAACAAAATATGAATAAAATCTAGGGTTGTGCATGGTTGGTTTTTTTAAAAAACCAAACCATATCCATTTTAAAACCAATATATGGATTTGGATTTATAACCAAATCTATTATTTGGTTTAAAACCGGTTATAAAACCAATTGTAAAACTGGTTATAGTTAAATAACCGGTTTTTAGTTATGCAACCGGTTTTGAAAAATTCAATTTTAAAATCAATTTTTTTTCAAAACCAGATAAAATTTGATTATTTTTAAATATCTATTTAAAAAAAAAACCATTTATTCATAGTTTAAAAACTAACTATTTATAAAAAATCAATAAAGTTCTCAAACCAACCCAAAATCACAAAATAAAGCACAAACAAGTTCAGTAAGTATCTCATCGTTTGACCAATTTCAACTTTATATTGTGTGTAAACATAAACAAATTCCCTATTCCCATTCCACATGCACCTGCAAAACCAGCAACTAACATTGTTGTTGTTTTAACAGCTTCTACACCCATCATTAATGAAGCAACAGAAACTAACCCATCATTAAAATTATATGGTTTCGATATTTGGCAGAGGCAAAACAATAAAATAAAATAAAAACTAACAAACCATGTCATAATATTTAACGAAGCAACAATTTTAGGTATCATAAGTAAAAGTAAAGAAAGCACCATGCAATAGCACCATCAATGACATCCTGATTCTCAGTCCTAAAAGCCCTTTTCTACACCCTTATCAAAAACCTCAATCAAGTTTTTATCAATAGAAAGCTTATTCAATGTCTCAATCCTTGCCATTTCCTCAATAGCTGTCATTCTTTTTGTAATTGCACCTTGCTGAGAAAGCCTATTGAAAAGCATAAAATTATGTAATTATCACTTCTCAATCTTCACCAAGAGAAACATGAACCGAACAAGCACCACCAAATTTCATAGAAGTTATTTCTGCAAAAAAAAAAAAAAAATTACTTATCAAGTCATAATTTAACAATTCTTAACTTATACTCAACTATTAAAGTATCTACAACCTTACCTTCCTCTAAAATCTCAAGCTCCTTGAAATCCTCAACTAAAAGTGAATCACTTATGGAAGACGATTTACGCAATCCTTTAAGCCAACTAGCAGTACAAACTAGAGCTTCAACCATTTGAGGTGTCAGACAACTACGGTATTCGTCAATCACTTGTCCTCCAGTACTAAAAGTAGACTCAGAGGCCACTGTAGAGATAGGTATGGCAAGCAAGTCTTTGGCTATCTTTGCAAGAATTGGAAAACGACTTGAGTTTAACCTCCACCAGTTTAAAACATCAAAGTTGGTAGATGACCGACTCTCTAAAGATTCTTCCAAGTACCTTTCCAAATCAGACTTTTCAGTAGAGGACGAACCGGTGCTCATTAAAAATCTATTATAACTATAAAGATCTTCCTTGCCACTTAAATCAAATTCAGTCGATTGTGATTCACTTTGGATCCCTTCTCCAACACCACTACACTCCATAATTAGTTCATCCAAACGGGTTTTCAACAAATCTTTTAATTTGGTTGCATCCAATGAATTAAAGTTTTGAGTGATCAACCAATTGACAAACTTTAATTTGTTCCTGGGGTCTAAGACAGAAGAAATCAACAACATATTCAAATTTTCATATTTTCCCCAATATTTGTCATACTTTGTTTTCATCTTATCAGCCATTACTTTTAAGCACATATCCTTGGAATAGCACATTTTAAGTATCTTTTCACCTATTCGGAAAACCTCTAACATATACATATTAGAGGCAACATAGGAGGAACCAGATATTCTTAAGGTGGCATCATAAAACATTTTTAAAAATGGCATAATTGATTGTGCTTTCGCCCAATCTAAACCTGTAGGCACACCTTTCCCCTTCCCCTTAAGTAGTTCCTCAGAATACTTGGGATCATGAATTTCAAGCACTTCAAATGCCTTTTGATGCTTCAAAGCCGAGTCTAACATTAAATATGTTGAGTTCCACCTGGTTTCCACATCAAGACAAACAAGACCTTTGTATTCAGAGTTTGACCGTTCTACACATGCTTTAAATTTCGCAAACCTAAGAGGAGAAGACCTAGCATATTTCACAGCAGCACGAAGTCTTAAAATTGACATGTCCAAATCACTCAACCCCTCACTAACAATGATATTTAAGATGTGCGCACAACAACGCATATGCATGTACTCTCCATTCAAAACTAAGTTGTTACACGACATTAGCCTTTTCTTCAATTGTTTGATTCCAAGATCATTTGATGAGGCATTATCAAGTGTCACAGTCAAAACACGATTCAGCCCCCAATCAGTCAAGCACGCATCAATTGTGTTTGTCATAACATCTGCCGTGTGACATGGGACTTGGCAAAATGTTAGAACCTTATTTTACAAGTTCCAATTATTGTCAACAAAGTGAGTAGTGACACACATATAAGACAGATTTTGGATAGACGTCCATGTGTCGGCAGTGAGGCAAACCTTTTGGCAGTGTTGGGACATATAGTTTTTCAATTTTAACTTTTCTACATCCCATAACAACAAAGTATCGCGTGCAAGTGTAGTGCGTGATATAAGATTGAATTTTGGGTTTAAGCCACTTACAAATTCTTGTAAATCTGGATGCTCCACTTGTCGAAAAGGCAATTCCATGCCTATAAACATCTTCACGAGTAAATACCGCAATTTTTCTTGATCAAACCTAGGCACTGAAAGGGAAGAAATAGTATGACCTTCAACATTCATTGCATCCAATGTTCTCTTCCTCTTGTTAAATTCGCTATTGGGGTTTTTCTTACATCCCTTTGAATGTTGTATCATCGAATTCGTCCCATTATCAAACTTGAGCTTTCTGCTACAATGGTTGCAAATAGATGTCCCATCCAGGTTAGGATCTACTGTGAAATCATTCCAAACAAAAGATTGGTTTTTACGACCTTTGGTTCTAGGTGGTAACATAGTAGTTGTGTTTAGGACAATTGGTGGAGGAGAAACAAACAAATCTACTGTCTCAGATTGATCACCCATCTTGATGTAATGTTACAGGTTGCTGCAATAATAATGAAGATAGTTAATGAACCTAAAATGTTCAAGGTACAAATCCACATGCATCATTCAAACTAATGTTCAAGGTACAAAGAAACAACACGCTTCCTTATTCTATGAATCAAACTATTGCATGAAAGTTACTACTACTTTCTCATTCCAAGAATCTGTCTCCACAATAAATTTCTCAACAATATGCAAACTAGAAAGATTAAAGAACACAGAATTATTGATAAATCAGCTAATAACTGCATCAAAATTAGTCCAGAACTACGTGTTTCAGAAAATCGATCTGAAACTGATATGGCTAGCTTTCCATGTACATCTATGAGCTATTAATATAACTAAAAGGAGTTAATTAATGAACCTGGAGTGAACATTCAGTGCATCCTTTGTGTCCTACTCATTTTTGCGTGAGACTAATCTAGTAGTACATGTTAGATTAGATGACATTTTTGCAAGAAGAATTGACTAAGGAAAACAGGTGGAGTTTTCATACATAGTTTATTTCTTTTATGTATGTATAATTTTACTAATATACACAGAAAATCTGACCTTTATAATCAACCTTTATAGTAACTATAACACATTCAAACCTTTAATTTCTAGGTGCACTTAATAGTTAATATCTTACCTCAAATATAATAAACCCATAAGTCATGTCGAATAAGAACTAACAATTGTATGACAAATTAAATTATAGATGTGTATAGGCAACTAAACATTGCTGCAATAGTTATTCTTTAATATTTACTAGGAATTGCAAGCTGCAAAACAACTGAAACTCACAGAGCCTAGCATCCTTTGTATTCCACGAATCTCATCCTCAAAAGTTGAGCTCAAAATTTAGGAAAAGAGAAAAAACAACTATAGTTGAAGTGAATTATTGGAGTCCGTTTACTTCAGGTGTTTCGTGTTTTCATTTTCACTTGTTCAATCTCTATACACAATGAAAATTTTCACAAAGTAAACTAGTTCACACTGTCTACAATTTTTGCTCCAAATCCCATATATCTATTGAAAATCACTATGCTCTACTTTTATATTGAAATATTTGGAAATCACCATGCCTTATCTAGATTGAAGTAATTTGGAACTAACTAGTATTGTTCAATTTGAGATCCTTGCATTTAATGTACTATATAGTTTATGTTTCTTTACATATATGAGAAACATAACAGAACTACCAAAATAGATTCATATATATTTCAAAGGAGTAAGGAACAATCAAGAGAATAAGGGAAGGGAATCTCAAATATAATTTGGAAATTGTAACTCTTTTTGCTGCAACAATGAGACCTCCTTGAACTTAGTAAAATACACAAGTCTCAAGAGATAAAAATCATGATGGATAAGCTTTTAAGGAAGCTAAACTAAGAATTTCAATAAATCTTAATATACAAATGATGATAAGCAACACACAATTAAACACATTAAGAGTATATATAATATATTGCTTAATGATATACCTTGTTACTTCAAAAAAAACATGAAATTGTGAGAGTTGCAGAGAAAGAGGTGAGTTTCAGATCTATTCAACATTATAAATTTATAATACAACTCATTATAATTTGAAACCAAAACAGCCATTGAAACAACATAAAAGAAGAATAAATAAGAGAAGAAACTTGGTAAGGATGAATAGAAACGAACCAGAGCTAAACGTTTGAGAAAGAAGGAAAGACGGTGCTTCAAAGATGGAAGGTTGGTTTGCCAGAAGGAAGGATTGCCGGAAAACGCTGCCGGAAAATGCTGTCGGAAAACGCTTTTGGAGTTTTTGGGATTTAGGTTTCTGGGATTGAAATTTGGGAATTCGGTTAAAATCCAAATCCGAATTTTAAATGTGGGTGGTTATCCAACCGGTTATAAATGAATTGGGTTATACCCATATTATTTTAACCGGATATTTTAAATGGTTTTGGATCCGGTTTTGGATTTGGGCCTCAAAACCGGATTTTTTGCACAGCCCTAAAATCAATTTGAAGAATTTACAAACGCAATCTGAACAAAATACGAACAGAATCAATCTGAAGAATTTACAAACTCAATCTAAACAAAATCGAAATAGAATCAATTTGAAGAATTTACAAACTCAATCTTAACAAGATACTATTCAGAATTAAACAAGGACTAAATTGAAGCCCAAATTTTCACTATAAATAGACACTCAAGGCTAAAAGAGAAAAACATCGAAAAGCATAAAAGAGTAGAAGAACTCACAAGCTCAAAATTACAAATTCATCTTGGAGTTCGAAGAGAGTAATACTTGTTCAAGTTAGAAATATTTTATGAGTGTTCTTTCCTTAGAGTGTGAGAGTTATTATTATTATCAGCTTTGTTAGGAGCAACTACTCAAGTTTCAATCTTTTGTATCCAACTCGATAGTGGTTTAGTTCCTTCTTCAATATGGGGTTGTCAGGTTGTTAGGAGAAGACTTGGCTTGTAGGGTCAAGGTGGTTAGTTCCTTCTTCAATTTGGGGTTGTTAGGTTGTTTGGAGAAGACTTGGCTTGTAGAGTCAAGGTGGTTAGTTCCTCATAAGTCTGGGGTTGTTAGGCTGTTTGGGAAGACTGACTTGGAGGGTCAGGTGTTTTGTAATTCAAGGTATTTGAATTAGTGGATTAAAGCCTTCTGAATGAGGGGACTGGATGTAGCCAAGTTAGTGGTGAACCAGGATAAATCTACATCTCAAATTATTTATGCTTTCATTGCTTGCTCCCTATGAATTTGATTGCTTCTACACCAAGTAAGTCACCAAAATCGAACTTGTTTTTTTATTTAAATATAAATTATCAAAAAGTTATCAACTTTGGCAAACACAATTCAACCCCCTATTCTCGTGTTTGCACCTTCATAATATATTTTAAACGATGCAACATATGATATGATGATGTTGAATAATTAATACCTATCAAATTGCAATAAAAACCTCTAAAATTTACAGTTTCAACTTCTAAAATGATTCATTTTTGTAATTTAATTTATAACATATAAATAATTAATGCATTTAGATAGTTCTACACCACGAGATTGTATGTTACATCATTTAAAATATATGTAGTTACTATTTTTTAGTTAGAAAATCTGAAGGAGGAACCAAAATTGTCAAATTTTAAAAATAAAGGGTCAATTTAATGAATTAGTGATAATGTGAGAATCAAAACTACAATTATATCTAATAATGATGGCATCAACCTAAGGTTCCCTTTTCAAAGTTATAGAAAAATTGTGGATGGAAGTCTAAAGGGAGACATAAGATGAAGACTAATTTATCTCTATTTTGATCTCATTAGGGTGGACACCAATTTGTCCCTTTCTAAAGAAGGGACTAACTAATGTGTTATTTAAATTTAAGGAGATTAAAATTATTATTTTTTTCTTGTGGATCATTATAGATTATGTTATTTAAGTAACAAAATGGGTATTCTTTGCAACTTGTAAGAATGTTAAACTCTCGAGTTAATTCTTAAAGTTTTGCGAGTTTATAATTTTAGGTCATAAAAATGAATTATCTTACATGTAAATTTCTATTTTTGATAGACTCTTATGAGTTTAAGAAAACTCTAATAAAATTAGTAAACTCTTGATTTTACTAATGTTTTACGAGTTAACGATTCTACATTAGTTTATCTTAAAATGTAAAATTTTGATAATTATTAACCAATATCCGATTTAATTATGTATATGTTGTAGTACATTTGAAAAGTAAATTTATGTTTTTCCTTATATTTTCAAGACAACTGTTATGCCTCAATATGAGTTTATTGTTTTTCAACTATTTCATTTTGGTCTATCATAAATATTTATCTATTTAAAAATATTTTTGATTTATTGTGAAGATGCAATGTTGAATTATTATTATTTTAATGATATTATTGTTGAGGTAAAAACATTTTTTATATATGTTTTAATGACAACAAACATTATGAAATAAATGATTAAATTTTATGAATGGTGATCTACTAATGATTGCACTTGAGTTTTATTTAAGGAACATGAATTGCATAAGTGGACAATCAAGAAGTCATTCACATCATCAAGTGCATAAGTATCTACTCAATAATGAATGAATCTCAAAATGAATATATCATATATCAATCATTCAAGAGAATGACTATTGCATCTTCAAGATAGCATCTTCATGAAGAAGATGATCAAATACATTCATACAACAATCAACGATCTCACCATGACATAAATCAAAGAACATCATGCCTTAACTGAACTGCATAAGTGGACAATCAAGAAGTCATTCACATCATCAAGTGCATAAGTATCTACTCAATAATGAATGAATCTCAAAATGAATATATCATATATCAATCATTCAAGAGAATGATTATTGCATCTTCAAGATAGCATCTTCATGAAGAAGATGATCAAATACATTCATACAACAATCAACGATCTCACCATGACATAAATCAAAGAACATCATGCCTTAACTGAACTGAAAATTGATTACAAAATCATTTTGGGTAATTAAGATCATTCTGGTTTATCAAAGGATCATTCTGGTTTATTAAAAGATCATTTCAGTTTATCAAGATCATTCTAGTTATTTCGTTTTAAGGACATAATTAAAACAAATCATTCTCCATAATCCAAACCTCAAGATAAAAGAATATCAAGACAACTCAAAACTATAATCAAGTTCATAATTCAAGCTGAAGACCCAAAGAAGCAAAACAACCTCCAGATCAATGTCTAGATCGATCTCTAGATCGATGAGCTGTGAGAAAGAACAACAAGGACGAAAAGACACTACTGCTGCACTTTTTGCAGAAAGCACAACATGTCTCTAAGACAAAGGATTAACATTAAACAACTATTCAATCATTCATCCATGTTTTCCATACAACACAAAACCAAGAACGTGTTGGTTTTATAAAAGAACATTCTAATTATTCTCTTTTAAAGACATAATTAAAAGATATCATTTCCCACAATCTAAACCACAAGTTAAAGAGTATCAAGACTACTCAAATCATTGGTCAAGCTCAAAACTCAAGTTGAATGCCCAAAGGAGGAAAGCATCATCTAGATTGATGACTAGATTGATGAGTTGTGAGAAAGGACGCAAGTAGATTGTACTTATATTAATCTGCAGAAAGTTCTACATAATTCTAATTCAGAATAGTTCCAACGGTCATATGACAGACCACCTAACATTATGTTTCTTTTTCTCCACTCTCCAGCAAGGCAAGAACATTTTAGATAGATCAAGAACGTTCTAGACAGAATTACACTACACGTAAAGAGATTATTTCAGAAAATTGTTTGCACCTTGGGAAGCGTGTCCGACGACTATATTTAGTTTAAATTGAATATCAATTGGAAGATTAAGGCAAAAGTTCAATTTGCAAATCTACCAACACTTGTTCAAATAAGAAAAAGTTAAAAACTCTTTAAGCAAACTCCAGCTCTCTTCACTATATCTGTGGATCATCATTTACTGAGTTTGTCTTTATTTATCTCAAACAAGTGTTGAGAAGTTTCAAGATCCCAAACACTTTTATCATACACATCATTTGTAACTCAAGTTTATCTTTTATGTTAGATTGAGTGTGTTTGTAAGAATCCTTTCTAGATTGAAAGGTGACTTTAAAAATCATTTCTAGGTTGAAAGATGAAGATTGTAATTGATCAAGGTGTAATCAAGAGAAAAGATGTGAAGGAGAATTTTCTGATTCTGAAGCACATAGTGAAAATCTCACGGTTGTGAGGACTTGACTAGTCCGAGTTGGGTGAACCAGTATACTTTTGTGTGTGATCTTCCTTTCTCTTATATTTAATTATTTGCACACACAAATCACACTTCACTATAAATTGATCTGTTTTATTTACTTCTAATATATCCAGAACATTCTGGACATTCTCTTTCAACCAAAATTGATCTTAAAAGTTAACTTAAATTAAGCACACGTAGGTCCAACTTAACGGTTTTTTTGCTTAAAACTGATAGAAAAGATCAAAGTGGTTAATAGAACTATAATTAAATGACCAAAACGGAACGAAAATTAATTAAGGGACTAAAACGAAATCTAAGAAAAAGATAAGAAACCAAAAAATAATTTAACCTTTAATTAAATACTTATTAAATAAATCATTTTAAAATGTAAATTAACTATTTGTTTATACGATATTATGAGGAGTTTATTTTCAAAATATAAAACTAACTTATAATAGATAACTTATACAAATGTAAGTGTTTTTAAATATACTTTTTTGGAAGAATTTTGTTGATTACAACTTTTTTTTCTCTCTAGTTACACTCATTGTCAATTTTAAAATAAAACGAAGTGATGAATTTGTCCTTTTAGAAAATATAAGGGTGAATATATGTTGTTCACATAAATTGAGATTGGGATGTTTATGCAAATTCAGTCAGCCGATGAGTACGTGAATTCAAATTGCAGACGTTTATGCAAATTTTGTTTTGGGTATTTAAAAGTTATAAGGGTTGAATACGTGGTATTTATGCTAACTTAGTTTGTTGATGTTTATGCAAACTCAATTTGCATATTTAAAAAATATTCTTTCCAATTACAAATATAAATAAAAGTTAAAATATATTTGACTTAAATATAAATACATTTTTATTTTTGTTTATATTTCTGACCAGAGGGAGTATGAGAGTGAATCATTGACAATAAATTAAAGAACATTTTGAGTATTAACTTTTTGGGTTAAATATAATTTTGATATTTTATCTTTTATTTAATATTTATTTTGATCTTTTATATTTTATTTATTTATTTATTTTGGTCATTTATCTTTTATAAATGGCGTGTTTTAGTCTTTTCGTCATACCTCTTTCAAATAATTGTATAATTATTGCCATTAACTATTGAAATCAAATTTTTGATCAATTGTAAAGTTAAGTATGCAATCTTAATAAGGATGAAGTGAAAATACAGTAAACTTTATTTTCATAAATATCATTCGTTTCAAAGAGTTTACATATGTTTCAAAGCATGTAACAATTTTTTTTTCAAGTGCAATCATATTATTAGGTTAAATGAATTTTTTTTAAAGAATATATTAAATATATATCAGCAATTGTTGGATGGAATTTCAATGATCAGATGTTGTTACAACTTTTGTTGTGATTGTGATAAAGACTAAAATATACTGCTTATAAAAATAAATAAAAAACCATAATAAAAATAAAAAACCGAAACAAATATTAAATAAAAATAAATAATCCATATTATATTTAATCTTAATTTTTTAATAGAGTCATGAGCGTTACTAAAAATAAAAAGGGTGTAATTAGCAGAAATTTGCTTGTTATGCTAAAAGGAGTTAGAAACATTTTATAAAAAAGAAAAATCAATTTTGCTACCGACACATCCGATTTTGCTACTCACCCCATAAATTTTTCATAAAATTGAAATATTCAAAATACCTCTTCCTTATTTGCCTCATTCTTTAAACTCTAATTTATATTCTACTCTCTTTTATGGACTAATTTGTCCATAATTAGTCCATGCACAATTACAATTGCTCGGAGTTATTTTTGAGATGACAAAATTTTATGGGATAATTCGTTCCCGTAAAGATGATATTAATGTGTGATCAACGTAGATAAGCCACATGTTCAATTACAAAGTCACATTAAAATGTCTAAAGACAAAAAATTACAAAGAGACTATTTTGATTAGTATTATACAAATTCGGAGATATATTTGCTAATTTACCAAATTCAATGACTAATTTGAATGACTTTTACAATTTCAGAGCCCACTTTACATAAATTAATTAACAATGTCTCTGTTTTGCTGAAAATACAGGTTTATATGAAATCGCAACATTATTGTTTGTAGATTTGAAATTTAAAATTCATGAAGAAATATTTCTCAAATTTATCAGAGAGCAACATGGTTTACTACTTATTGGAATAGATGTGCTGTAGAAATCTCTTTCGTTAAGAAAAAGCACTATGTTGTTTACTTTTGGGAATAGATAATAAATATACTGTACTATATACTGTTGTTTACTTTTGGGAATAGATAATAAATATACTATACTATATACTACAGATATATGGGATGATAATTAGATCGAGATCCAGTGAGTAGCTATAAAAAAACTCACAATGGATAGGATAAAAACCCGCATAATGGGTATAGGTACGGGGAAGGATAATTACCTGCAAAATTAAACGAGTACAGGTACTATAGTACCCACTCCGCCCCGCACCCGCATTAATATAAATATATTATTTATTATATTAGTATTTAGTTTAATTAATTGTTTTCTTTTATGTTTTAACATCTATTGATATCATTGGACCACTGTAATATTTATAATCGAAAGATAAACGTTTGCAAGCTTTTTAAGAATTTGATTTTTATGAATAGGCAAATAATTTTGACTTTACTAAGGATTATGTCTTATTAATCGCGACTTTATAATTATACTTGCAACTTCCTATCAATTTTTTTATAGATCTCGAATAATACCGTTGTAGGATTTGCAACTTCATAAAGTATGATTATGAATATTTGAATATGTATTGTAACGTGTGTTCATTTGAAATGTTTTAAGTTAAAAAATATTTTAGTATATAATACTTTATGATTGGATTTAAGATATTTGGATAAATTTTGAATTTAATCACAACAATATCATTTATTTATCGATTTATTTTATTTAAAGTGCGGATAATGGGTACGAGTCCAGACACTTAAGTACCTAAATGGTAAGCGTACGAGTATTAAAATTGATACATAAAAGAGTATGAGTATGAATATTTTTTTAAACTGCAATATATAGACGAGTACTATAACACCTTACTCAAACCCTACCCATTGTCATCTCTGCTAATTTCCCTTTATTCAAGTAAAGCACATATGCTTTCTTAATATATAGTTCATATTATGCTTTTCTGTACAAATGCTTTTTTATGACACCTCCTAGAAAGTAGTGTGGTTTACTTGTGGGAATTAAATATCTTAAAATCCGAAAAGACGATTCAACTTTGAACCGTGAACCGACACTGCCTAGTGTCTACGGCTTGTTTATTTGAGTGTTTCGAGTTTCGATCACGATTTTGTCCTGGTTCAAGCAGTTTAGTGCAGTTGAACTATGTTCTGGAAGTTTAGCCAATTTGATGTTCGGTTTGGTTAAGAAAAGAATAGAGTTAACATAAATCTCTTTTGTTAAAGAAAGAATCGCTGTTTGGTTAAGAAAAGAAAAGAGTTAACTTAAATCTCTTTTGTTAAGGAAAGAATCGTTGTTTCCTTGTGGAAATAAATAAACTTACAAAATTCCCAAGTTCTTTTTAGTTATTATAAAAATCTGACAGAGGCCAAGTTTACATCAACATACACTGCTTGCTTCTTTTCTTCTAAGCCTATTCTTGTTTTTTGTGAATTCTTGTTTTTTGTGAATTAAAAAACTTATGGCGACTATTGTGGCAGAGGCATTCCTTTCAGCTTCTATGGAGCTGTTAGTAGACAAGATTGTTTCTGGTGAGTTGAGGGACTACTTTCGGAGAAAGAAGCTTGATGTTTCACTCTTGGAAAAGCTTAAAACAACACTGCTAAGTCTTAAAGCTGTATTAAATGATGCCGAGGAGAAACAAATCACAAACGATGCTGTCAAGCAATGGTTGGATAACCTGAGAGATGTTATCTTTGAAGGTGACGATTTGTTTGATGAAATCAACACCAAGGCTTTGCGATGGAAAGTTGAAGGCGAATACTACGGCCAAACTGTTGGTTCTAAGCTGCAAAACATCATTTCTTGTTGCAAAAAGTCTTATGGGGTGATCAATTCTAAAATTCAAATGTTAATTCAAAAATTGGAACACTTTGAACAGAAAATACATGTGCTTAAATTGGAAAGTGTTTCCAATAGTGGCTGGCATAGAACTCCTACAAGTTCTGTGATAGATGACTCTGCTATTTACGGTAGAGATGGTGATATAACTAAACTTAAAGAGTATCTTTTGTCAGAAATTGCTAGTGATAGTGGCAGTAAAGTAGGAGTGATTCCCATTGTTGGCATGGGAGGGGTTGGTAAAACAACCCTAGCTAAACTCCTTTATAATGATCCAGAAGTTAAGGCCAAATTTGATTTAAAAGGGTGGGCTTATATCGCAAAAGACTTTGATGTTGTCAAGATCACTAAAACCCTTCTTGAATCTGTCACTACAAAAGCAACCGATGATAATAACCTGAATACTCTCCAAGTGCAATTGCAACAAAGTTTAAGTCATAAAAAGTTTTTGTTAGTATTGGATGACATATGGGATGAAAACTATGTTGATTGGAGTGATCTAAAAGACATCTTTAATGTTGGGGATCTGGGAAGTAAGATCATCATCACCACAAGGGATCATAAAGTTGCACTAGCCATGAAAACCTTTCTTCCAATCCACACACTGGAACCTCTACAAAGGAACGATTGCTGGTCTTTGCTTGCCAAACATGCATTTGGAGCAAGTAACTACGAGCAACGGACCAACCTAGAAGTGATTGGCAGAGAAATTGCAAAAAAATGTGATGGTTTACCATTGGCTGCAGTAGCACTTGGTGGTCTTCTTCGCACTAAATCGTCACCACATGATTGGAATAAGGTATTGGAAAGTAACATTTGGGATTTGCCGAATATTAAGGTCAAACCAGCTCTTCAATTGAGTTATCATTACCTTCCTGATCCTTTAAAAAGATGTTTTGCTTATTGTTCTGTATTTCCAAAGAAGTCTACCCTAGAAATCAATATGAAAGTTCAGTTGTGGATTGCAGAGGGCTTAGTAAGTCAGCCTAAAAGCCAGGAAAGTTGGGAAACAGTAGGTGAAGAATATTTTGATGAATTAGTGTCAAGGTCGCTCATACATCGAAGGTCTGGTGATAGGGAAACAATATTTGAAATGCACGATCTCATGAGTGATTTGGCTATGATGGTTTCATTTGAATATTGTGTCAGGTGGGAGGAAAGAAAGGCACATGGAAGTCATGAAAGAGTACGTCATTTGTCATATAACAGAGATGACTTTGACTCATATCATAAATTTGATAAGATGCATAAACTAAAAGGTCTACGTACCTTTCTGTCTTTACCATTACAAGAACTACAATTTAGACGACATATATCAGACAAGGTAGTACATGAGTTGTTGCCAACAATGAAACAATTACGTGTGTTGTCTCTGTCACACTATATAAGTATTGCTGGGTTACCAAACTCTATTGGGAATTTGATATACCTGCGATACTTGAATCTCTCTTTCACTGGGGTTGAAAGGTTACCTTCTGAAACATGCAAGCTTTATAATTTACAGACCTTGTTGTTGTCAAACTGTTACTGGCTCACTGAATTGCCGAATGACATGGGAAAATTGGTAAAACTACGCCACCTTGATATCACAAATACTAGTTTGTAGGAGATGCCTGTACAAATTGGCAGACTAGAAAATCTCCAAACTTTATCGGACTTCGTTGTCAGCAAACAACATGATGGATTGAGGGTTGCAGACCTAGGAAAATTTCCCAATCTTCGAGGGAAGCTTTCCATTTCGGGCCTACAAAATGTTACTGACTCCTCTGATGCTCTTCAAGCAAATTTGAAGACGAAAAAACAAATTGAGGAGTTAGAACTAAATTGGCATTCGTCTCCAGATTCAAACATTCAAGGTGTTGTACTTGAACAGTTGGTGCCATCAACAAATATGAAGATTCTTAGAGTTTATGGATATGGTGGAACCAACTTTCCGAATTGGTTAGGTGATTCTTCATTTGGCAACATGGTGTCTTTGTACTTAAGTGGTTGTGATCATTGTTCATTACTGCCACCCCTTGGTCGATTACATAGCCTGCAGGAGCTATATATTACAAGTTTGAAATCAGTAAAGAATGTTGGAGTTGAATTCTATGGAAGTAGTACTTCTTCATTTCAACCATTTCCCTCCTTGGAGACTTTGCGCTTTAAAGATATGCAAGAGTGGGAGGAATGGAAGTTGATTGGAAGTACAACTATGATATTTCCTCGTCTAACACATTTGTCACTAAATGATTGTCCGAAACTGAAAGGAAACATACCCGGGGACAATTAGGTAATTGTCCTAGTCTTGCACATTTGACAGTGTTCAGTTGTCCGAAACTCAAAGGAGACATACCTGACAAACTTCCTTCTTTAACTAAACTTGTATTAAGTGGATGTCCTAAACTGGTGGAGTCGAGGTCATCATCAGATCATGTATTCAACCAATTAATGTTGCCTCCTCTCAACTCTCTTCAACACTTGACGATAGACAGTTTTCCCTCTCTGACGTCCTTCCCGAGAAACGGTCTGCCCAAAACCTTGCAATCTCTTTCAATACAGAATTGTGAGAATTTGGATTTCCTTCCTCATGAATCCTTGCACAGTTACACATCACTCGAGAATTTGCGTATATCGAGAAGCTGTAATTCAATGGCATCATTTACGTTGGGCTCTCTCCCTGTCCTCAAAATTCTAATGATTTCTTGTTGTGAAAATCTTAAATCGATAGTCATTGAAAAGGATGTGTCAAAGCAGCAAAGTCTCTCGTTTCTTAGAAGCATTAACATAGAGGCTTGTGATAATCTGGAGTCATTTTCCATAGGTGGATTGCCCACTCCTAACCTCATTCATTTTAGTGTGGTTTTGTGTGAGAAGCTTTGTTCACTGCCAGATACAATGAATACTCTCGATGCACTTCAACAAATGGAAGTTGGTCATCTTCCAAATCTGCAATCTTTTGCCAAAGATGGTTTACCTATCAATTTATGCGGACTATGTGTTACCTCTCCTATAGGGGCTTTGTGGAGTACTAAGGCAACTTGGGAACATCTCAATCGTCTTTCAATGTTGCAAATTTGCGGTAGTGATATGGTGAAGGCGCTGATGAAAATGGAAGGGCCGTTGCTACCCGCTTCTCTCGTTTACTTATACATCAATATTCTTGAAGATATAGAATGCTTGGATGGGAAGTGGCTTCAACGTCTCACCTCTCTCCAACACTTTTACGTTTTTTGACGCTCCTAAGCTCAAGTCGTTGCCCAAAGAGGGGACGTTGCCTTCATCTCTTGAAGTATTGCATTTCACGTCGTGCCCGTTATTGGAAGCAAGTTTGCAGAGGAAGCGGGGGAAAGAGTGGCGTAAGATTTCTCGCATTCCCTCCGTAGTTATGGAAGGAAAAGTGATCACATGAGTGTCGCTTCCGGGTGAGTCACTAAAATACTATTAATATTTTGTCTCAGTAGGAGTCTCTAATCTCCATATAAGTTTGTATACTACTACTATTATTTTATTCCAGTCTCTTTTAGTTTGTTGCAGGTAAAAGTATTCCATTTTGGGGGAACATGTATGATTTCAACATGTCTTGCATTCGATAGGAGATTGTCATGGATGTTGCCCAATTTCCTGTAGTTGATGTCCTAGACCATCAAGATTTAGTCACCAGTTCTTCTATACTTCAGGTTGGTGCCTTTTGTGTATGTGAATGTGTTACAACTTACAAGACATTATATAAGCGAATTCTCTATTCATTTTTTGTAATTAACTGTAGGTTTGCAATCATTCTGGAGGATCTTGTCAGTTTCTTATATTTGGTTTTAGTTGTATCTTAACTGTGTTGAAATGGGTGTGTTTGTTTTACCTACGAGACCTTTGACTTGGCTATCATAAGCTCAATGAAGTGGATTTCACTGTAAGAGCTTCTTTGGAACCAATATTGAGCACTTTAGAAAATGAAAAAACACAGTTAAGTACTGTTGGATTCTATTTGAACGATCCTGAAATCATGGGATTATGTTAATCCGAAAACTCATGGAGAAATTAGTTGTATATTTGTAATTATTTGGAGTATATATTTCTTTTTTATAGGATCTGATTAATAACTTATGTTTAGAGATTTATTCCTTTTTTATCTCCTATTTTTAAGCTTGACAACAAGATTTTCTTCCATATATAATGTATATTGAATATTGATTGTATGAATAATACACATAAATTATCCCAAAAATTTTTGTTTACGAGTTCTAAATCATGTTGCGGGTGTTATGAATTTTTCTTGTGGTTTAAAACTAGATTTACAGGTAGATTCTGCTTGAAAACACCAATTGCTAACATCCCCCTACACTCCAAAAATACATTGGTCACAAACAGTTTTAACCTTTCGGAATCCATTGCCATTGGATTTAGCAAAGAAAAGAGGAGAAATGGAAGTGTTTGACACTTTTAAGGAATGAATCCTCTCCATTTACTTATTTACGATAATTTTTTAAATATAAACACGATAGGGTAACATTAGGTGGAGTTTGAATGTTCATTATACACCCCAAATCACTCTAAAATATTAGTAATATAGAGGATCTATTTTCATGAAGTCTACCCTTCTGTGAAGATTGATTTGTGTGCCAACATTGTCCATTCTACTAAGCATCACAATTCACAACATACAAATTTCCATATAAAGCTTCTGGTGTTGGTCTTGATGGCATGAGACACAGATACCCTGCACTAATTTTTTTTTTCTGCTGTAGGCTCAATTCCAATAGCCACATTAGCAAAACATCATCGTACTGCCAGTTTTTCTTGTTATACTTAATTTTGGAATGTTCCAGTTGCTTTCCTAACATAGTGGTTTTCATATTTATTGATAACCTTCGTAAGGGCTTCCTTGATTAGCATTTCAAGCAAGACATTATCATTGATAAATCTATCTATTAATATATTAAAATAGACTCCCAAGTCAAAATGACATTTCACGCCCTTTTGTGCCACATCATCGCATTTGCGCCACATCGTTTATTTTTTTATGTGGCACCCTTCATAAGCTTCTACAATTCATCTTACATCTTCAATTTGGCAATTTAGCTTTTGTATCTCACACATCATATACATATGTTGAAAATCCACACACAAAAGCTCCTCATGAAAATAAACCTACTATCTTCTCACTACAATTAACTTTCACTTTTCCTCCATTTCTAACTTTACTATCTTCGCGCGCGCGCACACACACACACACACACATATATATATATATATATATATATATATATATATATATATATCAATAAATTCAGTTATCCTTAAATCTATTGCTTTCCTTTTAATCTTCCTTCACAAATTTATAATGATATATTCAATATCATTATTAATAGCTAGATCAAATTAGTGGTTATATTTGTTTTTCATGTTACAAAAACATAATTTTATCAGATTTTAGACACGGAATCTTCCTTTTAAAACTCTACTTCTTCACTAACCAAGCTATACCCTAATTAAAGGTGACTGTGAAGGATTTAATCTTCCTTCACAAATTAATAATGACATATTCAATATCATTATTAATAGTTGAAATATATATTTTTTTATAAGTAAATGTTAGGAAATTAATAGTTATATTAGTTTTATAATGTTATCTAGAAAATATTAGTTTTATCGGATTTTGGACCCAAAAACTTTTTCTTAAAACTCTTCGATGTCTCTTTCACTAACCAAATTATACCTTAATTCAAATATGTATTCATTGTAATTCATTATATATAAATGCAAATAAAGTATCATTTAACTTGCACTTAAAAAAAAAATAATATACTTTCAACAAAACAAAGTTAACAAATTAATGTTATATCTCTTAAAAAAGGGAACTCTAAAAGTCATTACAAAATGATTGTGTAGGATTAGTTAAGAAATCATACACGTATCAATCAAAAGCAATATATTATAACACATTTCCATTTTTACAATTTAAATAACTATATTATTGATTTTATTTTTTTATATGTTAATGATGGTGTGATAACATATATGTTGAAAAGAAAAGAATACAAATTAATTAGTTGTATTTACAAAAGTGTTACTATAATGATTCAATCTCTTGCTATTTAAACAATAACCTCATTTTATCAATATAAATAAATAGGTTATTCTATTTTAGAGGATTTCAATTATTTTTCCCTATTTTTTGTTATTGATCTTTCCATTTTATAATAATATTTTTAGGGTGCTGCAAATAACTAATACAGTTGAAATGTCAATTTATCGCGATGATTCTTTGCACTTTTAATTTTGCTTTAAAAAATGTTATTCAATCTCAACTCTCCAATTTCAAGTTCACAATATATTTGATTGTATCTCATTAACAAACACTATAACACTATTAGTTACAAATGCTCAAAGGTTCTTCAACGAAAACAATTATGACTAATTTTTCAACTAAAAACGGTAGAGGAGTAACAATGGAGCAAACAAGCCAAAATTTAACGTATAAACAAATAAATAAATGATATTCGTGAAATAAAATAATTTTCATTTCGCGTTGGCATATTTAACATTATTAGTTACATATATAATAATTTGGCATATATAACATTATTAATCACAAATGTTCAAAGGTTATTCAACAAAAACAATTATGGTTAAGTTTTCAACTAAAACAGTTGAGGAACAACAATGATACAAACACACCAAAATTTAACGTGTAGACAAATAAATAAATGATGTTCATGAAAAAAAAAATCATTTTTATTTCACGTTGGAATATTTAAAATTTTAATATTCTCCTAAATTTTGAAGTTGACAATTAATTATATTGTTAGTTATACTAGACCTTTATATTTTTATTTTATTTATTTTTGTAGTGAAAAATAATTATATATTAATAATGCAAAAATTACACTTACACATAAAAATATAAAAACACCCGTGCAACACGCGGATCACAATCTAGTAATATATTAAAATAAACCCTCAAAATATTATGTTGACACATCATTCAATAGTATGATGTGGCACATCTAGAATTCATTCATTTTTTATTTCTCATTCTACTAATTCTTTGTCAATATCTCTATAATTAAAAAAACAACAGTAAAAAATATAACTCCAATTGCAAATTAGATTTAATTGTTAATTACTTTTTTAATTCATTGCATATAAATACATCACAATATTTTATAGATTGAATGAAGCATAAATCAGAGCATAGTTTAAATTAACGAAAAAAATAATTAAAATTAAGTAGTGATTTCTTATCATTCCCAACATTATTTCGTGTTTTCATCGTAAAAAATAATACTTTGAGTTTGTTCATTATTTACAGTCTCCAAAAAAGATAATTAAATCAAAATATTTTTGAAAGAAATATGTGACATAACACCTCTAATTAAGAATTAGTTATCGAAAAGTTTAAGTGGAAATGAGGCATAAATCATAAAATATAAGAAATAATAGTTCATTCAATTAGTCAAAAAGAGAATAAAGAAATAATAGAACTCAAGATAAAAAGTAAAACAAAAATAAAAATAATGATCATATAAAAACCAATGCTTACAAATATATAATGATTGAATGTTTAAAATAAAACAAAATGTATACAAACAATCACTCATCTTTAATGATTGAATGTTTAAAATAAAACAAAATGTATGCAAACAATCACTCATCTTTTTTAAATAATATTTTTAGAGTGAAAATCACTCATTTTATTTTAATCCTTTTAATTGTGTATACAAACACTAATTCATCTATTTTTAATCATAATTTTTAGAGTGAAAATCACTCATTGTATTATAAACTTTTCAATTGTTTCTATTCCATTTATTCTTTAGTTATATAACCACTATTCTTATAAATTAAAAAACTTACAAATATTGAAACATTTTTTCCGATCACATTGATACATTTATACACCATATATAAATATCACCTTCAAACTTTTTAAAAAATTTATATTGAAAGAAAATTTTACAAATGACACCCGTGCAACGTGCGGGTTATACTCTAGTTTGACATAGTAGGCAACCTTGAAAACTTGTTGTAGCACACTTCCTTGATTCTTTCAGTGTTAAAAAGCCCAGTTCTTGGAACTTTAGCCTATAGAAGCCACCATCTTTTGCTTTGTCTTCCACTTATGTTCCTCCCCTACTTACCAAAACTCAGTCTGCATCATCGAGTCCAGTGTCTCCTGTCAACCATGACACCACAAAGATGAAACAGTAATACTTAATATGTCAGGAAACACAATGAGTCAGTCACCAAAATGGATTTAATTTTATTATTTTATTTTCCATATCATTAAAGTTTTGTTTAAAATAATAAAACTTAAAATTAAAAAAAATGTAAAACCTTAGAAAAATTAGATTTCCCAAAAATATGCATTGCCACATTACTCAGTTACTTGTCAGCTAATTATTCAACATAACACGAGTAAAAATGAGCTTAAAATTTAGTGGTGGAGAAATTTTTGAAATTTAAAATTTAGGGACTATATTTTCAGATTTAGAAATGAGATGACTAAAATCGTAAATCAGTGAAAATAGGGTACAATAAATATATTTAAGCAACATAACATAACATAATTGAGTAGTTGACATACAAAAATTCTTGAATATGCACCTAGTAACTTCCTTAGAAATCTCAAGTCCTACAACTAAAAATGGAAAAACATCAACAATATCTTTTAGCCAAGACTCGCCAAGCATGCATCAATTGACATCATATATATTTAAACTAACAATCAAATTGAAAAGAGCAGCAATATCTTCTATGTCATACATGACAGGTATTCCTAGAAAGTTCTAGTTGACCACTAATACATGGAAATATTGAGAAGCTTTTATAAACACAACTATTTAATATTTTAGTTGAAACTTTATGATACTTTTTGAATGGCACATGCAATTGTTCTCACCTACACAAATTTTATGAAACTATGATATCATGGTGAAACAATGTCAGTTGTCAACCAGACATCAAGTTTTCAAGTCACACAACAATTTACTTAAACCTGAAGCTAAATCAAAGAGAAAATATGTTTCTAACTGTGAAATGAATATTTCAAAAAGAGTATGCTGATTGTTAAATTGATAAATAATTTTAGTGATAGAAAAAGATGAAAAAAACTAGAAACAAGTGCAAGATAATCGTATTATCGAGACTGACCTGGATACTCATGTGATTATTTTGTTGTTGATAACTATGCAGAGAATGTAAGCAATCTTGCGCCATTCTTTCCCTCGCTTCCTCCGCCAACTTGCTTCAAGTAATGGACATTGAGAGATACTGAGTACAAAAAGAGAGGAAGGCAATCCCTGTTCTGGCAGCGATTTGAGATTGTCACAGTGCGATGGCGAAACCACTTTCCATCCAAGCATTTAATGTCATACAATAAAGAGATGTGTAAGGATATGACAGAAGCGGGTAGCAATGGTACTTGCATTTGTTGGGTATTGGGCTCCCTTCCTATGTGGAGAAAAGCCCAAATATTGTAATCCATGTGTCTCACTTATTTAAGTGGAGAGTGGTCTAATTAGGGTTGTAAGAGAGAGACTATTTTGAGAGAAAAGGCAACCACCAAAAGAGAAAAGAGAAGAGTAAATCCTATTCCTGATTTTGTTAAATCAGTCTTGGAAAAACATCGATTGCGCATTCGTTAACTGTTGGATCGGGCTGAAATTTGAACAGTAGGTTCGCAACATTCAGGGCTTCGTTTTCAACGGTCGGATCGGCAAAACAACTTCTGGAGTGGGAGGAATCGAGCTCGCACAGTAGCAGGTTTTTAGATGTTTTACTTCTTCTTGCTTTTCATTTGTAAGCTTTAGTGCTTTGTTATTTTGGCTGGTTGTAGGCACACTTTGTGCATCTTTTTGAGACTCTCTTGTACCCTTATTTGATTATAGTGGAGCTATTTCTTTGGTCTGGACGACCCGTGGTTTTTACCCTTGCATTGAGGGGTTTTCCACGTTAAAATATCGGTGTTCTTTATGCTCTTTTATTTTGATTAATTTGCTGCCATATATTTGTTGTTACTCCTCACGGGTTCTTGCAAGTTGGGGGAATTTTATATCCGCTGCGTATTACTTGTTATTGTGTTTTCTGTGTTTATTCCCCTTCAGAGTGGCATCAGAGCTCTTGGTTAAAGGGTTATTTGACTTGCTTGAAGGATGGAGGCAAATATGAATATAAAGATGGTATGCTTGAATGGTACTAATTACCATTTGTGGAAGGGCAAGATGAAAGATTTGTTATTTGTGAAGAAAATGCATCTTCCTATTTTTGGTTCTAAAAAGCCGGATAATAAATCTAAGGAAGACTGGGAGTTTGAACATCAACAGGTATGTGGTTTTGTTAGGCAATATGTAGAAGATAATGTTTATAATCATATTGCTAATGAGACAAATGCAAAAACTATGTGAGATAAGATACAGACTCTGTTCGCCTCTAAATCAGGGAATAATAAATTATTCTTGTTGAATAGTTTCATAAGTCTGAAATATAAGGAGGGAACGTCTATTTCGGACCACTTGAGTGAATTTCAGGGGCTCCTTGATCAAATGTCTGGAATGGGTATCAAGTTTGATGATGAGCTATTGGGACTATTTTTACTGTTATCTTTACCAGAGTCTTGGGAGACATTTCGGGTTTCTATAACGAGTTCAGCTCCTAATGGTGTTGTTTCTTTGGAAACGGCTAAGGGTGGTGTTTTGAATGAGGAGATGAGAAGGAAGGCACAGGGTTCTTCATCTCAATCTGAAGTTCTTGTCACTGAAAATAGGGGGAGAAGTCAGAAAAAAGAACCGAAGGGTGGTAGAGAAAACAGCAGAAGCAAGTCCAAGTCTAGATACAAAAATATGGAGTGTCATTATTGTCATAGAACAGGACGCATACAGAAGAATTGTTTTCTGTGGAAAAAGGAGAACAAAGGTAAGAAGGGTAAGCAGAAACCAAGAGGTCGTGATGATGATAGTGATGATGACCGTGTTACTACTGCTACTAGTGATGATCTTGTTATTCTCCGTGACTATGAGTCAATTAATCTTGTATCTGATGAGAGCATATGGATAATTGATAGTGGTGCTACACTACATGTTACACCGAGGAAGGAGTTCTTCACATCTTATACTTCAGGTGACTTTGGAGTTTTGAAGATGGGTAATGATGGTGTATCTAAGTTAATTGGTGTTGGTGATGTATGCCTGCAAACCAACATGGGAATGCAATTGTTGCTTAAAGGAGTCAAACATGCTCCAGATGTTCGCTTCAATTTGATCTCTGTGCATATGCTTGATGAAAGTGGTTTTGATAATCATTTTGCTTCTGGAAAGTGGAAACTCAGTAAAGGTAATTTGGTTGTGGCTAGAGGGGAGAAAATTAGTAAACTGTATTGGACAAAAGCTTTAGTTGCAAAAGACAGTGTGAATGCTGTGGATATGGAATCATCTTTGTGGCACCGAAGGCTTAGCCATATCAGTGAAAAAGGGTTAAATTGTTTAGCTAAAAAGGATGTGCTTCCAGGATTGAAGAATGTAGATTTGGAGAAATGTTCTCACTGCATAATTGATAAACAAACTAGAGTATCCTTCAAAAGGCATCCTTCCTCTAGAAAGTCAGAGTTGCTTCAGTTGGTGCATTCTGACGTCTGTGGCCCTTTAAAGGTAAAATCTTTTAGTGGTGCACTTTATTTTGTTACTTTTATTGATGACTGTTCCAGGAAACTATGGGTTTATGTTCTGAAGACAAAATACCAAGTGTTGGAGAAATTCAAACAATTTCATGCTTTGGTTGAGAGGCAGACAGGCAAGAAGCTGAAACGTGTTCATACTGACAACGGTGGTGAGTATTGCGGACCTTTTGATGTCTATTGCAAACAACAGGGTATAGCACATGAAAAGACTCCTCCTAAGACTCCTCAGCTGAATGGTTTAGCAGAGAGGATGAATCGGACACTTGTTGAGAGAGTGAGGTGTATGCTCTCTGAAGCTAAGTTGCCTAAACATTATTGGGGTGAGGCACTGTACATGGCGGTGCATGTTATTAATCTTACTCCTACTGTCGCTTTGAATAGTGAGGTACCAAACAAGGTATGGTTTGGGAAGAATGTCAAGTATGATCACTTGAGAGTCTTTGGTTGCAAGGCTTTTGTGCATGTTCCGAATGATGAAAGATCCAAGTTGGATGCAAAGTCAAAGCAATGTATCTTCATTGGTTATGGTGAGGATGAATTTGGCTACAAGTTGTACGATCCTATAAACAAAAAGGTTATCAGAAGTCGTGATGTAGTGTTCATGGAAGACCAAACTATTGAAGACATTGATAAGGTGGAGAAGACTACACTTGAGAGAGATAACGCCTTAGCTGATAGTGATCCAGTTCGGTCACCTGTTCCTGATTTGGATACTAATGATGGTAATGTTCAGAATGATGAGCCACATGATTGTGTTGATGATCATCGACTTAGAGATGAGGTAAATATTCCAACTAGTGAAGATCATGAGTTTTCACACGATGAGAATCTTAGTGATGCTTCTGAATCATCTTTAACCCAACTTAGGAGGTCTAAGAGGCAGAGACAACCATCTACAAGGAATGTTTCTGATGAGTATGTGAATTTGACTGATGAAGGGGAACCTGAGTGTTTTCTAGAGGCCATGGAGAGTGAAGAAAGTCAAAAGTGGTTGAATGCAATGCATGATGAGATGAAATCCTTGCATGATAATCACACTTATGATTTGGTGAAGTTGCCAAAAGGCAAAAGGGCTTTGGAAAACAGGTGGATCTATAGAGTGAAACTTGAGAGTAACTCAAAGTCTCCGAGGTATAAAGCCAGATTAGTGGTGAAAGGTTTCCGTCAAAGAAAGGGTATTGATTTTAATGAGATTTTCTCACCTGTGGTAAAAATGTCATCAATTAGAATCGTGTTGAGTTTGGCAGCTACTCTTGACTTAGAGGTAGAGCAAATGGATGTAAAAATGGCTTTCCTTCATGGTGATTTGGAGGAAGAGATTTACATGAAGCAACCTGATGGTTTTCTTGTTGAAGGCAAGGAAGGCTATGTGTGTGGACTAAGAAAGAGTCTATACGGTTTGAAGCAAGCTCCAAGGCAGTGGTACAAAAAGTTTGAGTCTGTCATGTGTGACCAAGGATACATGAAGACTACTTCTGACCATTGTGTATTTGTTAGAAAATTTTCTAACGATGATTTCATTATCCTGTTATTATATGTTGATGACATACTTATTGTTGGGAAAAATATTTCCAAGATTGACAAGTTAAAGAAGCAGTTGGGCGAGTCATTTGCCATGAAAGACATGGGAGCAGCTAAACAGATTCTTGGCATAAGAATCATGCGTGACAGAAAGGAAAAGAAACTTTGGATGTCACAAGAACACTATATTGAGAGAGTGTTGCAAAGGTTTCAAATGGAAAACTCTAAGGCTGTAAGTACTCCTCTTGCTACTCATTTTAAGTTGAGTTCTAAACAAAGTCCTTCTAGTGAAAATGAGAAAAGATACATGGAACGAGTTCCTTATGCTTCTGTTGTGGGTAGTTTGATGTATGCAATGGTGTGTACAAGACCCGATATTGCGCATGCTGTTGGTACAATCAATAGATTTTTGTCAAATCCAAGTAGAGAGCATTGGAATACTGTGAAATGGATTTTGAGGTATCTTCGTGGTACTACATGTATGAGGCTTTGTTTTGGAGGTGACAAACCTATTTTGGAGGGGTACTCCGACTCAGATATGGATGGAGATATTGACTCAAGAAAGTCAACTTCAGGCTACATGATTAAATTTGCAGATGGAGCTGTGGCTTGGCAGTCGAGATTACAGAAATGTGTAGCATTGTCTACAACTGAGGCAGAGTTCATTGCCATTACCGAAGCATGCAAAGAGTTGATTTGGTTGAAGAAATTCTTGCAGGAGCCTGGGTTTATTCAGGACAAATATGGCTTATTTGTCGATAGTCAAAGTGTTATTCATCTTGGTAAGAATTCAACGTTTCATAGCAGGTCCAAACACATTGATGTGAGGTATCATTGGATACGTGATGTTTTGGAAGCTAAGTTGTTGGAGTTGGCTAAAGTTCATACTGATTATAATGGTATTGGGCTCCCTTCCTATGTGGAGAAAAGCCCAAATATTGTAGTCCATGTGTCTCACTTATTTAAGTGGAGAGTGGTCTAATTAGGGTTGTAAGAGAGATACTATTTTGAGAGAAAAGGCAACCACCAAAAGAGAAAAGAGAAGAGTAAATCCTATTCCCGATTTTGTTAAATCAGTCTCAGAAAAACATCGATTGCGCATTCGTTAACCATTGGATCGGGCTGAAATTTGAACAGTAGGTTCGCAGCATTCAGGGCTTCGTTTTCAACGGTCGGATCGGCAAAAAGACTTCTGGAGTGGGAGGAATCGAGCTCGCACAGTAGCAGGTTTTTAGATGTTTTACTTCTTCTTGCTTTTCATTTGTAAGCTTTAGTGCTTTGTTATTTTGGCTGGTTGTAGGCACACTTTGTGCATCTTTTTGAGACTCTCTTGTACCCTTATTTGATTATAGTGGAGCTATTTCTTTGGTCTGGACGACCCGTGGTTTTTACCCTTGCATCGGTGTTCTTTACGCTCTTTTATTTTGATTAATTTGCTGCCATATATTTGTTGTTGCTCCTCACGGGTTCTTGCAAGTTGGGGGAATTTTATATCCGCTGCGTATTACTTGTTATTGTGTTTTCTGTGTTTATTCCCCTTCACCATTTTCATGAATGCATTCATGATGTCATCACCCGAAATGTGCAACTCGTAGTTTGACAGCGACAACACGCGTAACTGTTTCATTGCTGGCAACAAATCACGTAATACCCTATCCGATATGGAATAGAGCAACCACCCCGGTTCTTGTAATGGCAAGGCCAAGAAGGTACGTAGACCTTTAAGTCCATATAATTTATCAAATTTGTTGTATGAGTCATATTTCTTTCTATTGTATGACAAATGGCGTACCTTATCATTTAATTCATGTTCGTCTAGCTTGATACAATACGGAGATGAAACCATTGTAGCTAAAGAAATTCACAAACTCAGTAGAAATTATTTTTTCCTGCAACACCTCTACAAAAGCTGATAGGAAAGCTTCTGCAACAACAGTTGCCATTAAGTTCCTTGCTAGAGTCTCAGAAGAGAAGAGTAATAATTGGTTTACAAGGAAAGCAGTATTACAGTCAACTCTTGCTTCTCTCAATTTTTGTTACTCTATGGATCAGTTGTTCAATAGAAATATCATATTCTCACTCATGCACCATTTACTGTATTGGATAAATCATAAATGCATTCTACAAGTGGCATAAAGTTGTTTTTATTTTGTTTAAATTGAAGGTTTCTTTTATAATAAAGACATCTCATATTTTGTTCATTTAGTTATTATTATTATTATTTTTTTTTGAAAAAATCAAACATGATGCATTCAATATAGACTACTCAAAGCACAAGTTGTGCCAAGAGAGTTAAAAATAAATACAAAATAGTATAAACCATAAAACGCTACCAACTAAAATAGTGGAAAAAACAAACAAATTACTATTAAAGAACTCATCAAACTCAAACACCCATTTGTTTGAGCATACTACTCATGAAATTCAAAACAAATTTTTTTCACATGTGTTCTAAAGTAATTCCAAGATAATAACTTAATGCTCTCAAAGATGATTTAGTTATTACAAAGATAATTTAGAAGAATTGTGTAATTCATGTATTATTTTCGTTGTCCTAGATTGAGTGTCACATATTTTTTTACACTACATTTATTTGATTCATTATTTTACACATAAATAAATAAATGAAAGAGTGTAAGAAATGTTTGACAATGATCTTTATGAACCATTATGTGTTAACTATTGTTAAAGATGCAAAGTAGAGTATTAAAAACTTTGGAAGGATGCACATAAATATTAAAAGTTAAAAAAGTATTTGTTCTTATAAATATATTAAATTTTGTTTTTAATTTATCTAAAATTTTTCTTCAAACAATAATATCTTAAATATTTTATGTCAAACAATTTTGGGTCCTGTTTATAAATCAATTCATATTTATAGTCTGAATTTTTGAATAATTTTTTCATGCATGTTTAGAACATTATAAAAATCTCTCCCACAAAAATTTATAATTGTTTAACAAGAGATAAATTAAATATGATATTTAAATCTTTTAGTGCTTAAAATTCATATTTAATT
>JBBPBQ010000001.1:6147737-6185206 GCA_037974755.1 Cicer yamashitae | reverse complement strand
AAGTGATTGATTTATAATTTTAAGAGTTGAATAATTGTTATACATAAGTGTATAATTAGTTGTTTTTTGTGCAATTTGTTTAAGTCAAGAGATTCCTTTTATACATTTAATAAAGAGAGATTAAATGGTTAAATATTTGTTAAATTATCAAAAAGTGGATATGAAAAGCATAGGAGATGAATGATTAAATGATAGTTTAGTTACTTATATAGAAATATATTTTTATTGACATTGAAAATGATAAACTCATTCAATGTTTCATGAATATGAAAAATTATAGAGGACAATTATGATTAGGGGTGTTCATATCTAAATCAATAAAAAAAAATTGAAAACTGTACAAAATTGAATATTATTTGATGTGTTTGGATATTCTTTTATGAAAATCGTTCGAATCGGATTGAATTTTATTCATTTCTAAAGATCGAACCAAACAGCATTTATAAATTTTAATTTTTTTTTTAATAGTATGAGATATTATATTAAACTATTATTTGTTAGCTAGTTTCAATTAGTTTTTAATAATTCCTATTTGTTTAATATAATATATTTCATATCATTCAAATATAATCAATATCTATATTGTTCCGTAATATTAATTTTTAATATATTATATATAATATTTTATTTCAAATTTGTTACATTAATGTAATTTTATAATATTATTATTAAAATAATATTTTTACAAATTGTAATTTGGATCAACTGAAAATCGATCTAATTTAAATTATATTAATTTGAATTGGATCAGTTTTTTTGTGTTGTCATCCAAACCGAACAGAACCGCAAATATTTTAATCTTTCGATCGGATGATTTTTTTATCTCAAAATTGATCCAAACTGTACTGCGAACACCCTAATTACAATGAATGTTTATGATTTAAAATAAATTTTTTTTATACTTTTAATTTTGCAAATTTATATATACGTTAACCTCACTACTTAAAATTTCTGAGTGAATACCTATTTTTAGACGATTATTCCGTCAAAAATGATTTTTTTTTTTTGTCTTTTTATTAAAAAAATGATATTTATTAATTTAAATTGTGGAATATATTCATGTAATACAAAGTTAAATTTATTAAAAATTAAAATAAAAATCTAAAAACAATTTTACAACACCTAGATTAATAACGCAAAACAACACTATAACCACAATATGCATGCTTGAAAGGTATTGTGGAAATTTTTGTTGTTGTTTAGGTCGCATTCATTATAAATAAGTGGGAGTAAATTTTACGCTACACAAATTCAGTGGGGTCGTATGTGAAGTTTCAAGGAATTTTTATGGAAATAACCATGCAAGTTCACTTGTCTCCACTATCCCTCTGAAATAGTAAAAAGATTCTATCTCATCTTAATGTCCAACTAATTAATCATCAATAGTCAAATAAGTTTTTCCTAGAAAGTTTCATTGATGTGATGTAGTGTGTATAGCTGAATTTTAGGTTAGCACTATTTAGAGAATATTTAGAGGTGTTTGCAATGCAGTTTGATTCGTTATAAGACAAAAAATCATTTGATTTGAAATTTAAAATATTTGTAGTTCGATTTGGTTCGAATATTTCTAAAAAAAATCGATCTGATCTAATTCGATAGTTTAATTTACATCGATTTTCAATTATCTAAATTATTAAATGTAAAAATCTAATTTAATACTTACATTGAAAAACCATATGTACTAATGATACATATATTATCAATTATGACAATAGGCAAAACTTCTTGAGTTAACAAGTAATGGCACAATAAGCAAAAAGGTCAAAATTTAACAAGCCACGAGTTATTTTCGTGGCAAAAATTCTTGACCATAGGCATTTTAATTCTGTATAGTTGAAAAAATTTCTGGATAGTAAGTATTTTAACAATCCAAGTGGCTAAAATTAAAATACTAAAATAAAATTCTAGACATTAACCATTTTAACAATTCAAGAGACTAAAATTGAAATACAAATAATAAAATTAATGAAAAATTAATTATTGCGGTTTAATTAGGTTTTGTTGAACTCTAACTATTCAAACGGAACCAAACTGGTTGGTTCTAGCACATTGTGGCTCAAATACATTAAAAAATAATTATTTTTTTTTTTGCGATTTTTAATTATAAATCAGTTTACGTTTATTTTTTAGATTGGTTTGGATCCGAACATTCTAAATATATACTACATTTGTCTTACATGTAACCCTCTTATAAAAAATTATTTTTATATAAGAATCTTTTTAAATTACAAAAAATATTAATTAGTTTTTAAAAAAATATCCTTAATTAAATATAAAGAATTAAAAGACTAATTACTTCTTTTTTTTAATAATTAAAGGATAATTTTTTAGAAAAAAAAGTATATTTTTGTTGATAAATTTAATATAAAAACTATTATTCTAAATGGATAAAAGGGGTTCTTTAGAGACAAAGATAATATTTCTATTCATTACTTTTGCTTTATTGGGTTGGGTGAAAACAATCTCCCCAACGTTTTTATATTTTTATTTAATTAAGTATTTTTTATAATAAATAGAACAAAATAAATAAAGTTAATTATCATAGTCGATAACTACCAAATTAATATATTAGTTGTACTTAAAGTTATTAACATCACAATAAAATAATTTATGATGTGGTTGTTGTTGTGAGAGTTAAAATTTCATGAAGATTTATTAGTGATAGTATTGTGGTTGCTATGGAGTATCCCAAATAATATTGATTTGTAGAAAACAATTTTTCAAGACAATGGGCATGCAAGTTACAATGAAACCATCATAATAATAGAATTTGAATGCTATTGATTAAGACATATAATAATAAATCATAGTTTACTAAAATATGTTTTTACATGTAAAGAAAACATTCATACATTATCAGTCGTTGTAGGTTGGATATTGATGTTAAATTAGTAATGTATCATCAATAACTTTTGTAATGTTGAAAGATAACTTCATTTCTTGTATTTTTTCGCATCAAGGGTCATAATCTGCACCAAAGCCCTGTAACATAATCTGCATCAAGGGTCATAATCTGCACTAAAGCCCTCTAACATAATCTGCATGTTAATTAATATGATCTTATGATGTAATTTCAATTGTATTTTGATTGTTTGATAATATAACAGAATGTGAGAAATAGAGTTAACATGCTTTAACTTTTAATGGTTGGACTACATTCTCTATAGTATATTCTTTCTATAACATGTTCAATGTTAGTTGACGATCCATCTCAGCAAAATAATAATGTACTTACAAATCAAAGAAAATATATATACTTACAAATCAAAGAGATTGGAAAACCTCTTTGTATACAACATTGTTTGTTGTATATGATGATTGCTTATATTTGTCATGTATTAAGATATTCAACTCATTCTTGCTTTTAACTCTTGAAATAGCTACATATAACTGACCATGACTAAAGAGTGGCTTTGACTTTTAATATTGATTTATAAATTCTGATAAATTAAGGTTGAATATTGAACTACTCTTATGGGCTATTTGTTTTTAGTTTGGGAACAAATTCATATCCTTATATGACAGTTAAGAGAAAACCTTTCATATAGTAACACTAACCCTTAATAATATACAAATTGTTTCTACTTTATTCCATATGCCTATAAGTTAGAAAATTATAACCATTTAGTTTTAATTTGATTTGACAATATATTTGAATTATGAAGAACAAACGAAATTACATACTTCTAAAATATATAAAAATAAAAACAACAACAACAACATCTATTAAAGTTTGATGTACCTTGGAATTGGTTCGTCAACCTGAACACCACATTTACATTGATAATTTGTAATCTCTTCTTTAGCTTTGACTGTGCAATTAGTGCAACCAAGATAAAATCAACCGAATTTGTCTGGCACAACATTTGACAGAGTTGCCACAGTGACACAAATCATTTCCTAAAAACCATGTTGTAATTAAAAAAATTGTAACAATTAAATAATGTATATATCTACATAAAAATAGTGTTATAAAATTATAGTTACATGTCCAATATCATTGATTTGCCGAAGAGTTTTAGCTTGAGCATTGTACATAAACTTCTCTTGTGAAGTATATTGAGATGAAAATGTGATCTGAGTTTGTAGTTGGCTGCCTTAAATGTAGTTATCTATATCATCTATTGCAGGTAACCTGTATTCATTGAAAATTGACTACTTAATAGAAAAAAGATTACTTATAAACAAAACTGCTAATAGAAGATGAGTGGTCGACATCATTAAAATCGATTGACCTCTAATCAGGCTAAATCATAACTACAACATTTGGAGGACACTTGTAAAGAGTTGGTCAACTTACTGATTTCTGAATTCCTTGATTTGGTGCGTGTTTTCATTGATAAGAAGTTTAGTTTCACTCCATGCATTAGTGATTGTGTGCCTGTTGTTTCCTGCCATATAGAACTAATTAATTAACAACTACATTTAAGTAAATTGTAACAAACGAAATCTTTCATTAAATAATTAGTACTTGTGTTGAATTAATAATACCTTCTGGAGGCTTGACTCGTGCATGGTGGAAGATTATAATGATGGGACTAGAGTTGGGGTGAACATTAATATAATTGAGGAATTGTGTACCATAAGCCTCCCATAGGGAGCAAGTAAAGATATTTCCGCTGATCAAATGAATAATATCATTTGAAACATGCTTTGTATAGTATATTAATTAAATGTAAATATTGTTGTTACCTGAGATCTTTGATTTTGACGGTGACACAAGCTTTTTTGGTTGATGATGTTGAAGTTGAAGAAATGACCTGATCATTCACTACCCCAATAATATCTATAAATAAAAAAGATAAGTTATCCATTGAAACACGAAAAATATAAAACACATATATATTATTCAATTAAAAAAAAAGAAAAAAAAACAAATGATAGTATTACCAATTAAGTTGTTAGGAGGGTTCTGCCCATTAAAAGACACAAAACAATACTGAGTCGGTGGGATTTCAGGGAGATCAATCTCTTCTTCAAAAGTAGCAGAATTGAAAACAATTTTGAATTCATGGAGGCAATATTTCAACTGGAAAGTACTTGGAAAAACTGAAAAGTTATGGATGATGTATGTTCGATTCTCTTTGAGTTTGCCCCTCCATTTAACAGAATCATCTTGTCGTATAACAACATGTATTTGATCAGCCTTTTAATAACAAATAATTTATAAAATAAGATACTAACCAATAGAATGAAGATATTTGTTAACCAAACATAAAGAAAAAGTTAAAATGTAGACCTATTGATCCATCAAAATAACTTCATTGTGCACATTCCCATTTTTACTAACAACAGTGAAGTAATTTGTGACCCAAACTGCTATTTTCCAAGTTTCCTTTGAGGTGTTAATATCCTTCAATGGTGTTGCATTTCTTGTCTGTGAACCAATGCAAATTTTATAAACATAAATTGAAAATTAATCATTTATTTTATATTGTAATATATCTCTGAACATGAAATACAAAAGATTTGGAACATAAAGAGCCAAGAAAACCTAAAGAAGTTGAAGATGCAATCAGTTTGTAATAACATTTAAGAGTACAAACAAAAAATCTAAAAAAATGCAAATGAATATGAAATGAGATGGGTTACCAAGAATAATTTAAAGAACTAAGAAATAGTGTTTTTAAGAAATAGTATTTTTAAAATAGATACAAAAAAAAAACCTTAAAAAGTAAAATGCAAAAGAAGATGAAGAAGTTGGGTTACGTTTTTTGTGGTGGAGTCTTAGAAAAAATTAAAGACAAAAAAAATAGCATTTTTAATAACATTTAGAAGTACAAACAAAAAAACTAAAAAAATGCAAAGGAATATGAAAAAGGTGGGTTACCAAGAATAACTTAAAGAACTAAGAAATAATGATTTTAAGAACATTTAGAACTACAAAAAAAACCCTAAAAAATAAAATGCAAAAGAGGATGAAGAAGTTGGTTACGTTTTTTTGTCGTGGAGGCTTAGTACAAATAGCATTTAGAAGTACAAACAAAAAACCAAAAAAATGCAAAGGAATATGAAGAAGGTGGATTACCTTTTTAGTGGTGGTGGTTGAACCTCCTGTAGTCTATTTGAAAAACGAAAGAGATATAACATATGTAAATGTCCATAGAAGGAATAACTGAAAATTAGAATGGGTTTAAAGGAGGAATTAACAAACCTTGACCAGACTTGTATCACAGATTGTGGCAACCCCTTCTTTTATGTTGTTCCATTTGCAATTTTCTTCTTCTTGAGTCTCTCTGATTTTCTTCTCCGTGAATCTGTTTGATTTTCTCCTCTGTGAATCTGTTTGATTTGCAGAAATGTTGGAGTGTTGCAGTCTGTAATTAGAAATATTTCAAAATGACAAAAATTTGAATAAGTTGAGTTATGTGCAGAAAGCTAGAGTAACTTACAATTGTGACCTTAAAACTTTTGCAAAGGTTAAATTTATGAAGGACAAAATTGTATTTTTGGTATAGTTGAGAATTGTTATAGTGTATTGTAGATGTAGTCTACCTTCATTCTTATGGTTGTGCCACACATTCAAAACAAAATTGTAGTTTTTTCTTTTATTAACCATGAACAACTAGCAAGAAAATCTATTAACTAACTCTCAATTTCAATCTCAGCATATTTTTTAACCAATCTAATAATCCATCACGATGCAACCCTTTTTCATTACGAACGATGAGAGATGGAGATTTGTGAAGTGGATACAACTTAAGCATAATTGTAGAGACAATATAATTGCAGTGACAACTTGTCATAGTTATTTTGAAATTTTGATTAGTGAAAATGTGTCTCGTGCATGATAGTTCAATCTCATAAATGACAATTTGTCTTGTATATATAATAGTTACTTTAATATTTTTATTAGTAAAAATAGTTCTCGTGAATGGTAGTTCAATCTTATTAGTGACAACTTGTCTCGTGTACGATAATTATTTTGAAACTTGTATGAGTCACAACTTGTCTAATGTATGATAGTTCAATCTCATAAGTGACAATATGTCCCGAGTATGATAATTATTTTGAAATTTTTATCAAGGAGAACTTGACCCTTGTATGATCATTCAATCTTGTCGTTGACAACTTGTCTCATGTATGATAATCATTTTAAAATTTTTATCAGTGAAGACTTGTTATTTGTATAATAGTTTAATCTCATAAGTGGCAACTTTTCTCAAGTGTGATAGTTATTTTAAAAAATTTATCAGTGAGATTTTGTCCCTTGTATGATACTCCCTCTGATTTCGAATATAAGCAAAAAAAACTAGTCTTCATGGTCCAAAATATAAGCAATTTTTAACAATCTATACTATATTAAATATTATTTTTCTCATAATACCATTAATTTAATTTAAACTTTTCTACTCCTATTTTCAATGTCATAGTTAATGCACTTCTGTTTACAAAGTATTCTAAGGGTTGATTTATTTATTTTCCAATACCAATAAAAATTGGTTGATTCCTTAATATGTGTGTACCATCTTTTTTTTTTTTTTTGTGCTTAAATACAAAACCAGAGGGAGTAGTTATTTTGAAACTTATATAACCGATAATTTGTCTAGTGTATGATAGTTTAATTTCATCAATTACAACTTGCTTCATGTATGATAATTATTTTGAAATTTTTATTGGTGAGAACTTGTCTCGTGTATGATAGTTCAATCTCATAAGAGCAACTTGTCACGTGTATAATAAGTATTTTGAAATTTTTATCATTGTGAACTTATCTCTATAAGAAATACAAACATGAAAAATTACACATTTATTATGTGTATAATTTATACATGAAGTAGATTTTTAAGAAATACAGTATTAATGAAATTCATATTTACATTTGTCTCGTGTATGACCATATTATAATTAATTGACCAGTGACAAACAATTTTCTCATGGATGGTTTATACAATAAATTATCAGTCTATTAATTTTTATTTTACAAACTTTGATCTAGAAAATATTTAAAAAGTGCACTATTAATAAAATACATATTTCTCTTTTAAATAATTGATTCACGAACTCATTTTTCAGCACGAACTCGGTTCAGCTTAATAGCTTGAATGAAATGAACAAAAAGACAACAAAACAAAAAAAAACTTAAAGGAACAAATGGTTCCTTCAACTTTAAATTAAAATATTAATAAAAATTAATAAAACATTCACTAAAGCCCATATAATTTAACTAGCCTTTAAGATCAATTTTCTCATTATTCTTAATTGTCTTATGTGTTGGTGGTACATTCCTTATATAGGAGAAGATGATAGTGTAAGGAAGTATATTTTCTATATGTGACTTCAATAATAAAGTTGGAGAGAGTTCTTTAAGTGTTAGATTTCTAAGTGTTAACATAAATAACTAAATAACCAACTTTGAGTCATAATATAACACTTAAAACAATTTTATTTACCTTCGTGGTATAAAAAAGAATTATATATATTATTTCTAACTTTTGAATTACCCAAATTTTACCTCAAAATAATATTTATAACTCAAAATATTATCATCGGAAGTAGTTGATTTGAGCAACAAATGCTATATATCACCTTAGATTTGTTGACGATTTTTTTACTATGTTAGACACCGAATTTGGTTTTTCTATAAATAATGAAGTTGTGTGTCTTTTTAGTAACTTTCAAATGATTTAAAAAATATCATAAATTAATTTTTTTGTACGACTCCCAAGTCAAATTTATTTCATACAAATATAAAATTATATAAAGAGAAAAAAAAAAGATGATGCATTGTCAGTGAAAACTAATTTTACACTGATAGGAAATAAGAACAATTGATTTTATCATCTTACTAGATAATTATAATTGTAATCATTAAGTAACCATCGTCGATTTTGAAACATTTGGCGCATACGTGAGAACTTTTAATTAAAAATCACAATATTTGGGGTCAAAAGTGAAATAAAGTATATTTTCTTAGATTTTAATCTCCACAATATTTTCACTTAGCAATTTTATTCTATATTAAATCAAAATAAAACGAGATTTTATTGGAATGTTACCAAACTTTATAGATATACTTTGTGTGATATGATAGAAACGAATTCAAAATTTAATTTCTATGTCTATATTTCTATTAATTTGGTTTATTGAGCTTTTGACGTTTCAAAATTCATATTTAAGTTATCATTTACGGATGAGATGTTTATAATGCTCTAAATATGTCTGTAGAAATTCATTCAAAATTTCAAAGGTTATACATGAGTTGACTTAAATTATATATAACAAAAAAATAAAATTGTTATAATTTTATAAACACTAAAAATATATTTAACCCTTAATTAATTAGTCGTGTCCTTGTTTTCCCGAATGCATGTTCTTACCACCAAATTCCAACATTTGATTCAAGTGTATGTAGATTTAAAATTTGAAGTTCCTAAAGAAATATTTCTCAAATTTTTGAGAGGACAATGTCGTTTGCTACGTATTGGTCTATATGTACAATAGAAATTTCTTTCTATTAAGAAGAGAGAAAAAAAAAGTTTGATTCTTCGATTTACGATAGAAATGGTGACATAAAATACTTAAAAGAGTATCTTTTGTAGAAAATGTTAGTGTTGGTGGCAATAAAGTAAGAGTGATTTCCCTAGTTAAACTCCTTTATAAAGGGTGGTTTTATATCTATAAAGATTTTGATATTGTCAAGGTCAGTAAAACTCTTCTTAAATTTGTCACTATAAAAGCAACAAATGATAATAACATGAATACTCTGCAAGTGTAGTTGCAACAAAGTTTTGGCCATAAAAAGTTTTTGTTAGTATTGAATGACATATTGGATGAAAATTATGTTGATTGGAGTGATCTAAAAGACATCTTTAATGTTGGGGATCTGGGAAGTAAGATCATCATCACCACAAGGTTTGTTGATGGGAAACAATCTATGAAATGCACCTCCTCATGAATGATTTAGCTACAATGGTTTCATTTCCATATTGTATAAGGTTGGATGAACAAAAGCTCCGTGAAAGTCTTGAAAAGGTTTATGATTTGTTATTCTCTAAAGGTGAATATGACTCGCACAATAAATTTGATAAATTGGCTGGATTAAAAGATCAACACATTATCCTAGACTTACCTTTTCAAAGACAACAGTCTGATTGTTAGTTATCAAACATGGTATCACGTAACTTCTTGGAACCAAGTTGGTTTTATACTTAGAATTTTGATGTTAACAAAAAATATTTTATGAGAACAATATATTTGACTTTACAGAGTATGAAAAAAGATTTGTGCTTTTGAAGACAATCTAAAATAAGATTTGACTCAGATTTATAATTGAAGAAAATTTTTGACCAAGTTAAAAAGAAGATATGATCAACATCTTATCTATAAGAATATATGAATTATTTACAAGAAGATGTGTGATCAAGATTTATCTACAAGAAGATATGGATTATTTACAAAAAGATTTGATCAAGATTTATCTACAAGAAGATATGAATTATTTGCAAGAAGATATGATCAAGAATTGTTTACAAGAAGAAACACTAACAAGAAAATACATTTATTAATTACAAAATATATGATTCAGATTTTGACAAAGGACAAAATACTGAATTGGACTTAGTCATATTCCTACATGTGAAAGTTTAGGAACCGGTCCAACACTATGTTCCTACCCAGATCAAAAGCAATAGGAAGGAAGTTTCATATGAACAATTTGCGAAAGCAATCTTAACAAAATACAAAAAGTATCAATCTGAAGAATTTACAAACTCAATCTTAACAAAATACGAACAATATCAATCTGAAGAATTTACAAACTCAATCTTAACAAAATTTGAACAGTATCAATCTGAAGAATTTACAAACTCAATATGAACAAAATCAATTTAGAAGAACTGCTCAGATTGGATTCAGAAATAAAGAATTGGCTAAAGAACATATTATCAAAAAATATCTTGTTCAGAATTATTTTTGAATAAGATCATTGTTGACCAAGCTAGGAATGAAGATATAATTCAAAATTAAACAAGGACTAAATTGAAGCCCTAATTTTATCTATAAATAGATAATCAAGGATGCAGAAGAAGATCATCGAAAAATCAAAAAAAAAAAAGTAGAAGAACTTAAGCTCAAAATTCCAAATTTATCTTAGAGTTCAAAGAGAGAAACACTTGTTCGAATGAGAAATATTTTCTGAGCGTTTTTCTTAGAGTGTGATAGTCATTGTTATAATCAGCTTGTTAGAAGCAACTACTCAAGTTCCAAACTTTTTTATTCAAACCCGATAGTGTTTTTAGTGTGCCTGCAACAATTTGGGGTTATCAGATTGTGTGGAGAAAACTTAGCTGGTAGAGTCAAGGTGTGTGTGCTCCTCAAAAGTCTATGGTTGTTAGGCTGTTTGGGAAAACTGGCTTGGAGGATTAGGTGTTTTGTAATTCAAGTTGTTGAATTAGTGGATTAAATACTTCTAAGTGAAGGGAATGAATGTAGCCAATTTAGTGGTTAACCAAGATAAATTACTTGTGTCACTTTTTTTTTTTTTGCACTCCTTAGTTTTATTATTGCTTCTACACCAAGTAAATCATCAAGTCTTAGTTTAATCAAATAATTAAAAAATTATCAACTTAGGCAAACACAATTCAACCCCCGTATCGTATTTGTACCTAGGGGATTTGGGAAGTAAGATCATCATCACCACAAGGTTTGTTGATGGGAAACAATCTATGAAATGCACGACCTCATGAATGATTTAGCTGCAATGGTTACATTTCCATACTGTATAAGGTTGGATAAACAAATGCCTCATGAAAGTCTTGAAAAGGTTCTTGATTTGTCATTGACTAAAGGTGAATATGACTCGCACAATAAATTTGATAAATTGGTTGAATTAAAAGATCTACACATTATCCTAGCCTTACCTTTTCAAAGACAACAATCTGATTGTTGGTTATCAATCATGGTATCACGTAACTTGTTGTCAATAATAAAACAGGTAGGTATGTTGTCTTTGTCGAACTACATGAGTATCATAGAGTTGCCAAACTCTATTGGGAACTTGAGATACCTACAATACTTAAATCTCTCCCACATTATGATTAAAAGGTTGCCTTTAGTTCCATGCAAACTTTACAATTTGCATACCTTGTTGTTGTCAGATTGTTCGAATCTAACTAAATTGTTGGAGGACATAGGAAAATTGGTGAATCTTCGTCACTTTAATATCACAAATACTTATTTGAAGGAGATGCCCAAACAAATAGCCAAACTAGAAAATCTCCAAACGTTATTGAACTTAATTGTCAGTAAACAATGGGATGGATTGAAGGTTGCAGAGATTGGAAAATTTCCCCATCTACAAGGGAAACATTCTACCTTAGGTCTACAAAAAATGTTAGTAAAATCTCTGATGTTCTTCAAGCGAATTTGAAGATGAATGAACAAATTGAGGAGTTAGAGTTACGTATGTATTGGCCTCCGAATTTAGACATTCAAAGTGGTGTACTTGAACATTTGCGATCATCAATAGATGTGAAGAAACTTAGATTTAATGGCTATGATGGAACCATTTTTCCAAATTGGGTGAGTGATTCTTCCTTTGGAAACATTGTGTCTTTGAACATAACTTTTTATGATCATTGTTCTTTTTTGCCTCCCCTTGGTCGATTACATAGCCTGAAAGAGCTATATATTGAAAGAATGACACTAGTAAAGAGTGATGGAGCTGAATTCTATGGAATTAATAGTTGGCCTTCATTTTAACCATTTCCTTCCTTTGAGACACAACACTTTAGAAAGATGTGGGAGTGGGATGAATAGAAGTTGGTTGAATGTACAACTACTGTGTTTCCTAGTTTTACATGTTTGCCAATGAGTAAATGTCCAAATCTCAAAGGGAACATACCCCTTGGGAAAATTGGGTAATCAGAAATAACCCATTATTGAAGGGATGCAATCATTAAGACAATTGGTATTAAGTTTTATGGAAGTAGTAGTAGTTCTCTTTTGTTTCAACCATTTCCCTCATTAGAGAAACTACACTTTAAGGATATGCAAGAATGGGAGGAATGAAAGTTGATTGGAGGTAGAACTATAAAGTTTCTAGTCTTATGCATCTGATAGAGGAAAGTTGTCTAAAACTCATAAGAAATATACCTGACAAACTTCCTACCTAATTGATATTCAGTTAAAAGGATGTCCTCTATTGGTGGAGTCATGGGACTCAGATGATAATAGAAACATTACAATTATAAGGCCACTAGATGTACTCATCCAATTAATGATCCCTCTAAATTCTCTTCGAAAGTTGACTATCATATCTATTGTCCTTCTCGAGAGATGGTCTACCCAAAACCTTATTATCTCTCACTATCTATGATTGTAATAATATGGAATTTCTTCCTCATGAGTCCTTACACAATTACACATCACTTGAGGTTTTGAACATATCTCGCAGTTGTAATTCAATGAAGTTGTTTACCTTGAAGTTGCAATATCAATCACAAGAAAGAGGGTTTGAATTGTGATCCTTTTTAAAAATTTAATTCATGCACTTAAATCTCTTTAACTCAAGAACAATCTTGGTTGAAATAAATTAATCTCCATAACATTTCTGGATGTATTAGTTCAAATAATACATTTCAACTTATAAGCAAGTGAAATGTGACTAGTGAGTGGAAGATAAATATAGATAAGGGATAAGAAGATCAAACAAAGATTATCTTGGTTCACCCAACGTGGGCTACATCCAGTCCTCACAATCTATGAAATTTTCCACTAATGTGTTCAACACCATAACGTTTTGCCTTGCAATATCTTTCTTGATCACACTTTGATCAATTACAACATTCACCTTTCAATCTTGAAAGGAATTTCTAAAGTCACATTTCAGTCCAGAAATGATATTTACTAGTAACTTTCAAACTAGAATGGATTTTTACAACACACTTAATCTAACTTAAGAGATAGTCTTGAGTTACAAAATGATGTGTATGATAAAAAGTGTTTGGGATCTAAAATTTCTCAACTCTTATTTGAGATTGATTAACAACAAGAACTTTGTAAGATGATCCACAAATATAGTTAGAGAACTAGAGTTTTGCTTGAGACAAGAGCTTTGGAACTTGAGCTTTAAATGATCAAGTGTAGATTGATTGCTTTGGAAATCTTGAATTTTCTTTTGATTGATCTTCCTTTTATTGATGAAGATAGGCTTGAAAACTCAAATAAAGTTGAATATAGTCGTTAGACATATTAACCAAGTGTCAAATTTGATTTAAGCACATTAAACACGTGTTTATATTACTATCTAGAACATTCTTGACCAACCAAGAACGTTCTTGCTTTGAGTCTAAAGGAAAATGTGAATAAGTGTCAGAATGAGCTGAAAAATGTTAGTTGACACTGTGTTTGACCAAAAGCATGCATAGCTTTCTACATTAACAATGTTAGTACAATGTCCTTGTGTCCTTTTGACCTTGCTTATTAGTCTGGAGATCAATCTGAAGATTGTTTTAATCATTTGGGCCTTCAATTCGAGTCATTTAAGTGTTCATTTAATCTCTGCAGCCTTATGTGTGAATTTGACATTCGTAACTTACAATCAGACTTCCCAAACTAATATGTCTCGATTGCGTCTTCATTAAGGACACCCATAATCTTTTTCTAAATATTCTCCAATCATTTTGACATTCATTTTGAAGATTCTTCAAAAACTCTTGGACTTTACAAAAGTGGATTTTTTGTCTTGATAGGGAATTATATGGAACCACAAATAATGATCAAAACATTCTTGATTGCTTTGAAAAGGGCCACATGATTTTTGCATGAATATGAAAGCTTATGCTTGATTTCCTATCTTTGAATAAATCACTCAAAAACACAAGTTAACAGATAATATGATCATAATTATAATTAAAAATTTAATTAACTATTTGATTATCTTCAAAACAATAATTAGGAATTTTTCCTAAAAATTCTCCCTCTTTTGGATGATAACAAACATATTAATTAGATTTTGAATTTTGATTTAAGCATGATATTAAGCAAAATGTTTTTCTCAAAAAAACTCCCCCTCAAATTTTGCATCCATTTCCCAAACAATCATTTTTGAACTAAAATATCTTTTTCATTAATCAAACATTATAAGGATTCATACATATGGTCCAAAAAGAACAAACATAGACTTGCAGAATATTAAAGCAAAGAAGTATATAAGGAGTTTTTCAAAATATACTTCTTAAAATTTAAATATAACTTTTCTCCTTCCCCTTTATCACAACAAAATGAAGTGGAAGGAAACAAACACAAAATATATCAGAATGACAGTGATTGTGAAGAACCATCAAATGAGGAGGAAATGGAGGGCCTTGGCATATTAGGAAAGGAAGGAGGAGGATTAGGAAGAAGGGGATTAAGACCTAGTTTTTGTGTAGCTTCATTAACCATTCATTCCCTTAAAATAGCATTCTCATTGTCCTGATGAATTTGTCGATCAATGATAGTTTGAAGAGCAGTAAATATCTTTGGGATGTCCTTCCTTGTCTTGGATGTATCACATTCAGCAGAATTTTGGGAAGCTGGAACTTGTGTGTCATTTATAGTTTGGTAAAAGTTGAACCAATAGTTGGAATGGTAACAAACTGTGTATTTTGTTGAGCAACAGTGGGAGTAGTTGAATCAAAGGCAGAGCTAGCAAAAAACACATTGATACCAAAAAGAGAGGATAAGTTTACTTGGAGAGAGAAGAAGAGGAAAGACATTTGTGAAACTCATTCAAGGTTAATTTGATTGGATGTTTGTCCTTGTAAAAAAGAATTTCGCTTGAAGCTCAAACTTGGTGTTCTGAAAACAATTAGAATTCGATTATCAAAAGAAATTGGTTGAGATTAATGGAGAACAAAACCAAGAACGTTCTACCTTAAAGGAGAACATTCTGAAGGAAAAAAATTTTAGATTAACATTTTAAACATTTGGGGTTGAATAAGGTTCTTCGCTCAGATTATTTCCTTTTAGCGGAGCCAGGAGTGGGCCGATGTGTGTCTTCTGGTGGAGGGAATAAAGGTGCATTCATAGTTTATGGGAGAGATGGATCTTTTTTCATATGGGAAATATTTTTTGAGGTAAATTTTGAGACTTTGAAAAAGGATACATCATCCTTAAAAGGGACTTTGAAATATTTGAAGATTTTGGTAAGGACCATACCTCAGGACACAGTGAGGCGTTTGTAATCACGAGTGGTGGAAGTTATCATGTTTCGAATGATGATGTAGGGCAAGTTTAATTTGTGGCCGTGGAGATGGTGATAAATGATCAGGGCATCGTTGTTAGAGACAAACTCATGACTTCCACAGTGAGGGAGAACATAATATTAGCTAATGCCATTGAAGATTTTTGGGAGAGGTTTTAAATCAACATACACAAAGTTGATAGATCCTGGAGTGAAGAGTTCATTGAAAACTTCATCTTTTTGTAAAATATGGTGGATCTTGTAGAACGAGAAATACAAGAAATGGAAAAGGGGTTGGATTGTGTTTTATTTTAAAATCGTTTTAACAAGACTAAAATAAAGTGATAAAAACATAACAAACAAACAAAATGACACAACTAATTTATCTTGGTTCACCATCAACATGGTATCTACATCCAGTCCCTTCAATCTAAAGGATTTAATCCACTAATTCATCAACTGAATTACACTTCCACTAAATACCTACTAGTCAAACTGATTGTGTTCAAGTTTTCTCAACCTTCTAGCTTAATACAGTCATGTTGTTGAGGGATGCAACCACTACCGGGATATATTACAAAAGAATAGGCAAGATAAAATATTAAGAGCAAGGGTGCAGAGATGACTATATTGTGCTTATTGCAGTGTGTTATTGTTTGTGCTTTTCAATAAGGATTACACCTCATTTAGTAAATATCTTTAGGATTTTTTGTCGTTGTCCTTATTGTAAGAAATCAACATGTATCATGAAGTTTCGTTTCAATTATTCTGAGATTGATTCGCCATTAAACCTTGTCAAAAATATCTTTGAAATTGATTAAGCGAATCTTGATATGGAGACTGAAAGACCAGAGGATATTATGATCAGAGTATGTCGCATAGACCTTCAGACAAATACGGATTCATAGTGTTTAGTAGAGGATGCGCAAAAGTTTTGTCTTCTTCAGAGCGTTGTCTTTTCAGAGTGTTGAATTTCATTAGAGCCTTGAATATCATTAGAGCATAGACTATTAACAGAGGTAGGCAATCATATGGTTGATGCGATTATTAGAGGCAGACAATCACTTGTTTGTTAAGGTTATTAGAGGTAGATAGTTAAGATGCTTGTTGTGATTATCAGAGCCAAACTAATAAGAGCATTTCTTGTATTATATAAAGTCACCAGAGACGCATTTTAGAGCATGTTCACCAGACTTAGAATATGGAGAATGTAGTAGAGTCTTGGTTTTCGCTTAACTTGGACCAAAAGATTAAAGGATGCAACGTGAACTCATATAGAATAAACTGATCTGGAAACTGCACACTAAAATAGAACATTAGTGCTTTAAACTGTTCCCAAACAATAATTTGTTATCATCAAAACAAGTAAAAGTCATAGTTTTTCAAACAAACTTGGTTATAACAGATCCTTTAGTGGGAAGATCCCTAATTTTAGCAAGAACATCAGGCGTTATACGAATTTCTACCCTTTTGAGTTTTGTTACAATCAAAACTTTGTCAGGAAAGGTTCGGGGTTGGCAGTAGAAAGCACATATAACTTTTTGATGATATTTATCAAAAATTTCCAAAATTTTGGACCAACCTAAAGCTTTTGTGTATTGTTTGATTGGAGTTCTTTCAAGTTTGAGATTTTCAAAGACAAAAGTTCTTCCAATATCTACTAAGCTTTTTCAGGATCGGAGGAGATAAGGGGTGCAATGAAAATTTTGGAGGTTGCTGTTTTTAGTGGATTTTTTTTTTTATGATTTGGGTTTTGATGGAGAACATTCTTGAGTTTTTTCACTTTTGTGGAGAACGTTCTGGAAGTGTTGTTTTTTATGGAGAAGGTTTTGGAATTTGGTTTTTCGTGTAGAACATTATGAGGGTTTGGTTTTTGGGAAAAAATATTTTGGTTTTCTAGGTTTTTCTTTTTTGTGTGTTTTGTTATGGAGAATGAGGATTTTGAAGTTGTTATGGAGGAAGTTTTGGGTTATTTCTTTTTGGAAACAAATTGTAATGGTTTTGAAATATGTTGGGTTGTGTTGGAGGTTTCTTTTGATGATGTGTGTGGAGTAGATGTTGAGGGTTCAATAGGTGGCTCAAGTGATTTCTCCGGTAGTTCTAAAAGTGGTTCAAAAGGTGTGGTAGTTATCGGTAATGGTTAAGAGGTTTTTGGTAAAAATGAAGACGACGGAAATGATTCAAACCTTTTATGTGGAGAAAACTCATTGCCAGAGTTGCATGAGATGGTAGAGATGGTTGTGTCAATGCTATTTTATTATTTGGAAGTACCAATGCCAACCACGATTCTCATAAATCTTCTTTTTGAGGGAGGATCGTCTGATTTGACTTGTTTTGATTTTTTGTGAAGATGTAGCGGTGTTTGGGTTATGGTTGGAAGGTTACATTGAAAGAGAGGGTACAAAAGTGGTGAAAGGAGACATGACAAGGGGAGGTGGACTGAGTTCAGGAGAGGTTGAAAAATAAAAGAAAAGGTTTTTTTTTTTTTTTTTTTTTCTGAAAGAGGATGATTCTAGAGGAGTAGGGCGACGAAGAGGAGATGGTGTTTGAGGTTTGGGTTTGGTTGGTGCCTTTTTCCCAAGGGATTTTGTTGGAGCCATATATGATTTTTTTGAGTGAAAATTTTGAAAACTTGAAATGGAGATTGTTAGAAAGCGTTTGAAGAATGATAGAAGATAAAAAAAAAAGATAGGGAAAAGTTATCAGTTTTGAAGAGAGAGAGAGAGAGATGCACGTGTGGAAGTTGCAGAGGTGAGTGGTTAAGATGTGATTGCAAACATGGGGAAAGAAAACATAAAACAATGAAAACTAAGTGGGATTTTGAAGAGAGAGATAGAAGAAAAAAATGAAATGACAATTTGAAAACAGAGAACGTTCTTCTAATTACCAAAATGTTTTGGTTATATTTATCCTTAACAAAAGTTTGGGTTTTTTTGTTATGTTTAATTTTTCTTTAATAAAATCAAAATGATCTTTTACCAGGGGTTTTGTGAAGATGTCAACAAGTTAATTTTCAGTATCGACAAAAATTAATTCAACATTCTTTTTGGTTCCATGATCTCTAATAAAATGATGTTTAATTTCAATGTGTTTTGATCTTGAACGTTGAATGAGATTTTTTGACAAATTAATTGCACTTGTATTATCTCAATAAATTGGAACATTTGAATATCTTATAGAAAAAGTCTTCAAGTTGATTTTTAATCCAAAGAACTTGAGAACAACAATTTGCATGTGAGACATATTCGGTTTCAGTTGTTGATAATGCAATTGTATTTTGTTTTCTGCATGATCAACTAATGAGGACTTCTCGAAGAAACTAACATGCACCACTTGTCCTTTTTCTTTCAATTTTGTTCCCAACATAATCAACATCACAATAAACTATAAGATCAAAATGTGAACATTTGTTATATCAAGTGAAAGCGATAAAGACAAAAGAAATACAAGTCAATGATTGTTCCTCTAAAGACAAAAGTAAATAGCGCTACAATGATTATCTGGCTCAGACTAAAAACCATCTTGAGCCTTTGACTCAAAGATCAAAATAAGAAATCCCCAAGTAAAGCCTCTAATAAAGTTAATGATCTGGTGTAAGTTAAATCCCCTATTGAATAAAGAAAGAGAATATGTCAAACAAGTTCACAATGACTCTGAAGAATATGTTGAAGCTATGTATGACTCTAATGAACGAGCTCTAAAACGCGTCTATGATGAATCCATTAATACAAGCTCGCTTTGATAATTCTACATCTAATAAGTGTGACAAGCATTTGGTCGTATGGCTTTGATACAAGTCAATTCTCTAATATAAAGTCAACACTCTAATAAAGTCAACACTCTGTTGAAGTCAACGCTCTTATAAAAGTCTACGCTCCGACATCCTTTGCTCATTATAATGGACTTATCCTCTAACCGAAGAAGTGCATGACATCTTTTGAGATATGTCTTCTTAATTGAAGATACACATAATTAATTATGAAGATATATATGGATATGTCTTAAAGACTGATTTGCCGTAAATGCTAATTAAAAATCTTCAACGATAACATTCTCAACAGATACTTCTTCTCAATATTTAAGTAGAAACTGATCAATCAATCGAGTAGAAGAGAGAAAATGAAAAAGACTATGTGTTAAGAAAAAAAATTTGTAAAAGGCTAAAACACATCAAAAGAATGAATGAAAAATCCTCTCAATAGAGAGTTACTAGAATTGATGTAAATCAGTCAAAGTGTTTTCATACACTTGAGCTGATATAGGATTTGATATGTAACATCATATCAATGAGAGTTAGAATCCTAGAAACAAACTTTGTATCAATTCAAACACAAATTGGAATTGATGTAAATCGGCCAGATAGTGGCAACAACTCCTTCGTCCTTAAGAGATATAACAATACTTATGAACCTCAACGGCAGACTGCCACAAAGTTGACGAAATGTTCAAATGGTAAGAGCTTGAAGAGGTTAAAGAAGAATACTCAAAGATCGAAGAACCAGAGTAAACAATACTTGTATGCTATTGTTGAAATAATGAATTAAATACTTAATTGTACTGAGGCAAAATCTCTTTGTAAAAGAGAGGACTAAATGTAGCAACATTTTATTGTGAACTAGTATAAAAATCACTGTGTCCCTTCTCTTTTTTTCTAATATAAGTTCTTTATGATTCAACTTTATTTTAATAAATATATTTTATAATCGTAAGTTGAATGATTTGATAAAGAACATATATTGTTGGCTAAACAATTGAAGTATTGATTAGAAATGCAAAAAGACAATTCAACACCTCATTTTTTTTGTATTTTCCAACACCTCGATTTTCCATTTTATTTTTATTTTTCGACATTTTGTGAAATTAAAATGAGATTTTATTTATGTTCCCCTTTTCCACAGAATCACAATTCGTCAAAAATCAAGTCTTAGAGGTTCAATAGAAAAAGTGTTTCTGTTTCAAACCCCATCATGGTAAGTTTCTTTGTTTTTTTCCCCCCTTTCTTTCCATACTTCAATTTTTTGTATGCAAAAATCAAACGCATAAACCGTTTTTCTGTATGAGCGTGTGCGTGTGTATGTTGCGTTTGGATAATTAATCCCTTATACCCACTCTTGTTTTTATAGCTTAATCGAATAATGCGTTTATTAGTTTATTTATTGATTGGTTATAGGTTAGGGATTTATATAAGGAAGTAGATAATTTTGTTTATCAGAGCCTATAGTATCAAACTAGATAATGTTTACCTGGTGTGGCTAACTTGATTAAGTGGTTGTTTGGAACTGCGGTATAAACAAAACTCTCGAGTTCCCAAGCATTGTGTCTGTGAAAATAAAGAAGCTACAAAATGTGGCTTTACATTTGGACGCACGTTAGGTGTGCTGCTACCAATGTGAAAACAAACAGTCTCTAAGTAGCGCCGAGCTTGTGGGGGAGGATCGTGGTTTGATCACCGCAAAAGTCAAAGCACATTCGTGGGGAGGGACGGAGAGCTTTAAGTTGCAATTTAAGTACCCGAGCGGAGATTAGTCTCCTAGCTGGTCCAAAAGCTTGTGGGGATACTCTGTGGAGCCACTGGAGTGCTAAAGGCCCTAATTACAGTTGTTTCATACCAAAAAAAAAGATAATTTTTATTTCCCCATTGTAAAATTTCATTGATTATTTGTTGTCTGGTTTATTGTTAATTGCAGGAGGTATTTAAAAGGGCCATATTACAGCCTGGGCCACCTGAAAGTTTTGCTTTGCAAACGGTTCAAGAAGTAATAAAGCCTCAGGTTTATTCGTTCTTTTGATTTTGAAATTCTTTTGAGCACTGTTATTATCATTTAGTGACTATAAAAATTTCTTAGTGTTTAATAACTGTAAGGAAAAAGGGGGAGAGACTCTTAAATTTCAGAAGGGTTTTGGTTATGGGATATGTATAACTTAAGAAGAGTACAATATGATTGTCTTTTGATGTTTGCATGGTGAATTTGTGACTGATTGACAGCATTAGCCCGAGGTTCCCTTTTCTAGTAACTTTGATATGACATTGTTAAAGGTTGTGGTTAATTTAATCGATTTGTGATTAACAGAAACAAACGAAATTGGCCCAAGATGAGAATCAGTCCCTAGAAAACATTCTACGGCTGCTACTTCAGGAATTCGTGCTATGTTTAACTGCTGCCCTTGTTCATAGGTTACTCTCTTTTATGTGCTAACTGAATATATAATACCAATCTAATTGGAATTCTACAAATTTCTTAATGTTTTTTTGGGGAAAATCCAATGGTTTTTTTTTCTTTGGTGTGTCTTTTATGCTTGATAAAGAAACTAAAATTTATTTTACTTTTTCTGTTAAAGGTTTCGTCATGAGCTGGAGCCTTAGTTTCATGGTAGACATAATTGCTATGATTCTATGTTAAAAAGCAAGAGAGATTTTTAGAATACAATATTGTACTAATTACATGGTCAAAAAAAAAATATTTTTCTAATTACTTAGAAGAATGGCTTTGATGCATTATACATTTTTTATGCTAATACAGTGGTTATGGAATGATACTTATCTGGTTATACTCTTTACTTTGGGCACAATGCAATTATTACTTATTAGCAAAACAGTTTCCTTGCTACTATAATGTAATGTGTGTTTAACTATATTTGCACTCAGTGCTTATTTTCTTTCTCAGTAATGTTAGACATGTTTATATTTAGCTGAGACTTATGTATTTCATGACACGATCTTTATTGCTTTCTTGCCAGTGCCTGTACTTACCAATTGCCATTGACTTGCATCCTTTTAAGTATTTTCTTTTTACTCTCTTATTTGTTTTTTGCATTAAGATGTAGTCTATAGTCTATTAAATGGTGAAGTATACAGTGTTATGAGGTGGCTTAAACGACTTGTATAAAGTGAACGTGTAAACTAAAAACAGCGTTTTAAGAAAACCATTTCAAATATGGACTTATCTAATGCAGTAGCTGTTTCTGTTCCCCTTTTTGTTTTCTTGTTTCCTTGTTTATGACTCTTTATGGCCTGTATTATTTTTTTTGCACATTGGTTCAGTCAGCAGCTCTACAGAGTGGGGAGAAAGTAATGCAATTCGGGCAATCAATCGATGCTAATGAAACCACCCAAGGCCACATTCCTCGCCTTCTTGGTTTGTGCACTATTTACGAATGCTTAAATTCAATACAGTTAAATCTTAAACATTTTAATTGTAAAGTCATCTTGTGATTCTCTCCTACTCATGTTTGTATGTGGTTTTTCACTTTTCAGATATAGTGCTATATCTGTGTGAGAAGGAACACATTGAAGGTAGTATGATTTTTCAGCTGTTGGAAGACTTGACAGAAATGTCAACAACGAAAAACTGCAAGGATATTTTTGGCTTTATAGAGAGTAAACAAGATATATTGGGAAAGGTACATTTCTCATTTGTTTGTAGTTCATTGTGCTTCTCTAATTATTGATTTATTGCATAAGTATTGTATTGTATAACTGACCTGTATTTATGTGGAACTTTTATGTTTGCATGACACACAGCAAGAACTTTTTGCTCGAGGAAAACTTGTGATGCTGAGAACCTGCAATCAACTTCTTCGCCGTCTTTCATAGGTACATTAAACATAATTTATGTCCTATTATATTTAAAGCTTTAAAGTTGATTATTGTGTCTAAAATCTAAATGCTAATTTATAACATTCCTGCTTCGTGCATTAAGGATTTGTTTCAACTTTGAGTGCTCAACCGCTCATTTTGTCTTTCCTATTTTCCTCCCTCTATGATAAACTTCTCATCAGCTTTGTAGTATTAAAGGAGTATAATTTATGTCAGGATTGTGTAGTATCGATTATTTTATATGAATGAATCGCTGCAATTGGGTATGGGTGTTATATAAGGCTACATAATTCAATGTGTTGCTATGGGTGTTATAGGCAAACGATGTGGTCTTTTGTGGAAGAATTCTCATGTTTCTGGCCCATTTCTTTCCATTATCGGAGCGATCCGGTACAGTTTTGTGAAGTCTATCTTAACTTCTGGTTTAGATTTCATTTTCTTGAGTGTCTTGCCATATTCATGTCTTTGATAAACTTTTGCAGGTTTAAATATCAAGGGAGTTTTTAACACATCGAATGGAACAAAATACGAGAAAAAACCCATAGAAGGTGCATCCTTGCCTATTATCTTAGCTTGCTTGATTTCCATTCTTATAAATACAAGTACATAGGTTAATTTTTTTTAATTCCAGCTAATAATTTCTTTTCTTTACTTTCCAGGCATATATGTATTGATTTCAATTTTTATGAAACATTTTGGGGATTACTGGTAGGTCTTCACATAAATTTTAATTTTTAATTCTTGATAGGGAGGTCTATTCCATTTTCTCAACTTGAGCTTTGTCTTGCTATTTGACATGAGTTTTGTGAAGCGTCCCATGTTGGATTAGATAAAGCCTAAAATTAAGGTTATAAGGGGGAGGCATCCCTCACTCTACAAACCGGTTTTTTAAGGGTTTAGTTAAGCTCAACCTAAATTCTAAGATTATATCAAAGTCTATCCAAGATCCATTGGGCCACCCGCTATCGGGCCACTTGAGTTACTCTCTAGATGTCTAATCCTCGGGGTGAGGGGTGTGTGCTACGAGTCTCACATTGAATGATATAAGGCCTGAAAATGAGTTTATAAGTGGGAGACATCCCTCACTCTAAAATCTGGTTTTGTAAGAGTTGAGTTAGGCTTAATGCCTTAATTTAAATTCTAATAATTTTCAATATAAAATTTGTCATGAATGATTCTACTACATGCTTCAGAACTGTTTTTTCTCAATAAAAGAACCTGAAACAAATATTTTAATCAGTCTCAGTTTATTTGATGCAGGAATATTTTTCTAACCCAGCTTCTATAATCATGCTCCACTAAAGTGGAAAAGATTCACCTCCAGTTTGTCGGTAATATTTTATTTCATAGTTTCTTGTGTGCACGCATGCATTTTTTCTTCCCATTTATTGAACTGCTTCTGTTCTTTGCTTTTTACATGAGAAGTTTTGTTGTATAAAAGGTTGTACTGAATACATTTGAAGCACAACCTTTAAGTGATGAAGAGGGAGATGCTAATAATTTGGAGGAAGAAGCAGTTAACTTTAGTATAAAATATCTCACAAGCAGTAAACTAATGGGTCTAGAGGTGAAGATTTTACCAAGTTTTTTATGCTTACCACTAAAAATGTGTGATCATTTTTCTGTTGAGATTTTCAAGTCCTGACTCAATATTCCCTCTTGTTTGTTTCCTGTTATCGCGGAATTCCTAATAGTTGAAGGATCCAAGTTTTCGACGCCATGTTCTTGTGCAATGTCTCATATTGTTCAATTATTTGAAGGTAATAATTTTATGAAAACTAATTTCGATGTGATGTATTTAGTATGTAATCCATATCAGCTGATGGTTTCTCTTTCATTTGCTTTTAGGCCCCTGGAAAAGGTGACAAGGAATTGCCATCTGAAAACATGGTTAGTACTGCCTACTTTGAACTCTTTAGGTAACGCAGCTAAATTGGCTGGCAGCTAATTTTTATACTTTTGGATATGAAAGCATTACATTGGGAATTTTTATACTTCCTTAGCACTTTATATTTGCTAATTGTTATTATTGGCTTACTTGAAATGATGTCTACTGTATCACTTAGGGGGTGTTTGGTGGGGAGTTTTTTTTTGGAATATTCTAAGTTTTAATTTCGTAGTCTTAGATTGCTATGTTTGATATGAATGCTTTAAAAATATTCACAGGAAACTAACATTGGCTGGATTTTTTTAAAATATTTTGTTTCCTAGCAATACATTACCAAATGGGAAATGGGAATCCAAGCCATTAACTTTTCATGTTTCCTGTTTTCATTTCCACTTCAACTAATAAACATAAGAGAATGTAGATCTAATATTTCCCTCACCATTTTCTTTTACAATTTTTAAAACAAATCTACTATTTTCACAAATTTTGATAATGTTAGAACATTGTTTTCATTGTTTCTAAAAATGTATTCTTCTGAACTTGACTTTTATCATCTCTCTATCACAATTGTTCACTACACAAGTCTTTCAGCTCCCTGTTGACAATTTAAAATGGACACAAATTTTTACAAACTGAACGTTTTTAAAAAGTAAACAGGCTTCAAGTTTCCCGGTTAAAACATTTCGTTCAACAAATGGTTATTTTTTTTTGCCCTAAAAGCAGTATTTAGATGCGGTAAGCATCTATAGTTTTTGTAAGTTTCTTTTCTTTCAGTATTATCCTCCATTTTGTTAGATATCAGATTGTATGTACTACATCGAAACATGAATATTGAAATTTTTTGCATTCACTAAATTTCAGATGGATCCTTCTGCCGGAATAGAAGCTGAATATCACCACAAGAATAACCGGGTAATCTCTTGTTTAACATTTTGTTTTCGGTAGTAGAAATAGAAATTATTTTAGAAAGGACAGGACATCAAGTTTGAGAATGAGGTATTCTAAAAAATTTTATAAATTAAAAAACGCAAAAGAACAAAAGCATTAATAAGGTAGCAAGGCTGTGTCCAATTTCTCTACATTTTGGAGATGTCAATGTAGAAACATACCTATGTAGAACAAGAGCGGCATCAAAACACTATCTTATCCTATAGCAAGCCCATAGGAGTAAAAATCCATTGTAATATGGCCATCTCGTTGCAACCATCATTGCAAAATATCTGCATACATAGCACCTCCATAAACTAATCCTTCCTCATTTAAGTCAAAACCAATATATTTACCAAAAGAAAATCTAAACTTTTTAGGTGCACTTTTATCTTCTAATAGTTGGCCTCCTATTTTAGAGTATACATTTTTATATATCTTTCTTTCTTTTTGACTCAGGTTTATTGTTGGAAAGGTCTCCGGCTTTCAGCACGGCAGGACTTGGAGGGATTTTCTAAGGTAAGCTTACCGTTTTAATCTTCATTTATTGTTTGCTTAACTTCTTTGGAGTAATTGAAGTTTTATATATATATATATATTGTTGCAGTTTACTGAATATGTAGTTGAAGGGGTTGTACCACTAGAACTTTTGCAACCTGATGTCCGAGCTAAATACCAAGCTAAACCAGATGACAGAAGTAAACGTGGTAAAAAGGAAGATGCAAAAAATACTGCTCAGCAAGTTGAGGAAAATCAGGTTCTTGATTCAGTTCCAACTTCCCATTTTTCTTTTTTAATTACATCTGCTCAAGAGAAATAACTTTTTATAAAGGGTTGTGTAGAATTTAGTGGTTCCAACTGTTGTTGGTTGCATGGTTAATGTTCTTTGGTTTCTACCAACCCCAAGAAGCCCTAAATTGTTGTGAGGATTTTTAATTTCTGTTTTCCTTTGCGGGAAAAAGGCTTTGATTGGTTGCTGTTTTATCCTTGTGTTTCTATGTCTATGATTATATTTGAACTGGAGCTAACAACACAATTTTATCACAAGCGAATAATGTGTTAATATATTTTAAGCTGTTGGTTTTCGTAAGTTGTGTGAATAAGATGCGATTTTCTATATGAATTTGAAACTCGGGTATGCCTATGGCCATGTAGCCTACAAGTATCTAGCTTTCTTGGAAAGAACCCGGTCTTCTCCCTTAGTACATCTTTTCAACAGGTCCTCGATCCTCATAACCCTGTGAGAAAAAAGGAGAATAAAACACGCACGCACACCCAGACACACAAAGTATGGTAACTAGAGAGCCGAAATTACATTGCATGGATACAGGTATGGGATTTATACAAAATTGCAGGTACAAGTATGCTAATAAAAAAATATTTTATAATATATAAATAAAATATAATTTTAGGATCCCGCTAACATGGGCCTTGGTCCAACCCTTAATATGACTGCTTATAGTCGGGTTTCAAGATTGTAAGAAGATTTTTCTTACTAAACCATCGGACATCTTCAATTACATCACCAATAGTAGATTCTCAGATACTGATAACGGGCTGGAAGCGGGTCAGTTGGAAGCGGATGCTGAAGTTGAAGCCGGAATCATAGATGAGACTGATGCTGATGTTGATTTAGATGCAGTTGGCTGATAGAAGAATTTCAGAGGAACATTAGAATAGTAGATGCCATCATCCATTTTTTAGTGACAAAGATAGCTGCAAGCAACATTCTTCCCCAAAATTAGGTCATGTTAAAGGCATCTTGTTTTATTTCAAATGACAGGAAGGAAATTATTTTGATTTTTTGTATAACATCAGTTGGAAGTGGTTTTCTCAATGTAGAGTGACAATATAAATATTTGTACTTGTATGGTGAAAAAATGAAATGAAATATACTCAATTAATTTTCCCATTACATGCTATCAATGCAATTATTTGAAACTGATTTGTTGTCTAACACTTGTGTTTCTGAATTTGGATCTCTTATATTGGAATTCATTATGATAGGATAATGTGGAAGATCTTGCTATATAATTTATTTGATTTTACATCTTAAATATATAATTAGATTTTAATGTTGAGATCTCTTGTACACTTTCATGTTGAATTTTTAACATTAAAGGATCCAAATCTGTATGGTTCTGAGCTTCCTTTGTTGATGAGCGATGGGATATAGGTGGCATGTGGGAGTGAGCATAGTCAGGTGTAATTTATCAGAGTTGATGTGATAAATTTGTTTTTCCTCTTTACCGTTTCATAAAGTTATGCTAGAGTATAAAGATATTGGGATTAACTCTTCTTGTCCCCAATAGTCCGGAATCTGTGTGGAGCTAAATAAAGTTTGTCTAAAATTATTCCAAGGTTGGAATTTGAATTTTTTATATGTTTCGTCGTTTTTGGAAATTCATTGATCTTTTCAGAACAATCACTTTATTAGTATTAAATAGAGTAATATTCATTATAATCTTTAAAAGTAACAAGCGGCTTCACAGTCGCCCCTGAAAGAAGAGAAATTATTTCAAACTCTCTAAATTTTACTTCCGTTAGTCGTTTTGGTCCTTAACGTTAATTTTCCATTAGTTTAGTTGAGATGTCATAATTTTTGACATGTAAGATGCTAATTTGACATAAAATACACAAGTACTTTTAGCATGTGAGAGTGTCATTATAGTCACTCAATGTTACATCTTATTGTCGTAAAGGTTCATAATTAAATTTTTAAATAAAATTAATTATTTTATAAAAAAAATCGTTTTAAAATGGATATCGATGTAAATATTTTAAGAGTACTTTATTAACCTTAAACACAATGATAAACGAATGAAATTTTGTACGTTAGTAGTGGTTGATTTACGTGTTATATATACGTTGCTGAATTACGTCCACAAATAATTTTTAAACAATTTTTAAATAAACAATAATTTTGTAAATTTCATTTAAATTTATTGAAAGCATATAACATCACAAAATCTTTTTCTCTTTTCTATTAGACTTCTATATTTTGGTTCATGCAATGGTGGTTTGGTGATTCTTATTTTAAAACAAATAATTTTATTTTTTAACAATTGGAAATAAAATAGATTGAAAAAACTACAACCATGTGAAAAATATAATCAGTCATTAAAACAATTAAGGAATGCATGTAAATGGAAAAATATATTATCAAATAAGGAACAAATGACTTGAGAGTAAAGAAATGTAAAGAGCAAATGGTCTCAATATTTGGAGTGTATTTTTTTAAGGTTCTTCTAGAAAGGGTGTTGTGTTTAGGGAGTTTTGGATGCTCTATGTTTGCAACTTTTATAGTTATCTTTAGACCTTTTTGTATCATTTTGCATCCTAAAAGCACTTCTTATGCTCATTAGTAGTGTTTATTGTTCAGTAAAAACATTTCATATTAAATTACGTTTGGATGAAAATTAAATGCACACTTAATAAATAAAAATTCTCCTAATAGAAACATGGAGAATTGAAAGAAGATTGAGAATGTCCAAGGAAGATTAGCATGTGCAAGCCACTCATGAAGTCCAAGTCGAGGCTTGTTCTACTCGTACGATTTTGCTTGAATTCTACCCATTGTCGTAAAAGAAGACGTACTGAAGAAGGAAGAAGCGTTTTCTTGCTTCCGGTTTCGGGGCTGAGTAATAACGCACTGAAGAAGGAAGACGCGTTTTCTGGTTTCCGGTTTTGGGGCTGAGGAATAATGTACTGAAAAAGAGGCATTTTCCAGTTTTGGGGCTGAGGATTAGTTTAAATGTAACCGTTTTGGGCTTTGGGGATGAGGGTCAGTTTTGGGCTGAGGGTTACTTTAAATTTTGTGGTTTTTGAGTGTGTGATGATGAGGAACATAAATGGAGAATTGAAAGAAGATTGAGAAAGATACAAAATTTTATTCCATTAATACTAACATACAAATTTCATTCTTCATGTTTGTGTTTAAGATAACTTTTTTTTTTTTAAATTTTATTATAAAAGTGCACTTAAAAATATTTACTTATATTTTTTTTTATAAGATAATTAAATTTTATATGATAAACTAATTATAGACTTTTATGACAATGAGACAATGAATTGTAGCATTGAAGAACTTCAATGACATTATCACGTGGCAAAAGGCATTTGGAGTGTATATCATACCAAATTAGTGTGTCGCATGTCAAAAATTATCACAGCTAAATAAAATTAACAAAAAATTAATGTTAAAGATTAAAATGACTAATGAAAGTAAGATTTGAGGAATTTTAAATAATTTCTCTTCTTTTAAGAATTATTTGTATTATATGAACATTATTCTATACTATTATTTAATACATATTTCAAATCAATCTAGTTTGTGGAGACTTAATTATACTCATATCCAAGGGTATACCTATCTTACTGCCTTAAATATTTTAGAGGTTTTATTTTTATTTTAATAATTGGATTTTAATAAAAGAAAGTACAATTTTAATAATTGAAAAAAATAAAATAAAATTTTACGTTTGATCCTTTAAAATAATTATCAACTTTTTAGTGTATAAAAAAATTTATTTACTTTTACTTCTTATTTAAATTTTTTTTGTAAAAAGTTAATAATTTTAGTCCTTAAAAAAAACTCATAAAATCAAAATTAGAACTAAAAATAAATTAAAAAATTTTAGATACTAAATTTAAAAAGTAATGATTTTGTAGAAACTAAAAATATATTTAATAAAAAAAAAATCCACCTCGTACTCATTTTGTTATATAGAAAACGTTTTAAAGTTGAACTGAATTGACGTGGATATCAACCATGCTAAGTTAGGTTGATGCTAAAAAAAAAATACTTGTATTATTTTATCTATTTTTATTTTATTTTGCATATGCAAAACTATTTGTGAAACATCTGCCACCATCATTACGGTGAAACATCATCATTATGGTGAAACATCATCATTATGGGGAAAGAGTCTCTCAATGAAACAATTCATTATATCCTACAACGTGTATCACATGTATAATTTTATAATACAACAATTGAACAAAATAGTTTTCAATAAATACTTTTTAAAATATATTTTCTAAGGCATTTTATTTTTAATGATGAAAATTTATATAAATCCCGTTAAAACATTTTATTTTTGTTAGGTGAAAATTTATATAAATCTCATTAAAATATGTTGTTTCATATAAATTTAATAAAATTTATAAGATTTAAAGTGTTGAAAAAAGAATCTTGATTTAACCCATTTTTACATTAGTCATAAAAATATGAACTTTTGCTGAAAACAAACCCAAATGTATGACTTGAAAGTAAACATAAAAAAAGAAAATAAAAATAAAAAATAAGTTTTGTACTAATATCAGCTGGAAGAGGCGTATTGAGAACAAAAATAAGTTTTGTACTAATATCAGCTAGAAGAGGCGTCTTGAGAACAATTGAGCCATAAAAATGAAGACGCGTTTTGTAGGGTCTGAACAATGCCCAAGGAAGATTAGCATGTGCAAGCCACTCATGAAGTCCAAGTCCAGGCTTGTTCTACTCGTACGATTTTGCTTGAATTCTACCCATTGCCGTAAAAGAAGACGTACTGAAGAAGGAAGAAGCGTTTTCTTGTTTCCGGTTTTGGGGCTGAGGAATAACGCACTGAAGAAGGAAGACGCGTTTTCTGGTTTTCGGTTTTGGGGACAAGAGGCATTTTCCAGTTTTGGGGCTGAGGATTAGTTTAAATGTAACCGTTTTGGGCTTTGGGGATGAGGGTCAGTTTTGGGCTGAGGGTTACTTTAAATTTTGTGGTTTTTGAGTGTGTGATGATGAGGAACATAAATGGAGAATTGAAAGAAGATCGAGAAAGATACAAAATTTTATTCCATCAATACTAACATACAAATTTCATTCTTCATGTTTGTGTTTAAGATAACTTTTTTTTTTTAAATTTTATTATAAAAGTGCACTTAAAAATATTTACTTATATTTTTTTTTATAAGATAATTAAATTTTATATAATAAACTAATTATAGACTTTTATGACAATGAGACAATGAATTGTAGCATTGAAGAACTTCAATGACATTATCACGTGGCAAAATGCATTTGGAGTGTATATCATACCAAATTAGTGTGTCGCATGTCATACAAATTATTTTCCACAACATAAGCAGTTCCAACATAAACTCACAACAATGAATTTGGCCAAGTAGGGATGTTTAATGAGCAGAAAATGGCCATATTTACTCAATCTGTCCACAATGACCAGGAGCGCATCATATCCTTTAGATTTAGGTAATCCCACTATGAAATCCATACTTATATCTTCCCAAATTTCACTAGGGATTGGCAAAGGTTGAAGTAGGCCAGCTGGAGAGGAAGCCTGATACTTGTTCCGTTGACAGACAACAGATTCTTGAACAAAGTTGGTGATTGGTTGCTTCATGCCCTGCCAATACAGTGACCATGCTAACCTTCTGTATGTTCTATAAAAATGACCCCCTGTAGGTGTTGAGTGAAACTCAGTTATTAATTTAGGAATCCATGTTGAAGTTGCAGGAATGACCATCCTTCCTTTGTAGCATAATCTTCCCTGCTCCATGGTGTAGTGGATGTGAGAATTAGGATCATTGATGAGGTCAGTGATAATCTTTGCAAGAACAGGATCAGATTGGACTTCAAGCAAAAGATCATGGTAGTCCTTCCAAAAGGGTCTAGAAATCATCTAACATTCCATATCCTCCTCCCTCCGAGAAAGTGCATCAGCAACCTTATTTGCAGATCCCACCTTATAGATTATGTCAAACTCATAACCAAGCAATTTTGCCAACCAATTTTGTTGATTTTGTGTTGTGATTCGCTGTTCCAGCAAATAACGCAAGCTCTTTTGATCGGTATAAACCAGGAATTTCTTCCCCAATAAGTAAGGCCTCAAATGTTGGATAGCCAGCACCAATGCCATCAATCTGTTTCATAACAGATTTAGAAAGGTGAGGATCAGCCAACCCTTTGCTAAAGTATGCAATAGGCATGTGATCTTGAGACAACACATCCCCAATTCCCTAGCTGGACGCATCACATTCAATAGTGAATGGTTGAGAGAAGTCGGGCATGGTAAGGACTGAAGCAGTAGTAACAGCCTGTTGAAGATGGTGAAAAGCCTCCAAACTGTCCTGGTTCCAAATGAAGTTCCCCTTCTTTAGCAAATTGGTCAACAGCATTGCAATTTTCCCATAATCACGTATGAAACGTCTATAATATCCAGTGAGACCCAAAAACCCTCTAACTGCTTTGAGAGACTTAGGGATAGGCCAAGTTAAGATGCGCTCAATCTTTTGAGGATCCATGGACACACCTTGTTCAGAGATGATATGACCTAAATAACCAATTGATCGCTTTCCAAAACCACATTTCTTGAAGTTGGCAAAATACTGGTGGTGCTGTAGAGTAGCAAAAACCTGATGTAGTGCTGCAAATGATCCTCCCAGGTTTTGCTATAAACCAAAGAAGACTAAAATAATGCGTCTCAAACAAGGCTTCAAAATAGAATTCATAGCACACTGAAATGTTGCAGGGGCGTTGGTGAGGCCAAAAAGGCATTACCAGAGACTCGTAGTGGCCTTGATGAGTTCGGAAAGCTGTTTTAGGAACGTCCTCCTCAAACATTCTGATTTGGTGATACCCAGCTTTGAGATCTATCTTGGAAAAATAGGAAGCACCATGTAACTCATCTAAAAGCTCCTCAATTACTAGTATAGGGAATTTGTATGGGACTGTGGCCTTATTCAGGGCTCTGTAATCCACACAAAAACGCCAGCTCCCATCTTTCTTTTTGACTAAAATCACAGGGCTTGAATAGGGACTGTTGCCGGGCCTGATAACCCCACTAGCAAGCATGTCACAAACCTGTTTTTCAATTTCATTCTTTTGAAGGTGAGGGTATCTATAGGGGCTGACATTAATAGGATCAATACCTGCCTTTATAGGAATATGATGATCAATGTCTCTCTTAGGTGATAAGCCTTTAGGATCACTGAAAATAACAGCAAACTGATCCAAAAGTTTCTGCAGTTGCAGGTCTTGACCGGAAGAAATAGCAGTTGAAGCCAATAATAGGGGACAACTATCACTGGTGGTCTCCCAAAGGATCGAGACAGCAGCAATTTCTGTTATTTTAAGCAAGGTTTTGGGAGGGATCAAAATTTTACTGCGGGTACGATCCCCCACAATAGTTACCAATTGGTTAATGTCAACAAAGGAAATTGTTAAATCCTGCCAATTCATCTTGACATCACCCAAAGTGGCAAGCCAAGCTATACCCAAAATAATGTCCACTCCACCCAAATCAAATAGGAAAAATCAGCCTTGACCCAGCAATTTTGGATATTAATTTCTACATCATAACAACATCCAAAAGTGGACTTTTGTCGACCATCCCCCAAGTCTGACAGAGTAAGAAGAAGTGGGATTTGTGGGTAACTTCAGTTTAGAAACAAGGCTAGAAGAGATGAAATTATGACTAGCTCCATTATCCATTAAAACGAGAATTGTCTGACCTTGTAGAGAGCCCAGTAACCTCATGGTATGAGGTTGAGTGAATCCCCCTGCAGAACAAAAAGAAAATTCTAACAAAGAACAATCAGAATCAGTGCCCTGCACAGGTGTTTCTGGGCTGGTAGCATCAATCTATTCCAAAATGCAGATTCTCTATTCGAGTCGACAAATTCGTCTTTTCCCAAAATATGTAATCTCATCGCCTTCTCAGGGCAACAATGACAGGCTTATTTATAAACATAGGACATGCTTATTGAAATATCAGAGAAAACTAACTAACTATCCTAATTACTACCCTAGCACTAACTGCCTAACTGTTTCCTTCTATGGCAAACTTGGAGGATCTTATTTTCTGACTTGTGTTGGGATCTAATAACAATTAACTTAACCGAACTGTTTTTAAAGCTTTCAAATCCCCATTTAGCCATTTCACAAACACCACAACATCAGTCCCATATAGTATATTATCATATTTTTGTTCCATTTAGTTTTTATACACAAATTTTTTAAGCAAACACTTACCTCCCTAATCCCTTTATTCTCTACGTCAATTTCATCATCATATCTCCCTCATCTTCTTGTTCTTAACAAACACTCTCATAACCAAGAAAACACAAAAAACTTCATCATCTACTTCTTCTTAACCAAAACCTAGAAAACACAAACCTCAAAACATAAAGAGAACACAGTAACAACCAACCAGTAAAGCAAACACTGAAACACAGTAACGTGAAAAAGAGCAGTAACCACACAACGACACACGACGAAACGACCAAAATTCAGTAACGCCGCCTGAGAGACGAAACACCACACGACGACGAAACGGCACAACAACACCACACGATCAGAAGCTTACCTAAACTCGAAAGAATCGCAAAAAGTAGAAGCAAAATCTAAAACGAAAGCAAAAATGTAGAAGCAAAAACTTGAGAAAATATGGAAGATGAAGAAGAAATCACGAACCGAGATCGAGATCGACAGAGAAGGAAATCGAGAGAGACGGTCGCTGTTATTCGCGACGGTTGGCGGCGATGGCGTCGTTTTCCGGTCAGTTGAGTTCAGTGCGACTCCGTTTGAATATCGAACTAAAAACACAACAAATTAATTAATTAATTAAGATGATTTTAAAAACTTAATTGTGTAAATGAAAAAATTGAGAAGTACGAAATACCTAAATCCTTGACGAAGAACGAAGAAAGAGAGAATTTCGTGAACCAAAAATATTGAGTATCTGAGAGTGACAGTACGCGAATGGAAGGGAATGAAAGAGAATAATAAAGGAGGGAAATTATCCGCAATTTTTGTAAGAGATGGAGGGAAAAATTAAATGATGCTTTTTTTTTTCTTCAAAATAATCAATTTTTTTTTTAAAAAATAACTATTTATTACAGTTTTTTTAAAAAATGAAAATTTAAAAACGGTTTAAAATAAAAAATTATTTTTAATAACTTTTTAGACGGTGATAAATAAAACAAATTCTTTTTTTTTTAAACTCTATTAAAAAAATTTAAATTATTGAATAAGAAAATTATATTTTTTAGAATTTGTAATAAACGGGTTCATTATTTCATCAATTGCAAAAATAATTTTTTTTTCCAAAAAAATGAAACAAGAGCATTAATTAAATATAAATAAATAGATACTTCAATATGAGTTTAATAGAGATGAAGTTTGGTGTAACAGTTTTAAACCATGGTTCAATAAAATTTCTAAAATTAAATTATATTATATTATAATACTACTTTGTTATATTAATTCTTTAAATTTATTTAGAAATATTATAATATGGATACATGTGTTACAAATTAAAAATTACAGCAATTGCTCTTAAATATTATAATATATTTAATTAAATTTTTATTTGTTCAAAAAAATTAATTAAATTTTTTAAAATGAAAAAGTAAATATTTATTATATTTTTTATTTAATGTGTGTTGTCAAGGTGGACCTAAGAATTAAGCTGGAAACTAAGGGCTTTAGCTCTAAAAAAATAAATAAAAATTTAAAACAAGTAAGAGGTTTTCCAAGTGGAAAAAGATATATCAATTTACATATTTAGTTAAAAATATTTTGCATCTCAATAAACGAGAAAAATAAAATATAAATAAAATTATAAAAGAGTAGTAAAAATATGATATACTCGAAAATCCAATCAAAATCAAATCAAATAAATTTACTGGTTCAAAGGTTAATTTTCGACATTCAAAAACAATTTTTCAAGCCATAAATATATAAATTTTTATTTTGTTATGTTACACTTTAATAATACTTTTATGTTAAATAATATACCGTATTTATGTCTTTTTTTAATCATGATTTACGTTTCTCCCATTTTAATCTATCTTTTTATTTTGAATAAAACTTCTAGCCTTTTTTTTTTTTTTTTTTT
>JBBPBQ010000001.1:6084977-6138005 GCA_037974755.1 Cicer yamashitae | reverse complement strand
TATTTCAATAATTGATAAAAGTAATTTGTTTACACACTGATATACAACTGAAACTAGACCGAACAATTGTTCTATATTTTATAACAAATTTTTTATTATTGAATTAAAATATATTGTTTAGCACATTGATTAATTAAAATACTTATAAATTTCATTAAATTTATATAAAACAACATATTTTAAAGAGATTTATATACATTTTCATCTAACAACATATTTTAATTCAGCAACGTATATATAACACGTAAAGCAACTACTATTAACATACAAAATTTCATTCATTTATCATTGTGTTTAAGGTTACTAAAGTACTCTTAAAATATTTACATTCATATCCATTTTAAAACGAATTTTTTTATAAAATAATTAATTGTTATTTAAAAATATAATTATGAACCTTTATGACAATAATGACACTCTCACATGGTAAAAGTACTTGTGTATTTTATGTCAAATTAGCATCTTACATATCAAAAATTATGACATCTCAGCTAAACTAATGGAAAATTAACGTTAAGAACCAAAACGACTAACAGAAGAAAGATTTAGAGAGTTTTAAATAATTTCTCTTGTTACTTTTAAAGATTATAATGAATATTTACTCTATTTAATACTACTAAAGTGATTGTTTTGAAAAGATCAATGAATTTCAATAAACGACGAAACATATAAAAAATTCAAATTCCAACTTTCATTAAAATAATTTTAGACAAACTTTATTTAGCTCTACACATGATTCCGGATTATTGGGGTTAAGAAGAGTTAATCCCAATATCTTTATACTATAGCATAACTTAATGAAACGGTAAAGAGGAAAAACAAATTTATCACATTAACTCTGATAAATTACACCTGACTATGCTCACTCCCACATGCCACCTATATCCCATCGCTCATCAACAAAGGAAGATGGAAACCATACAGATTTGGATCCTTTAATGTTAAAAATTCAACATGAAAGTGTACAAGAGATCTCAACATTAAAATCTAATTATATATTTAAGATGTAAAATCAAACGATCTTCCACATTATCCTATCATATTGAATTCCAATATAAGAGATCCAAATTCAGAATCGTAAGTGTTAGACAACAAATCAGTTTCAAATAATTGCATTGATAGCATGTAATGGGAAAATTGAGTATATTTCATTTCATTTCATTTTTTCACCATACAAGTACAAATATTTATATTGTCACTCTACATTGAGAAAACCACTTTCAACTGATGTTATACAATAAATCAAAATAATTTCCTTCATGTCATTTGAAATAAAACAAGATGCCTTTAACATGACCTAATTTTGGGGAAGAATGTTGATTGCAGCTATCTTTGTCACTAAAAAATGGATGATGGCATCTACTATTCTAATGTTTCTCTGAAATTCTTCTATCAGCCAACTGCATCTAAATCAACATCAGCATCAGTCTCATCTATGATTCCGGCTTCAACTTCAGCATCCGCTTCCAACTGACCCGCTTCCAGCCCGTTATCAGTATCTGAGCTCAGCTTCTGCAGTTCATCAGAAGTTGAGGTTCCACCATGACTACCAGGAAGAGTAACAGTATCAAATTCCATTGGTGTTGCTGTGGTATCCGTTCTAATGCCTTCACCATCCATCTCAGCTGCAGGTGTAGCAATCTATTCCACAACAAAAATAATGACAAAAAGTTATTTCAGAGAATCCGTTTAACATTGATTTATTATTACACATCCTTAATATAGAGAGAAGAGCAAAGACAATAGAGAGTAGTAGAATGAAATAGATAGATGCATGCAGATAACAGTCGGCACTCAACAGACACTATGTAGCACTGACACTTTAGATTGAAGGTGTCCAATGTTTAACACATGTCAGTATCTGAAACCAACACGACACCGACACATGTGGTTACATACTTACATTCAATCACTTCCATTTTTTGAAATTATTATTGTTGTCTATGTGTTAGTGTTGTATTCAGTGTTTTGTGACAGTGCTTCATAGAGCTGAGCATACTGCAGTTAAAGATGGATTCGTTAGTTGGACTCCATAGTTAGTATTTGAGTGACAAAATGTAGTTTATGTTATCTATGTATTTCCGTATTTGTAATTCGTGTAAGCCTTATATCTGCATATAGGAAGAGTTAGTTCGTAACAGAGTACTGTTGCCATTCAGCTAGTTAAGAAGGCAGTTATGCCAATTTACATAAAGTTCTATCTACACTCAATTGAAGTTTAGCAATCATATTCAGAATTCTCCAAATTCTCTCTCTACACTTAACTTCTTTGATTTTCTCTCATTTTCTAACCTAAAATAGGCCTAAGCCTAACCTAACTAACTATGGCTAATATCATTCGAATTCTCTCCTTACTTTACTTTGATTTTCTCCAAATACACTCAAATGAAGGTGCATAATGTAGAAGGCAATAAAACACGGATACTCCAAATTTAAAGCCATACACATAATAGATTGTACCCCAACATGGTAGGCATTTGGTACTTATGGGTACGCCCCAGGTGCCTTACAAAAATAATTTTCATTGATTCTTTTGTTGATCACATTGATACTTTCATTATTACCCTGTGAATTACTTTCCTAATTTTCGCTATGTAAATATTCTTTGCATATCTTCTGCAATGAAATATCACCTTTCCTAGTTTCCCAATATATATATATATTTCTTGGTTCTATTCTGATTTTCCATTTGTAATATATTAAATTAGGAAAGCTTCTAGATACTTGTTAGATAGTCAATCACTATAATCAATGTATTTTTTTGGTAAGAAATCATACAGATTAGTCTAATCGATCAAATCATTCAGTACAAATTCTAGTGGACGAATCATTCAGAAGAACCCGAGTTTGAACTCCGGCTGGAGCAACCTTTGGCTAGAATTTACTTACCTCCCGACTAAACTCTGGATTATCAGGGTCCTTTTTCCCTGAGACTAGAGGGTTATGACCAAAAAAAATATTTCTGGTTATTTAAATCCTTTTTCCTCTCAAATCTATATCTTTATACAATGTGACCTTGTTTATACAAAATTCTTGCTCCCTTTAATATGCACCCAGTCCAAGCATAGACCCTTACTTCAACCATCTATAACTGGTTTATTCTTTAGATTATTTGATACCTCTTCTCATCGGCTCCTTCATCGTTTCATGCCTGTTAGGGATTGGAATATTTAAAAGAAGGAGCTGGAGTGGCAGATTGTTTTGCTGAGATACGTCAACCTAGTTGGGGCCCACAAGAGCAGTCAGGTAGGGGAATATCCTAGGGGCATCTCCAATAAACTCATGTCTTACAGTAAGCAACGGCTGGATTGCCAGAGTACAACATTATGGTCATGACTATCCAACTAGAGATGGAACCATGGTTTCCTATACACCTAGCATTGTATTCTTCTGGTTACATTGACAAGAGGGAATTGGTGATGTAAGTGAAGATGTCTGATGGTTTAGTAAGCAAAATCTTCTTACAATCTTGAGACCCGACTATAAGCAGTCATATTAAGGGTTGGACCAAGGCCCATGTTAGCGGGATCCTAAAATTCTATTTTATTTATATATTATAAAATATTTTTTTATTAGCATACTTGTAACTTCAATTTTGTATAAATCCCATACCTGTATCCATGCAATGTAATTTCAGGTCTCTAGTTACCATACTTTGTGTGTCAGGGTGTGTGTGCGTGTTTTATTCTCACAGGGTTATGAGGATCGAGGACCTGTTGAAAAGATGCACTAAGGGAGAAGACCGGGTTCTTTCCAAGAAAGCTAGATACTTGTAGGCTACATGGCCATAGGCATACCCGAGTTTCAAATTCATAAAGAAAATCAAATTCATAAAGAAAATCGCATCTTATTCACACAACTTACGAAAACCAACAGCTTAAAATATATTAACACATTAATCTCTTGTGATAAAAATGTGTTGTTAGCTCCAGTTCAAATATAATCATAGACATAGAAACACAAGGATAAAACAGCAACGAATCAAAGCCTTTTTCCCGCAAAGGAAAACAAAAATTAAAAATCCTCACAACAATTTAGGGCTTCTTGGGGTTGGTAGAAACCAAAGAACATTAACCATGCAACCAACAACAGTTGGAACCACTAAATTCTACACAACCCTTTATAAAAAGTTATTTCTCTTGAGCAGATGTAATTAAAAAAGAAAAATGGGAAGTTGGAACTGAATCAAGAAACCTGATTTTCCTCAACTTGATGAGCAGTGTTTTTTGCATCCTCCTTTTTACCACGTTTACTTCTGTCATTTGGTTTAGCTTGGTATTTAGCTCGGACATCAGGTGGCAAAAGTTCTAGTGGTACAACCCCTTCAACTCCATATTCAGTAAACTGCAACAATATATATATAAAACTTCAATTACTCCAAAAAAGTTAAGCAAACAATAAATGAAGATTAAAAAGGTAAGCTTACCTTAGAAAATCCCTCCAAGTCCTGCCGTGCTGAAAGCCGGAGACCTTTCCAACAATAAACCTGAGTCAAAAAGAAAGAAAGATATATAAAAATGTATACTCTAAAATAGGAGGCCAACTATTAGAAGATAAAAGTGCACCTAAAAAGTTTAGATTTTCTTTTGGTAAATATATTGGTTTTGACTTAAATGAGGAAGGATTAGTTTATGGAGGTGCTATGTATGCAGATATTTTGCAATGATGGTTGCAACGAGAAGGCCATATTACAATGGATTTTTACTCTTCTGGGCTTGCTATAGGATAACATAGCTGTTTTGATGCCGCTCTTGTTCTACATTGGTATGTTTCTACATTGACATCTCCAAAATGTAGAGAAATTGGACACAGCCTTGCTACCTTATTAATGCTTTTGTTCTTTTGCGTTTTTTAATTTATGAAATTTTTTAGAATACCTCATTCTCAAACTTGCAATAATGGGAAAAATCATAATAACCAACCCTGCAATATTAAACAATGGAGTGGAGGTAGGAAATGGAAAAAAGTAAATGTCCATTGTTGCTCAATAAGGAAAACTTACATCTTCAGCCAAGGGTTTCCAGTACTCCATAATTGAAGGTGTTTGAACACGCTGAGGATCAGTTAAAGCATTCTGGAAATTCAAGAAACTTCTTGTAAATCGATAATTTAGAAAAGTCATTCTACATTATGACCAATACAATGGAAATGAAGAAATGCTTTAACCAAAGAAAAAAAAAATCAACTAAGCAGAACATTAGAATTTTGGCTTAGGGATTAATTCAATCCGCGAAACCAATTTAATGATAAGGACTGCTCAAGCCTTATATAAATACTACATATATTTGGTCAATATGAGACAAACACACTGACTCACAACTCACAAGTCACACCTAGCACAGTGAAGGTGCTGGAGGATGTAATGAAGGCAGCACAAAGTTTCCGCAATTAAGGCTGCTAGGAGCGGACCACAATTAAGGCGGCTTTCCAACAGTTAGTAAGTAGAGATCAGAGGAACCACAGCTTTCAATTTTTTATTTTCATTCACAGCTATATTGACATAAATGAATTATCATAAAAATAGGGAAAATATATACACATTGTGAAGCATGGGTCTTGACTAAGCAACTCAAAAGTCTAAACCTACAACCAGAGCACTTTGATGTTTGTTGAGTCTCACATCAGTTGAGATATGGTTTGGAAATTTATTTATAAGTGGAAGACATCTCTCACACTACAAGCTGATTTTGTACGGGTTGATTTAGGCCGAACCAAATTTTAAGAATGTTAAGTATAGAATGCCATGCCACTATCTACGCATACTTCTAAGTTCTGACCCTAGTGTTCAGCATCCATAAGAGTCAACTTCTACAGAACTAGACCTGGCATATATAGCACAAGCCACAAATTCTGCAAATAAAAACATACCGGATTTTGATCTGCCCACTTCCACAACTGAGACAGTTCTTTGTTACCCAATCTCCATCTTGGCTTACTGAAAATGGAGAGACAGAACAGCTTAAGCAGACATTCTGGGCATGGTGAACAAGACCAAGAATAGCAGCATAAGAATAGAAGAAAGAAATATACAATGTTTAGACTTTAGACACTAATTTTGTTCTATAAAACACAAAGCGCCTCATGTGCCTATGGTTTTTGCCTGGCTGTATCGTGTATGCTTGTAACACCTACTTGGAAATGATTTTCTTTGTGGTGAGCTACCTAGTTTTTTGACTCGGTTAACTATTTTTTTAAGTTGAACAAATATTCCCTCTATGTTTCGAGCATTTAAGTTTTAAAATATGTTCATTATCCAGACTTGGTGACCTACAGTGAAGTTCTATGCAAAACACTTACTTTAATGAACTTGAAAGTTACAATATATATAATAAATATTTTAATTCAGAAACAAAGACCTCAAAGAGTAAAGGAGTTCGTTCTTCTTATCTTCTTGGAGATTATGAAATATTTCTAATCCTATAAACTAACTCATTATTACACAATAAACAATTTGTTAAACAAGCATACCGCTTCTTCGACCCATCAGGTACTGCTTTCTTATCCGCAGGTTGTTTTTCATATGGTAGGCAGCCATCACGTTTCCACCAAACCTAAAAAAGTACAGAATGAGATCATACAGATAGTAAACATATCCTTGATACTAATGATAAACGGCAATCACATGATTATACGCAAGAGGACGTAGGAAGTGCTAAGGAGGATGCTCACCCAATTCTTTTCTCGTTCTAATATATGCTCAATTTTGTGAAGGAACTCTTTCCCTTTGGGTGGAGTCATTTCAATAAGTTTTTTAACACGTTCTTCACATGATGTAATCTCTTCTTTCTGAATCACAATACGATAATGCATTACATGGTTACGTGTAAGCAAAGCAATTTCAATCAAAACAGCAGCTTTAATCACTATTGAAAAAGCTAAAATAAGGTTCTTCCTTCGATAAAAACCAGTTCATGTTTCTTCAGATGGCAGGAAAGTAAAGATAAAAATAACAAAGGAGATGTTTCAACGTTGTACATACAATCTGATATCTAACAAAATGGAGGATAATACTGTAAGAAAAGAAACTTACAAAAACTATAGATGCTTACCGCATCTAAATACTGCTTTTAGGGCAAAAAAAAAACCATTTGTTGAACGAAATGTTTTAACCAGGAAACTTGAAGCCTGTTTACTTTTTAAAAATGTTCAGTTTGTAAAAATTTGCGTTCATTTTAAATTGTCAACAAGGTGCTGAAAGACTTGTGTAGTGAACAATTGTGATAGAGAGACGATAAAAGTCAAGTTCAGAAGAATACATTTTTAGAAACAATGAAAACAATGTTCTGACATTATCAAAATTTGTGAAAATAGTAGATTTGTTTTTAAAATTGTAAAAGAAAATGGTGAGGGAAATATTAGATCTACATTCTCTTATGTTTATTAGTTGAAGTGGAAATGAAAACAGGAAACATGAAAAGTTAATGGCTTGGATTCCCATTTCCCATTTGGTAATGTATTGCTAGGAAACAAAATATTTTAAAAACATCCAGCCAATGTTAGTTTCCTGTGAATTTTTTTAAAGCATTCATATCAAACATGGCAATCTAAGACTACGAAATTAAAACTTAGAATATTCCAAAAAAAAACTCCCCACCAAATACCCCCTAAGTGATACAGTAGACATCATTTCAAGTAAGCCAATAATAACAATTAGGAAATATAAAGTGCTAAGGAAGTATAAAAATTCCCAATGTAATGTTTTCATATCCAAAAGTATAAAAATTAGCCGCCAGCCAATCTAGCTGCGTTACCTAAAGAGTTCAAAGTAGGCAGTACTAACCATGTTTTCAGATGGCAATTCCTTGTCACCTTTTCCAGGGGCCTAAAAGCAAATGAAAGAGAAACCATCAGCTGATATGGATTACATACTAAATACATCACATCGAAATTAGTTTTCATAAAATTATTACCTTCAAATAATTGAACAATATGAGACATTGCACAAGAACATGGCGTCGAAAACTTGGATCCTTCAACTATTAGGAATTCCGCGATAACAGGAAACAAACAAGAGGGAATATTGAGTCAGGACTTGAAAATCTCAACAGAAAAATGATCACACATTTTTAGTGGTAAGCATAAAAAACTTGGTAAAATCTTCACCTCTAGACCCATTAGTTTACTGCTTGTGAGATATTTTATACTAAAGTTAACTGCTTCTTCCTCCAAATTATTAGCATCTCCCTCTTCATCACTTAAAGGTTGTGCTTCAAATGTATTCAGTACAACCTTTTATACAACAAAAATTCTCATGTAAAAAGCAAAGAACAGAAGCAGTTCAATAAATGAGAAGAAAAAATGCATGCATGCACACAAGAAACTATGAAATAAAATATTACCGACAAACTGGAGGTGAATCTTTTCCACTTTAGTGGAGCATGATTATAGAAGCTGGGTTAGAAAAATATTCCTGCATCAAATAAACTGAGACTGATTAAAATATTTGTTTTAGGTTCTTTTATTGAGAAAAAACACTGTCCTGCAGCATGTAGTAGAACCATTCATGACAAATTTTATATTGAAAATTATTAGAATTTAAATTAAGGCATTAAGCCTAACTCAACTCTTACAAAACCAGATTTTAGAGTGAGGGATGTCTCCCACTTATAAACTCATTTTCAGGCCTTATATCATTCAATGTGAGACTCGTAGCACACACCCCTCACCCCGAGGATTAGACATCTAGAGAGTAACTCAAGTGGCTCGATAGCGGGTGGCCCAATGGATCTTGGATAGACTTTGTACAATCTTAGAATTTAGGTTGAGCTTAACTAAACCCTTAAAAAACCGGTTTGTAGATTGAGGGATGTCTCCCCCTTATAACCTTATTTTTAGGCTTTATCTCATCCAACATGGGACTCTTAACAAAACTCATGTCAAATAGCAAGACAAAGCTCAAGTTGAGAAAATGGAAGAGACCTCCCTATCAAGAATTAAAAATTAAAATTTATGTGAAGACCTACCTGTAAGCCCCAAAATGTTTCATAAAAATTGAAATCAATACATATGCCTGGAAAGTAAAGAAAAGAAATTATTAGCTGGAATTAAAAAAAATTAACTTAAGTACTTGTATTTATAACAATGGAAATCAAGCAAGCTAAGATAATAGGCAAGGATGTACCTTCTATGGGTTTTTTCTCGTATTTTGTTTCATTCGATGTGTTAAAAACTCCCTGGATATTTAAAGCTGCAAAAGTTTATCAAAGACATCAAAATGGCAAGACACTCAAGAAAATGAAATCTAAACCAGAAGTTAAGATAGACTTCACAAAACTGTACCGGATCGCTCTGATAATGGAAAGAAATGGGCCAGAAACATGAGAATTCTTCCGCAAAAGACCACATTGTTTGCCTATAACACCCATAGCAACACATTGAATTATGTAGCCTTATATAACACCCATACCCAATTGCAGCGATTCATTCATATAAAATAATGGATACTACACAATCCTGACATAAATTATACTCCTTTAATACTACAAAGCTGATGAGAAGTTTATCATAGAGGGAGGAAAGCAAGAAAGAAATAAGGGACAGAGGGAGGGAGGGAGGAAAATAGGAAAGACAAAATGAGCAGTTGAGCACTCAAAGTTGAAACAAATCCTTAATGCAGGAAGCAGGAATGTTAGCATTTAGATTTTAGACACAATAATCAACTTTAAAGCTTTAAATATAATAGGACATAAATTATGTTTAATACCTTTGAAAGACGGCGAAGAAGTTGATTGCAGGTTCTCAGCATCACAAGTTTTCCTCGAGCAAAAAGTTCTTGCTGTGTGCCATGCAAACATAAAAGTTCCACATAAATACAGGTCAGTTATACAATACAATACTTATGCAATAAATCATTAATTAGAGAAGCACAATGAGCTACAAACAAATGAGAAATGTACCTTTCCCAATATATCTTGTTTACTCTCTATATAGCCAAAAATATCCTTGCAGTTTTTCATTGTAGACATTTCTGTCAAGTCTTCCAACAGCTGAAAAATCATACCACCTTCAATGTGTTCCTTCTCACACAGATATAGCACTATATCTGAAAAGTGAAAAACCACATACAAACATGAGTAGGAGAGAATCACAAGATGACTTTACAATTAAAATGTTTAAGATTTGACTGTATTGAATTTAAGCATTCGTAAATAGTGCACAAACCAAGAAGGCGAGGAATGTGGCCTTGGGTGGTTTCATTAGCATCGATTGATTGCCCAAATTGCATTACTTTCTCCCCACTCTGTAGAGCTCCTGACTGAACCAATGTGCAAAAAAAATAATACAGGCCAGAAAGAGTCATAAACAAGGATACAAGAAAACAAAAAGGGGAACAGAAACAGCTACTGCATTCGATAAGTCCATATTTGAAATGGTTTTTTTAAAACGCTGTTTTTAGTTTACACGTTCACTTTATACAAGTCGATTAAGCCACCTGATAACACTGTATACTTCACCATTTAACAGACTATAGACTATATCTTAATGCAAAAAACAAATAAAAGAGTAAAAAGAAAATACTTAAAAGGATGCAAGCCAATGGCAATTGGTAAGTACAGGCACTGGCAAGAAAGCAATAAAGATTGTGTCATGAAATACATAAATCTCAGCTAAATATAAACATGTCTAACATTACTGAGAAAGAAAATAAGCACTGAGTGCAAATATAGTTAAACACACATTACATTATAGTAACAAGGAAACTGTTTTGCTAATAAGTAATGATTGCATTGTGCCCAAAGTAAAGAGTATAACCATATAAGTATCATTCCATAACCTCTATATTAGCATAAAAAATGTATAATGCATCAAAGCCATTCTCCTAAGTAATTAGTAAAATATTTTTTTCTTGGCCAAGTAATTAGTACAATATTGTATTCTAAAAATCTCTCAAATATTAAAATCTCTCTTGCTTTTTAACATAGAATCATAGCAATTATGTCTACCATGAAACTAAGGCTCCGGCTCATGACGAAACCTTTAACAGAAATAGTAAAATAAATTTTAGTTTCTTTATCAAGCATAAAAGACACACCAAAGAAAAAAAAAACCATTGGATTTTCCCCAAAAAAACATTAAGAAATTTGTAGAATTCCAATTAGATTGGTATTATATATTCAATTAGCACATAAAAAAGAGTAACCTATGAACAAGGGCAGCAGTTAAACATACCACGAATTCCTGAAGTAGCAGCCGTAGAATGTTTTCTAGGGACTGATTCTCATCTTGGGCCAATTTCGTTTGTTTCTGTTAATCACAAATCGATTAAATTAAACACAACCTTTAACAATGTCATATCAAAGTTACTAGAAAAGGGAACCTCGGGCTCATGCTGTCAATCAGTCACAAATTCACCATGCAAACATCAAAAGACAATCATATTGTACTCTTCTTAAGTTATACATATCCCATAACCAAAACCCTTCTGAAATTTAAGAGTCTCTCCCCCTTTTTCCTTACAATGCCTTAAATACAAATCTCTTCCCTTTGCACCACCCAAAACAAAAAAAAATGCCAAAATCACCACTACATCTATACTATAGAAATTAATTCAGCATTGTTCATTATAAATCTGCACTGTTATTGTACAGGAATGGAGTTAGAACCAGTTTGGATAAACTTCTGCATAAACACTTATAAGCTTATATGGATATTTTTGTAAGCAATGAATCATAAACTGATTTTAACGGGGAAGCTCCAATGAACTAAAGGCAGTGTTGTCAATCATAGAAAATAGCAGTTTGCTCAAATTCCGCTATGCTGGAGCTCTATAGTGCCGCTATTTGACAACAGTTTGTACTAAATCACATATTGTGGTTTTATCAAATTCTGCTACGCTATAGCCCCACTATAGTCACTAAATGATAATAACAGTGCTCAAAAGAATTTCAAAATCAAAAGAATGAATATACCTGAGGCTTTATTACTTCTTGAACAGTTTGCAAAGCAAAACTTTCAGGTGGCCCAGGCTGTAATATGGCCCTTTTAAATACCTCCTACAATTAACAATAAACCAGACAACACATAATCAATGAAATTTTACAATGGGGAAATAAAAATTATCTTTTCTTTTATGAAACCACTGTAATTAGGGGCTTTAGCACTCCAGTGGCTCCACAGAGTATCCCCACAAGCTTTTGGACCAGCTAGGAGAATAATCTCTGCTCGGGTACTTAAGTTGCCACTTAAAGCTCTCCGTCCCTCCCCACGAATGTGTTTTGACTTTTGCAGTGATCAAACCACAATCCTCCCCCACAAGCTCGGCGCTACTTAGAGACTGTTTGTTTTCACATTGGTAGCAGCACACCTAACGTGCGTCCAATGTAAAGCCACATTTTGTAGCTTCTTTATTTTCACAGACACAATGCAAAGCCACATTTTGTAGCTTCTTTATTTTCACAGACACAATGCTTGGGAACTCGAGAGTTTTGTTTATACCGCAGTTCCAAACAACCACTTAATCAAGTTAGCCACACCAGGTAAACATTATCTAGTTTGATACTATAGGCTCTGATAAACAAAATTATCTACTTCCTTATATAAATCCCTAACCTATAACCAATCAATAAATAAACTAATAAACCCATTATTCAATTAAGCTATAAAAACAAGAGTGGGTATAAGGGATTAATTATCCAAACGCACCATACACACGCACACGCTCATACAGAAAAACGGTTAATGCGTTTGATTTTTGCATACAAAAAATTGAAGTATGAAAAGAAAGGGGGAAAAAAAAGAAAGAAACTTACCATGATGGGGTTTGAAACAGAAACACTTTTTCTATTGAACCTCTAAGACTTGATTTTTGACGAATTGTGATTCTGTGGAAAAGGAGAACATAAATAAAATCTCATTTTAATTTCACAAAATGTCGAAAAATAAAAATAAAAAGGAAAATCGAGAACGAAACCTGGCGCACTAAAAAGCAAAGAGTTGAATTGAAGCAGAAAGCAAGAGAGTTTGAGTGAGAGAAATATACAAAGGAAAACGAACGGAATCAAAACGAACGACAACGCAAAAAAGATTGAAATCTATCAGACAACCGTGAGATCACAAGTGAAGCTGAGAACGATCCTCTACAGTCAACTGCAATGGTCACCAAAGCTCCCATCACAGAACCGTTAATCACGCTCTGATCTCAAGGTCATGATTCATCCACCAGATTTAGGTTCCTGCTGCGCGGGCAAGTTTTACCTTTTAATTGACCGTTTTATTTTTTTATTTTTTTTGGGAAGAATGGTCAATGCAAAAACATATGGAATTACCTGATGATCTATTTCAGTAGTGAAAAATAGGTTACTAGAAGTGGAAATTCGAGTGATCTATTATCATTTTATAGGGCAGTAAAATCGGTCAAATCCGTTAAAACAATTCAATTTATTCATTATTTAAGACATTTTGAATTGAAAGTTTGAAATTGCATACTTAAGTTGGTCCATCCTATTTAACTTTGAAAAAATGGAACAATCACGGAGGGTTGGTCCGTCAAACTAAAAGAATAAAATTGACTCATTAATTAACATTACCCAAATTAAAAGAGTAAATATAAGGTTGTCGAAGTGAATCTCATAACAAAAGCTAATAAGAATATGAATTATATGTACAATGATAAAATCCGAATCATGTTATCTTAGTTCATCTATACATTATGGAAGTCATGATATATATTCTTATGTTTAGAATGAAGAGTTAGAGCACAGTAAATTGACCACTCAAGAGACCAAGCTCTGATACTAATTGAAGGTGCTGGAAAATACAAAAAAGAGGTGTTGAATTGTGTTTTTGCATTTCCGAACAATACTTCAATTGTTTAGCCAACAATATATACGATTATAAAACATATTTATTAAAATAAAGTTGAATCATAAAGAACTTATATTAGAGAAAGAGAGAAGGGACACAATGATTTTTATACTAGTTCATAATAAAATGTTGCTACATTTAGTCATCCCTTTTACAGAGAGATTTTGCTTCAGTACAATTGAATATTTAATTCATTATTTCAACAATAGCATACAAGTATTGTTTACTCTAGTTCTTTGATCTTTGAGTATTCTTCTTTAACCTCTCCAAGCTCTTACCATTTGAACATTTCTTCAACTTTGTGACAGTCTGCCGTTGAGGTTCATAAGTATTGTTATACCTCTTAAGGACGAAGGAGTTGTTGCCACTATCTGGCCGATTTACATTAGTTCTAGTTTGTGCTTGAATTAATACAAAGTTTGTTTCTAGGATTCTAACTCTCATTGAGAGGATGTTACATATCAAATCCTATATCAGTTCAAGTGTATGAAAACACTTTGACTGATTTACATCAATTCTAGTAACTCTCTATTGAGAGGATTTTTCATTCATTCGTTTGATGTGTTTTAGCCTTTTACAAAATTTCTTCTTAACACATTGTCTTTTTCATTTTCTCTCTTCTACTCGATTGATTGATCAGTTTCTACTTAAATACTGAGAAGAAGTATCTGTTGAGAATGTTATCGTTGAAGATTTTTAATTAGCATTTATGGCAAATCGGTCTTTAAGACATATCCATATATATCTTCATAATTAATTATGTGTATCTTCAATTAAGAAGACATATCTCAAAAGATGTCATGCACTTCTTCAGTTAGAGGATAAGTCCATTATAATGAGCAGAGGATGTCAGAGCGTAGACTTCTTATCAGAGCGTTGACTTCAATAGAGTGTTGACTTTATTAGAGTGTTGACTTTATATTAGAGAATTGACTTGTATCAAAGCCATACGATCAAATGCTTGTCACACTTATTAGATGTAGAATTATCATGGCGAGCTTATATTAATGGATTCATCAGAGACGCGTTTGAGAGCGCGTTCATCAGAGTCATACATAGCTTCAACATATTCTTCAGAGTCATTGTGAACTTGTTTGGCATATTCTTTTTCTTTATTCAATAGGGGATTTAACTTACACCAGATCATTAACTTTATTAGAGGCTTTACTTGGAGCTTTCTTATTTTGATCTTTGAGTCAAAGGCTCAAGATGGTTTTTAGTTTGAGCCAGATAATCATTGTAGCGCTATTTACTTTTGTCTTCAGAGGAACAATCATTGACTTGTATTTCTTTTGTTTTTATCACTTTGACTTGATATAACAAATGCTCACATTTGGATCTTATAGCTTATTGTGATGTTGATTATGTTGGGAACAAAATTGAAAGAAAAAGCACAAGTGGTGCATGTTAGTTTCTTCGAGAAGTCCTAATTAGTTGGTCATGTAGAAAACAAAATACAATTGCATTATCAACAACTAAAACCGAATATGTCTTACATACAAATTGTTGTTCTCAAGTTCTTTGAATTAAAAATCAACTTGAAGACTTTTTCTATAAGATATTCAAATGTTTCAATTTATTGTGATAATACAAGTGCAATTAATTTGTCAAAAAATCTCACTCAACGTTTAAGATCAAAACACATTGAAATTAAACATCGTTTTATTAGAGATCATGGAACCAAAAAGAATGTTGAATTAATTTTTGTTGATACTGAAAATCAACTTTTTGACATCTTCACAAAACCCCTGGTAAAAGATCGTTTTGATTTTATTAAAGAAAAATTAAACATAACAAAAAACCCAAACTTTTGTTAAGGAAAAATATAACCAGAACATTCTGGTCATTAGAAGAACGTTCTCTATTTTCAAATTGTCATTTCATTTTTTTTCTTCTATCTCTCTCTTCAAAATCCCACTCAATTTTCATTGTTTTATGTTTTCTTTCCCTATGTTTGCAATCACATCTTAACCACTCATCTCTGCAACTTCCACACGTGCATCTCTCTCTTTCTTTTCAAAACTGATGACTTTTCCCTATCTTTTTTTTTTTATCTTCTATCATTCTTCAAACCCTTCCTAACAACCTCCATTTCAAGTTTTCAAAATTTTCACTCAAAAAAATCATATATGGCTCCAACAAAATCCTTTGGGAAAAAGGCACCAACCAAACCCAAACCTCAAACACCATCTCCTTTTCGTCGCCCTACTCCTCTAGAATCATCCTCTTTCAGAAAAAACCATTTCTTTTATTTTTCAACCTCTCCTGAACTCAGTCCACATCCCCTTGTCATGTCTCCTTTCACCACTTTTCTACCCTCTCTTTCAATGTAACCTTCCAACCATAACCCAAACACCACTACATCTTCACAAAAAATCAAAACAAGTCATATCAGACGATCCTCCCTCAAAAAGAAGATTTATGAGAATCGTGGTTGGCATTGGTACTTCCAAAAAAATCAAATAGCATTGACACAACCATCTATACCATCTCATGCAACTCTGGCAATGAATTTTCTCCACGTAAAAGGTTTGAATCATTTCCATCGTCTTCATCTTTATCAAAAACCTCTTAACCATTACCGATAACTACCACACCTTCTGAACCACTTTTTGAACCACTAGAGAAATCAATTGAGCCACCTATTGAACCCTCAGAATCTACTCCACCCACATCTTCAAAAGAAACCTCCAACACAACCCAACAAATTTCAAAACCATTAAAATTTGTTTCCAGAAAGAAATCAACCAAAACTTCCTTCATAACAACTTCAAAATCCTCATCCTCCATACGAAAACACACAAAAAAGAAAAATCTAGAAAACCAAAATATTTTTTTTCCCAAAAACCAAGCCCTCATAATGTTCTACACGAAAAACCAAATTCCAAAACGTTCTCCATTACAAAAAACACCTTTCAGAACGTTCTCCATAAAAAACAACACTTCCAGAACGTTCTCCACAAAAGTAAAAAAACTCAAGAATGTTCTCCATCAAAACCCAAATCATAAAAAAAATCCACTAAAAACAGCAACCTCCAAAATTTTCATTGCACCCTTTATCTCCTCCGATCATGAAAAAACTTAGTAGATATTGGAAGAACTTTTGTCTTTGAAAATCTCAAATTTGAAAGAACTCCACTCAAACATTACACAAAAGCTATAGGTTGGTCCAAAATTTTGGAAATTTTTGATAAATATCATCAAAAAGTTATATGTGCTTTCTACTGCAAAGCCCGACCGTTTCCTGACAAAGCTTTGATTGTAACAAAACTCAAAAGGGTAGAAATTCGTATAACGCCTGATGTTCTTGCTAAAATTAGGGATCTTCCCACTAAAGGATCTGTTATAACCAAGTTGGTTTGAAAAACTATGACTTTTACTTGTTGTGATGATAGCAAATTATTGTTTGGGAACAATTTAAAGCACTAATGTTTTGTTTAGTGTGCAGTTTCCAGATCAGTTTATTCTATATGAGTTCACGTTGCATCCTTTAATCTTTTGATCCAAGTTAAACGAAGACCAAGACTCCACTACATTCTCCATATTCTAAGTCTGGTGAACGCGTTCTAAAATGCATCTCTGGTGACTTTATATAATACAAGCAATGCTCTTATTAGTCTGGCTCTGATAATCACAACAAGCATCTTAACTCTCTACCTCTAATAACCTTAACAAACAAGTGATTGTCTGCCTCTAATAATCGCATCAACCATATGATTATCTACCTTTGTTAATAGTCTATGCTCTGATGATATTCAAGGCTTTGATGAAATTCAACGCTCTGAAAAGACAACGCTCTAAAGAAGACAAAACTTTTGCGCATCCTCTGCCAAACACTATGAATCCGTATTTATCTGAAGGTCTATGCGACATACTCTGATCATAATATCCTCTGCTCTTTCAGTCTCCATATCAAGATTTGCTTAATCAATTTCAAAGATATTTTCGACAAGCTTTAATGGCAAATCAATCTCAGAAGAAGTGAAATGAAACTTCATGATACATGATTTCTTACAATAAGGACAACGACTAAAAATCCTAAAGATATTTATAAAAGAACGTGTAATCCTTATTGAAAAGCACAAACAATAACACACTGCAATAAGCACAATATAGTCATCTCTGCACCCTTGCTCTTAATATTTTATCTTGCCTATTCTTTTGTAATATAGCCCGGTAGTGGTTGCATCCCTTAACAACATGACTGTATTAAGCTAAAAGGTTGAGAAAATGTAACACCCCAATTTTTAACAGCGCGGGTGTATTTTTTTTTTCAAAAATAAATTGATAAAATGTCAGTCGTAACACGAACGACAAAAGTCATAACTAATTACATCATAATTATAACAAATTAAAAAGGTTTTTGAGACGATAATCCAAAATATCCAATTATAAAATACACCAGCTAAAATAGTTTGTTTCAAATACACGAGTTCCCTTTTTATAACAACAACCTTGAAATAAGAAAGGGAAATAAATAAAGTTCTTAAATAAAACCCTAAGCTGATCATTAAGACTGAGTACTGAGAATCCACGAGCGGCATCAAGCCCCACTGATTTCGATCACAAATCCAAACTCGTAGCTATGCCACACCTTAGGACGATCCTGATTCTCATATGACGGCAAATCCCAGATTTCCACAATAATTGTAAAGGTCACCAACCGAAATTAACAAATATCACATATCATTTAATTTTTAAATGCACAAACTAACCTTTCAACTTAGCATACATCTAGAAAGGGTTGTCATATGCCAAACATGCATAATCAAAGTTGAAAAATGAAGTTTTGGACAAAACTGCACTGTCGTATTCGAATACAGCATCCCTGTATTCGAATACAGCATTATTTCACCAGTCAGAAGCAAAAACAACACAACTGTATTCGAATACAGACCTATCGTATTCGAATACAGATGCGAAAACAGTGAAAAATCCTACACTTTTTGTATTCGAATACAACCTCCTCGTAGCCGAATACAAGTGCGTAATCAGTGGCAAAAATTTGATATCTGTATTCGACTACAACATCCTCGTAGCCGAATACAAGTGCGAATTCACAAAGTCAGTAGCGAATACAACATATCTGTATTCGAATACAACCCTGTTGTATTCGAATACAACTGTGAAAATTACAGATTTTCAGTTTTGAAAACGTTTAGAACTCATTCAACACTTTGAACACCAAATCAAACAATCACAATCATCAATTACGACACAATCACAAACAATAATTGAGTATGTATATACAACCATCACAGTATATCAAACATGACTCACGTCCCAAGCACCCTAATGCAATGCGTATATGCCAATGCACGTGACTCACGGGCGTAGTACAAATTACCAAGGTGCCACTTATCACAGGCCCGAACAATTTACTCAAGTGTAGCCTATCATGGGCCTTACACTGTTTTCTAGAGTGCAATCGCTCACAAATCAACAAATTCTAGAGTGCAATCTCTCACAGATCAGCACAACACGATAATCCTTGTAAGGATAAGATGAACCAACAAATCACATGACATCATCTCGTGGCCCATCACGGTCACCACTATCGCCATGGCCCATCGCGGTCACCATGTACTATGAAATGCGTGAGCATACTCTGACTCTTTTCACCACAACCATTAAGTAAATGCAGCTATTAAAAGATTCCCCATTTTTAATGCTCATTTAACACTAATGATTTTTCAAATTCAACACAGAGCATACTCAAACATATTTACTCATAATCCCACAAAATCCACACATAAAACACTTCTCAAAATTTCATAATATTAATTATGAACACATCAATCACACCAAACATGAATCACCACAACCATTACGTAAATGCAGCTATTAAAAGATTCCCCTTTTTTAATACTCATTTAACAATAATGGTTTTTCAAACATTTCACAGAGTACACTCAAAACATATTTTCCTCATACCCACATCAAATTTAATCCACAAACCACATTAAATTCAATTCACAATACATACCAAATTTCATCAATTCATTTTCCACCAAACACCACCCATAAATCACATTAATTCAAAACTCCACATTTTCAAACCTAAATCACCTATATTAAATCTCCAAAATTTTCAACCATAGTCTCCAAATTCAAAACTCCATATTTCCAAACATAAACCACCAAATTTAATCTCCACAACACACATAAATCACGTTAAATTCCTATTCCCCAAATTCACACATAAACTTCATCAAATTCAAACTCCACAAATACACATATAGAGTCCTATATGCAAGCTAAAAATTTGGAAGGATCCCTTACCTCAACGGTAGCTTTAACAGCCGATTACGGCACCACGATTAATTCTGGTAAAAACTTCGCTCACGTTGTCGCTTTGAAAACTAGCTCACTAGCACCGCAGCGTGGCAATGAACAACTTTCCCTTCTGTCACTTCTCGAATGGAGGCTTAGATCTAGGTGAGAAGTGAGAGTTTGTGTTTGGCGGTTTTGAAAACCACCAACACTTGGTTTTCCTTTTCGAAACAGAAAAGAAGAAGAAGGGGAACGAATTCGCAAGCGCATGAGGGAAATGTTTTTTTTTTGCTTGCCTTGCTTTCTCATATATATATATATATATACTACAAAACATTACTAACACACTAACATATATATATATATATATATATATATTACTAACTCACCAATATATATATATATATATATATATAAATATTTAAGCCAAACCAACAAATATCTAAATACTCTTACCCACATCACTTTTCTTACATCTCAACTATTTTGATAAAAATATCTACTCTCGTTGTAACTCAATTGACAGATAAAATTTTCAGCGACCAGTAATATTTTTAACAAAATTTCCCGGTATTAATTCCTTCGCAACATAAATAAATTATTCTTCGACAAATAATTTTAGCCGAGTCTCAAAAATATATATATATATATATATATATAATAAACATATTACAAACTCTAACAAAATATGCTTTTGGTACTTCAGCACTTCAACACCAATTATACTAAAATTGCATAATTTAGAGTTTAAAATTAAGGGTCCTACAGAAAACTTGAACATAATCAGTTTGACTAGTAGGTATTTAGTGGAAGTGTAATTCAGTTGATGAACTAGTGGATTAAATCCTTTAGATTGAAGGGACTGGATGTAGATACCATGTTGATGGTGAACCAAGATAAATTAGTTGTGTCATTTTGTTTGTTTGTTATGTTTTTATCACTTTATTTTAGTCTTGTTAAAACGGTTTTAAAATAAAACACAATTCAACCCCCTCCATTTCTTGTATTTCTCGTTGTACAAGATCCACCATATTTTACAAAAAGATGAAGTTTTGAATGAACTCTTCACTCTAGGATCTATTAACTTTGTGTATGCTGATTTAAAACCTCTCCCAAAAATCTTCAATAGCATTAGCTAATATTCTGTTCTCCCTCACTATGGAAGTCATGAGTTTGTCTCTAACAACGATGCCCTGATCATTTATCACCATCTCCACGACCACAAATTAAACTTGCCCTACATCATCATTCAAAACATGATAACTTCCACCACTCGTGATTACAAACGCCTTACTGTGCCCTGAGGTATGGTCCTTCCCAAAATCTTCAAATATTTCAAAGTCCCTTTTAAGGATGATGTATCCTTTTTCAAAGTCTCAAAATTTACCTCAAAAAATATTTCCCATATGAAAAAAGATTCATCTCTCCCACAAACTATGAATGCACCTTTATTCCCTCCACCAGAAGACACACATCGGCCCACTCCTGGCTCCACTAAAAGGAAACAATCTAAGCGAAGAACCTTATTCAACCCCAATGCTTAAAATTTTAATCTAAATTTTTTTCTTCAGAATGTTCTCCCTTGAGGTAGAACGTTCTTGGTTCTGTTCTCCATTAATCTCAACCAATTCATTTTGATCATCAAATTCTAATTGTTTTCAGAACACCAAGTTTTAGCTCCAAGCAAAATTCTATCTTACAAGGACAAACATCCAATCAAATTAACCTTGGATGAGTTTCACAAATGTCTTTCCTCTTCTTCTCTCTCCAAGTAAACTTATCCTCTCTTTTTGGTATCAATGTTTTTTTTGCTAGCCCTGCCTTTGATTCAACTACTCCCACTGTTGCTCAACAAAATACACAGTTTGTTCCATTCCAACTATTGGTTCAACTTTTAACAAACTATAAATGACACACAAGTTCCAGCTTCCCAAAATTCTCCTGAATGTTATACATCCAAGACAAGGAAGGACATCTCAAAGATATTTACTGCTCTTCAAACTATTATTGATCGACAAATTCATCAGGACAGGGAGGATGCTATTTTAAGGGAATGGATGGTTAATGAAGCTGCACAAAAACTAGGTCTTAATCCCCTTCTTCCTAATCCTCCTCTTTCCTTTCCTAATATGCCAAGGCCCTCCATTTCTTCCTCATTTGATGGTTCTTCACAATCACTGTCATTCTGATATGTTTTGTGTTTGTTTCCTCCCACTTCATTTTGTTGTGATAAAGGGGAAGGAGAAAAGTTATATTTAAATTTTAATAAGTATTTTTTTGAAAAACTCCTAATATACTTCTTTGCTTTAATATTCTGCAAGTCAATGTTTGTTCTTTTTGAACCATATGTATGAATCCTTATAATGTTTGATTAATAAAAAAGATATTCTGGTTCAAAAATAAATGTTTGCGTAATGGATGCAAAATTTGAGGGGGAGTTTTTTTTTGAGAAAATCATTTTGCTTAATATCATGCGTAAATCAAAATTCAAAATCTAATTAATATGTTTGTTATCATCAAAAAGAGGGAGAATTTTTAGGAAAAATTCCTAATTATTGTTTTGAAGATAATCAAATAGTTAATTAAATTTTTAATTATAATTATGATCATATTATCTGTTAACTTGTGTTTTTGAGTGATTTATTCAAAGATAGGAAATCAAGCATAAGCTTTCATATTCATGCAAAAATCATGTGGCCCTTTTCAAAGCAATCAAGAAAGTTTTGATCATTATTTGTGGTCCCATATAATTCCCTATCAAGACAAAAAATCCACTTTTGTAAAGTCCAAGAGTTTTTGAAGAATCTTCAAAATGAATGTCAAAATGATTGGAGAATGTTTAGAAAAACATTATGGGTGTCTTTAATGAAGACACAGTCAATACATATCAATTTGGGAAGTCCAATTGTAAGCTAAGAATGTCAAATTCACGCATAAGGCTGCAAAGATTAAATGAACACTTAAATGACTCGAATTGAAGGCCCAAATGATTAAAACAATCTTTAGATTGATCTCCAGACTAATAAGCAAGGTCAAAAGGACACAAGGACATTGTACTAACATTGTTAATGTAGAAAGCTATGCATGCTTTTGGTCAAACACAATGTCAACTGACATTTGACAGCTCATTCTGACACTTATTCATATTCTCCTTTAGACTCAAAGCAAGAACGTTCTAGGTTGGTCAAGAATGTTCTAGATAGTAATATAAACACGTGTTTAATGTGCTTAAATCAAATTTGACACTTGGTTATTATGTCTAACGACTATATTCAACTTTATGTGAGTTTTCAAGCCTATCTTCATCTATAAAAGGAAGATCAATCAAAAGAAAATTCAAGATCCAAAGCAATCAATCTACACTTGATCATTTAAAGCTCAAGTTTCAAAGTTCTTCTCTCAAGCAAAACTCTAGTTTTCTAACTCCAGATTTAGATCCCAAACACTTTTTATCATACACATCATTTTGTAACTCAAGACTATCTCTTAAGTTAGATTAAGTGTGTTGTAAAAATCCATTCTAGTATGAAAGTTACTAGTAAATATCATTTCTGGAATGAAATGTGACTGTAGAAATTCCTTTCAAGTTTGAAAGGTGAATGTTGTAATTGTTCAAAGTGTGATCAAGAAAGATAGTGCATGGCAAAACGTTATGGTGTTGAGCACATTAGTGGAAAATTTCATAGATTGTGAGGACTGGATGTAGCCCACGTTGGGTGAACCAGGATAATCTTTGTTTGATCTTCTTATCCCTTATCTATATTTATCTTCCACTCACTAGTCACATTTCACTTGCTTATAAGTTGAAATGTATTATTTGAACTAATACATCCAAAAACGTTATGGAGATTAATTTATTTCAACCAAGATTGTTCTTGAGTTAAAGAGATTTAAGTGCATGAATTAAATTTTAAAAAGGGATCACAATTCAAACCCTAATTCTTGTGATTGATATTGCAACTTCAAGGTAAACAACTTCATTCAATTACAACTGCGAGATATGTTCAAAACCTATAGTGATGTGTAATTGTGTAAGGATTCATGAGGAAGGAATTCCATATTATTATAATCATAGATAGTGAGAGATAATAAGGTTTTGGGTAGACCGTCTCTCGAAAAGGACAATAGGTATGATAGTCAACTTTCGAAGAGAATTTAGAGGGATCATTAATTGGATGAGTACATCTAGTGGGCTTATAATTGTAATGTTTCTATTATTATCTGAGTCCCATGACTCTACCAATAGAGGACACCCTTTTAACTGAATATCAATTAGGTAGGAAGTTTGTCGGGTATATTTCTTATGAGTTTTAGACATCTTTCCTCTATCAGATGCATAAGACTAGAAACTCTTTAGTTCTACCTCCAATCAACTTTCATTCCTCCCATTCTTGCATATCCTTAAAGTGTGGTTTCTCTAATAAGGGAAATGGTTGAAACAAAAGAGAACTACTACTACTTCCATAAAACTTAATACCAATTGTCTTAATGATTGCATCCCTTCAATAATGGGTTATTTCTTATTACCCAATTTTCCCAAGGGGTATGTTCCCATTGAGCTTTGGACATTTACTCTTTGGCAAACATGTAAAACTAGGAAACACAGTAGTTGTACATTCAACCAACTTCTATTCATCCCACTCCCACATCTTTCTAAAGTGTTGTGTCTCAAAGGAAGGAAATGGTTAAAATGAAGGCCAACTATTAATTCCATAGAATTCAGCTCCATCACTCTTTACTAGTGTCATTCTTTCAATATATAGCTCTTTCAGGCTATGTAATCACTCACCCAATTTGGAAAGATGGTTCCATCATAGCCATTAAATCTAAGTTTCTTCAAATTTATTGATGATCGCAAATGTTCAAGTACACCACTTTGAATGTCTAAATCTGGAGGCCAATATATGTAACTCTAACTCCTCAATTTGTTCATTCATCTTCAAATTAGCTTGAAGAACATCAGAGATTTTACTAACATTTTTTGTAGACCTAAGGTAGAATGTTTCCCTTATAGATGGCAAAATTTTCCAATCTCTGCAACCTTCAATCCATCCCATTGTTTACTGACAATTAAGTTCGACAACGTTTGGAGATTTTCTAGTTTGGCTATTTGTTTGGGCATCTCCTTCAAATAAGTATTTGTGATATCAAAGTGACAAAGATTCACCAATTTTCCTATGTCCTCTAACAATTTAGTTAGATTCGAACAATCTAACAACAACAAGGTATGCAAATTGTAAAGTTTGCATGGAACTAAAGGTAACCTTTTAATCATAATGTGGGAGAGATTCAAGTATCGTAGGTATCTCAAGTTCCCAATAGAGTTTGGCAACTCTATGATACTCATGTATTTCAACAAAGACAACATACCTACATGTTTTATTATTGACAACAAGTTACGTGATACCATGATTGATAACCAACAATTAGATTGTTGTCTTTGAAAAAGTAAGGCTAGGATAATGTGTAGATCTTTTAATTCAACCAGTTTATCAAATTTATTGTGCGAGTCATATTCACCTTTAGTGAATGACAAATCACGAACCTTTTCAAGACTTTCATGAGGCTTTTGTTCATCCAACCATATACAATATGGAAATGCAACCATTGCAACTAAATCATTCATGAGGTGGTGCATTTCATAGATTATTTCCCATCAACAAACCTTGTGGTGATGATGATCTTACTTCCCAGATCCCCTACATTAAAGATTGAAGGTGCAAACACGATAAGGTGATTGAATTGTGTTTTCCTAAGTTGATAATTTTTTCATTATTTGATTAAACTAAGACTTGATGATTTACTTGGTGTAGAAGCAATAACAAAACTAAGGAGTGCAGAAAAAAAGTGACATAAGTAATCTATCTTGGTTCACCACTAAATTGGCTACATTCAGTCCATTCACTTAGAATGATTTAATCCACTAATTCAACAACTTGAATTACAAAACATCTAATCCTCCAAGCCAGTTTTCCCAAACAGCCTGACAACTATAGACTTTTGAGGCACACACACCTTGACTCTACCAGCCAAGTTTTCTCCACACAATCTGAGAACCCCAAATTGTTGCAGGCACACTAAAAACACTATCGGGTTTGAATAAAAAAGTTTGGAACTTTAGTAGTTGCTTCTAACAAGCTGATTATAATAATGACTATCACACTCTAAGAAAAACGCTCAGAAAATATTTCTCATTCGAACAAGTGTTTCTCTCTTTGAACTCTAAGATAAATTTGGAATTTTGAGCTTAAGTTCTTCTACTTTTTTTTTTTTGATTTTTCGATGATCTTCTTCATCCTTGAGTATTTATTTATAGATAAAATTAGGGCTTCAATTTAGTCCTTGTTTAATTTTTGAATTATATCTTCATTCCTAGCTTGGTCAACAATGATCTTATTCAAAAATAATTCTAAACAAGATGTTTTTTTGATAATACGTTCTTTAGCCAATTCTTTATTTCTGAATCCAATCTGAGCAGTTCTTCTAAATTGATTTTGTTCATATTGAGTTTGTAAATTATTCAGATTGATACTGTTCAAATTTTGTTAAGATTGAGTTTGTAAATTCTTCAGATTGATACTGTTCGTATTTTGTTAAGATTGAGTTTGTAAATTCTTCATGTTGATACTTTTTGTATTTTGTTAAGATTGCTTTCACAAATTGTTCATATGAAACTTCCTTCCTATTGCTTTCTTTGATTTGAGTAGGAATATATTGTTGGACCGGTTCCTGAACTTTCACAAGTAGGAATATAACTAAGTCCAATTCAGTATTTTGTCCTTTGTCAAAATCTGAATCATATATTTTGTAATTAATATATGTATTTTCTTGTCAGTGTTTCTTCTTGTAAACAATTCTTGATCATATCTTCTTGCAAATAATTCATATCTTCTTGTAGATAAATCTTGATTAAATCTTCTTATAAATAATTCATATCTTCTTGTAGATAACTCTTGATCACACATCTTCTTGTAAATAATTCATATATTCTTGTAGATAAGATGTTGATCATATTTTCTTGAAATCTTGACAATCTCTTTTTTTTTTAACTTGGTCAAAGATTTTCTTCAATTAGAAATCTGAATCAAATCTTATTTTAAATTGTCTTCAAAAACACAAATCTTTTTTCATACTCTGTGAAGTCAAATATATTGTTCTCATAAAATATTTTTGTTAACATCAAAACTCTAAGTATAAAACCAACTTGATTCCAACAAGTTACGTGATACCATGTTTGATAACTAACAATCAAACTGTTGTCTTTGAAAAGGTAAGGCTAGGATAATGTGTAGATCTTTTAATTCAGCTAATTTATCAAATTTATTGTGCGAGTCCTATTCACCTTTAGCGAATGACAAATCATAAACTTTTTCAAGACTTTTACTGAGCTTTTGTTCATCCAACCTTATACAATATGGAAATGAAACAATTGTAGCTAAATCATTCATGAGGAGTTGCATTTCATAGATTGTTTCCCATCAACAAACCTTGTGGTGATGATGATCTTACTTCTCAGATCCCCAACATTAAAGATGTCTTTTAGATCACTCCAATCAACATAATTTTCATCCAATATGTCATTCAATACTAACAAAAACTTTTGATGGCCAAAACTTTGTTGCAACTGCACTTGCATAGTATTCAAGTTATTATCATTTGTTGCTTTTATATTGACAAATTTAAGAAGAGTTTTACTGACTTTGACAATATCAAAATCTTTATAGATATAAAACCACCCTTTATAAATGAGTTTAACTAGGGAAATAACTCTTACTTTATTGCCACCAACACTAACATTTTCTACAAAAGATACTCTATTAAGTATTTTATGTCACCATTTCTATCGTAAATAGAAGAATCAACCTATCTTATCTTTTTTTTTTTTTCTCTTCTTAATATAAAGAGATTTCTGTTGTACATATATACCAATATGTAGCAAACAACATTGTCCTCTCAAAAATTTGAGAAATATTTCTTTAGGAACTTCAAAATTTAAATCTACATACACTTAAATCAAATGTTCGGATTTGGTGGTATGAACATGCACTCGGGAAAACAAGGACACGGCTAATTAATTAAGGGTTAAATATATTTTTAGTGTTTATAAAATTATAACAATTTTATTTTTAGTCCTATATGATTTAAGTCAACTCATGTATAACATTTGAAATTTTGAATGAATTTTTACAGACATATTTAAAGCATTATAAACATCTGATCCGCAAATGATAATTTAAATATGAATTTTGAAGCGTCAAAAGCTTAATAAACCAAATTAATAGAAATATAGACCTATAAATTAAATTTTGAACTCATTTCTATCATAACACACAAAATATATCTATAAAGTTTGGTAGCATTCCAATAAAATCTCGTTTTATTTTGATTTAATAGAGAATAAAATTGCTAAGTGAAAATATTGTGGAGATTAAAATCTAAGAAAATATACTTAATTTCACTTTTGACCCCAAATATTGTGATTTTTAATTAAAAGTTGTCACGTATGCGCCAAATGTTTCAAAATTGATGATGGTTACTTAATGATTACAATTATAATTGTCTAGTAAGATGATAAAATCAATTGTTCTTATTCCCTATCAGTGTAAAATTAGTTTTCACTGATAATGCATCATCTTTTTTTTTTCTCTTTATATAATTTTATTTTTGTATGAAATAAATTTGACTTGGGAGTCGTACAAAAATATTAATTTATGATATTTTTGAAATCATTTGAAAGTTACTAAAAAGACACACAACTTCATTATTTATAGAAAAACCAAATTCGGTCTCTAACATAGTAAAAAAATCATCAACAAATCTAAGGTGATATATAGCATTTGTTGCCTAAATCAACTACTTCCGATAATAATATTTTGAGTTCTAAATATTATTTTGAGATAAAATTTGGGTCATTCAAAAGTTAGAAATAATGTATATAATTCTTATTTATACCACGAAGGTAAATAAAATTGTTTTAAGTGTTATATTATGACTCAAAGTTGGTTATTTAGTTATTTATGTTAACACTTAGAAATCTAACACTTAAAGAACTCTCTCCAACTTTATTATTGAAGTCACATATAGAAAATATACTTCCTTACACTATCATCTTCTCCTATATAAGGAATGCACCACCAACACATGAGACAATTAAGAATAATGAGAAAATTGATCTAAGAAAATTGATCTTAAAGGCTAGTTTAAATTATATAGGCTTTAGTGAATGTTTTATTAATTTTTTATTAATATTTTAATTTAAAGTTGAAGGAACCATTTGTTCCTTTAATTTTTTTTTTTTGTCTTTTGGTTCATTTCATTCAAGCTATCAAGCTGAACCGAGTTCGTGAGAAAATCAAGTCGAATTTCGAACTAAACCAATTGTTATCGAGTCGAGTCGAGCTGAACCCAAAGTCGACTTTTTTCTAATCATATTTGTGATTAAAAGTTTTAAAACAGACTACCTAGCTCGCATCGAGCTTACCACATATATATATATATATATAAAAGTTTCCTTTGAGGTGGATACCTGAATCCCAAGTATAGCTTGTAATAATCTATCTTCCGGGGCATATGAGGATTCTTTCGCCATTTGAGGCGTTAATTTACCCACTAAAATATCTCCCGTTTCTACCCAAGATCTCAGGATCACAATTCCATTTTTGTCTAAATATATTTAAAATTAAGCTCAATAGATATTTAATTGTTAGTAACAAAATAACCTCATTAAATAAAATTAACATGTGCACGTACATATAATTTTTATACATGAGATAAATTAATATTTGTCATCAATTAGTTAAATAATGGTCATTCATGAATCAATTATTTAAAAGAGAAATATGTATTTTATTAGTAGTGCACCTCTTAAATATTTTTTAGATCTAAGTTTGTAAAAAATAATTTAATTGTCTGATTATAATTTATTGTATAAACCATCCATGAGAAAATTGTTTGTTACTGGTCAATTAATTACAATATGGTCATACACGAGACAAATGTAAATATGAATTTCATTAATACTGTATTTCTTATATTTGTATTTCTTATAATATCATGTTTGTATTTCTTATAGAGATAAGTTCACAATGATAAAAATTTCAAAATACTTATTATACACGTGACAAGTTGCTCTTATGAGATTGAACTATCATACACGAGACAAGTTCTCACCAATAAAAATTTCAAAATAATTATCATACATGGAGCAAGTTGTAATTGATGAAATTAAACTATCATACACTAGACAAGTTCTCGCTTATGTAAGTTTCAAACTAACTACTCCCTCTGGTTTTGTATTTAAGCACAAAAAGAAAAAAAGATGATACACACATAATAAGGAATCAACCAATTTTTATTGGTATTGGAATATAAATAAATCAACTTCCAAAATTACCCTTAGAATACTTTGTAAACATAAGTGCATTAATATGACATTGAAAATAGGAGTAGAAAAGTTTAAATTAAATTAATGGTATTATGAGAAAAATAATATTTAATATAGTATAGATTGTTAAAAATTGCTTATATTTTGGACCATGAAAGACTAGTTTTTTTTGCTCATATTCAAAATCAGAGGGAGTATCATACAAGGGACAAAATCTCATTGATAAAATTTTTAAAATAACTATCACACTTGAGAAAAGTTGTCACTTATGAGATTAAACTATTATACAAATAACCAGTCTTCACTGATAAAAATTTTAAAATAATTCTCATACATGAGACAAGTTGTCAACGACAAGATTGAATGATCATACAAGGGTCAAGTTCTCCTTGATAAAAATTTCAAAATAATTATCATACTCGGGACAAATTGTTACTTATGAGATTGAACTATCATACATTAGACAAGTTGTGACTCATACAAGTTTCAAAATAATTATTCTACACGAGACAAGTTGTCACTAATAAGATTGAACTATCATTCATGAGAACTATTTTTACTAATAAAAATATTAAAATAACTATTATATACAAGACAAATTGTCATTTATGAGATTGAACTATCATGCACGAGACACATTTTCACTAATCAAAATTTCAAAATAACTATCTGACACATGACAAGTTGTCACTGATGAGATTCACCATTTAATAAATTGTCTCTGCAGTTATATTGTCTCTACAATTATGCTTAAGTTGTATCCACATCACAAATTGTGTCATCATATTTTATAAATCTCCATCTCTCATCGTTCGTAATGAAAAAGGGTTGCATCATGATGGATTATTAGATTGGTTAAAAAACAAGCTGAGATTGAAATTGAGAGTTAGTTAAGAGATTTTTCTTGCTAGTTGTTCATGGTTAATAAAAGAAAAAACTACAATTTTGTTTTGAATGTGTGGCACAACCATTAGAATGAAGGTAGACTACATCTACAATACACTATAAGAATTCTCAACTATATCAAAAATACAATTTTGTCCTTCATAAATTTAACCTTTGCAAAAAATTAAGGTCACAATTGTAAATTACTCTAGCTTTCTGCACATAACCCAACTTCTTCAAATTTTTGTCATTTTGAAACATTTCTGGTTTACACACTGCAACACTCCAACATTTCTACAAATCAAATAGATTCACAGAGGAGAAAATCAAACAGATTCACGAAGAAGAAAATCAAACAGATTCAAGAAGAAGAAAATCGCAAATGGAACATCATAAAGAAGGGGTTGCCACAATCTGTGATACAAGTCTAGTCAAGGTTTGTCATTCCTCCTTCAAACCCATTCTAATTATCAGTTCTTCCTTTTATGGACATTTACATATGTTATCTCTCTTTCGTTTTTCAAATAGACTACAGGAGGTTCTGTGACACCCTAAACCCAAATTGAAATAGAAAGTAGAATGCGTTAGTATTGAAAGAGATTCGCAGCGGTTCCAAAATAAAGTATACAAATTTTATTTTAAACTATAAGGTTCAAGACGTCACACTCATACTTACACAAAATGGTTGCATAAAAATTTTCAATTAAAAATCCTTTAATATCGAATATAGTTGAGGTTTATTAAATAAAAATTTCTAACATAAAAACACACTATAAACTTAGAGACAATTAATTTTGACATCCGAATAAAAGATAAAAATAACACAATTGATCGATCGAATTTACAAAAATATAAATTAGTTCATAACTCAATAAAATACGACAAATTACTCCCACCCAGTATCACCTATCAGAGCGTGGATCACCAACTGATAACCTGAAATGACTGCGCTCTCGCAAGCGCCAAACAGAAGCAACCAGGGGTGAGCTTCAAAAATATGTAATAGTATAAAATAATTGAGAAGAACACGTAAAAGATATTAAACACCATATCATATCAAATCACAATTAACAAGGATAATCAAGGTAAAACATTGATACAATCCACAACATCAAGTAAGTAAATACACAAATTAAGTAATGTTATGCATGCTCTTATACTCTAGACTCCTCCTCTTTCTTTGGTGCCATTCTAACTCTGAAGTACTTGGTTAGGAGGCTTGATACTATGCCACTAGGCAAGTGGACGGACAATTTAATTTGGCCATGTCCTCATAGATCCCCTCAACTCAACCCGAGACACATATACGCGACAGTCGAGGTAAACGTGTGTTGCATGGTAGCTCCCGACATTTGGAGTGCTACCTCTAAGTCACCCAGGAGTTCCCCGCCCGAATACCTTCAAGGTCTAACACTCTTGCCCTAAGGCTCAATAGCAGACCGCCATGATCAGGCTCATTCAGTTGTACTTCCCTGGAATCACTAGGCTTGTCAGACCCTACCTATATGATGACCAAATAATCTCCACTTCAAAAATTACCAACATCTATTTTCTCGCCTCGTTGGCCTAGGTTACTCACTTCATTAAGAGAACCATCATTGGCACCGATCAAATTCATCACTATTCAATAAACCACAATATGCATTTCGTGATATTCATCAAGGTGGTAACATCATAAGTCAACAAGTAATCATCAATGCATACTTTCATAGTTATATATTACATTCAAAATTTATCATCATAATACACAAACTCCAACGATATATGATTTTCACTAACAGATAATAATACTAAATCATTCACACACACCACTTCAATTGAAATGCAAATTGTAACATCCTCTAAAATTATTAGTTAAAATAATTTGGATCTATAAATATATATTTTCCAATATTAAATTAGGTGTTGTAATTATTCGCCTTGTTCGACTTATTGTAGTAAAGTGGTTAGTAAGAATTATTTAGTAGATGTATTTTTATCTCTAAGGCAAGAAGAATTTGGGCTAAGGGTTGTGGCTTGGTGTCACACAATCTATCTGTATGAGTATAAAGTTGAGCTGGGAGCCTGTGTCTTGTTTTTGATGAAGGTTAACTAATAATAATAATAATAATAATAATAATAATAATAATAATAATAATAATAATAATAATAATAATAATAATAATAATAATAATAATAATAATAATAATAATAATAATAATAATAATAATAATAATAATAATAATAATAATAATAATAATAATAATAATGATAATAATAATAATATTTTCTCCCTTCTATTCTTTATTCAGGCCCAACACTATCTACCCAATAATACTCACTTTAAATAGAAAGGAATACTGAAACCCTAGCCACTATCACAAACCCTTTACAAACAAGATTCTGTAAAGAATACCAAAATCTTAGCCACCATCACCTCTTTTTCTTCGTGCATCAAAGCTTGGAACTTCTTTTTCCTTGAACAACTTTGTGGGGCTTAGAGATTTGTACTAGGAAGAAAAGCGGCCAAGGTAAGGGCTTTTCCCCACACAAATTATAGTTAGACCGTTGGTTGGATGACATGAAATTAATAATTGTGATTGCTTGCTTTTTGAAAGGAATAATATGTAGACTAATGAATTAAAATAATGAAACCCCAATCCTTTGTGTTAAGTTTATTATATAATATATGATTTTTGGAAGTAAAGTATGAATTTTGATGTTATATGTGATGAAGTTTTGATTTTTATGGCGAATATGAAGTAAAGTATGAATTTTATGTTATATGTAATAAAGTTTTAATTTTTATAATGAATATGAAAGAAGGGTTGAATTTGTATGTTATATGTGACAAAGTTTTATGATGATGTATGAGTTGGAGTGGAATCTTGTTGTTATATATGTTAACGTGTTAATCTTTATGATGTGTATGATACCAAGTCTTGACTTTTGTGTGTATGTGGTGAAAGTTATGATTTTCATGATTATTTGTTATGGATATGTGATCTTAGTGATATGTGAATAAGATGATGATTTTGAAAAGTGATTTGAATGCTTATGACAAGATTCTTAGTGGGCTGTGTGGGAATATATCTTTTTGATAATATATCATCATATCATGTCATGACATATGCATCTTCGTGGAAGTTGCCTTAGTGGCAGATTTTCCCCATTGGTATGGGTGATTTTTCTGTGTGGAAGTTGCCTTAGTGGCAGGTATATCCGGATCATATAGTTTTTAGGAGCATGCATCATGTATATATTTTTGTTATGCAATTTATTGGTTTGTGTATTTTTCTTTTAAATTGGAAGTTTTACTTTTATATATTTTGTGTTATTCTTCTATATGTTTAACTTTGGTTTGATGTGGATGATGGATAAAACTGACCCTTACAACAACATTTTAGGTACTAATGAGTTCGAGGAGATTCAAGAGTAGTTGATGAGTATTAACGTGCGACGAACGGGGGATAAAAATGGGTTTTCAATATAATTTTGTAATGATAGGATTGTCGCGATACTTCTATGTTTGTTTTTAATCAACTTTTAAAATGCACTAGGATTCTAGAAATACGGAAGTGGGTTCCCTTCCGTTAGGAGTTATTGTTTTTCTTGTTATAGCCTTGAATAAACATTTTCTTAATAAAATTAAATAAACGTGGTTGTTACTAATTATTTGCATGAATAAATGTTAGGTAGTTAGAAAAAAAATTGTTGTAAATCTTTCAAATCAATATATTTTTAAGTAACGCTATGGATCAAAAAATCCGGGTGTTACACAAATAATAACAATTCATCACATTTTATATCATATAACAATATCAAGGTAGATATAAACAAAACACAGAATACGTCAAATACACAATTCTACAATAATTCAACTACCACACAATCTTCAAAATTTAAATCAAACAACACCCTATAAAAGTTTCTAACTCGTATTTTAACCTCACCAAATTCAAGTTTTCTCATTCGTCAATTATTACTCAAAAGGTTTCAGCCGTACGTAGCGAACCCCAAATGAATTATGGGAAATACGGTTTTCCCGTTCATCTCACTTAATTTAGACTCATGAATTCGAACTCACTCTCACCCATACCTCAGTTTGACGCTTTTGTACGATCTAGGAATTCGAGAAATTTTCAGCAACCATAACATGTCGACAACGCGCAACGAACGAGTCCAAAAGCATCGACGAATTTGCAGAGTCAATGAAATATGGCTGATAATTTACGTGGAACATAAAAATCAGTTTTATATAATTAATAAAAATATTAAGAGAAGAAACATATTCAAAACGAAGTGAAACAAGTTATCAGAAAAGGCTTCACCGACGTGTTGGAGCGCCGACAGGGTCCAACATCAACTTCACCGAAACACACAAACGAGTAGTGCTTCTTGAAGGTCTCGGCGAGAGGAATCCAAAAACGATATTATTTTTCAAGACGATTAACGTACTGGCCGGAATTCAAGAAAACAGCCGCGACAACGGTGGAAACCCGTTTTTTAAAGTGTAACGGTTGACGATTTCAAGCATAGGTAATGGAAGAGGGTGTTTCGTAGAGTCCAAATATGGTCTCGGTTTTCGTTGGTGATAAATGTAGTGGTCGGAATCTTGATTTTTGACAAAGAGAAATATGGCGTTTCAATTTGCGATTTAGGTTGGGAATGAAAGAGGAGATCACAATGATCACAAATATGGTCTTGGTTTTGCACGACACTCACTATAATGGTCATGGTCGAAGAGAGAAAATGGAGAAGAAAATGTTGTGGAAGCGGCGGCTTACGAAGGAAGAAGACGATGCAATTCGGTCCTTCTTTTTACGTTTCTTTATTATTATTATTATTATTATTATTATTATTATTATTATTATTATTATTATTTAACTAGGTTTTACTTGAATAGGAGCCTAACCTATAAAACACATTTTACTCTAAAATAAAACCCACATTTTTCAACACAATTTAATTATTAAAATATTACTAATATTTTAAAACTAATATTTTATAAAATAAAGTAATTAATCTTTTAAAATACATTAATCACCAAGACTCTGACAATCAAAATAATCACTATGATTATATATATATATATATTTGAAATTATAAAATAAATAAATATAAAATCAACACTTTATATTAATTACTAAATTATAATAAATATATATAAAATCACAATGCCGTAACAAGTATATAAAAATAAAGGAAACCAAACACAATATTACTACTATATATCTCAAGATAATTATTTATAAAATAAATAACTAAAAATAGAACATAGTTATAAATAATCGAAATATAACTATGTGCATAGTTAACATCACTCAAACGCACAAAAAAATATCACATTAATTGCGTACACGCATATCCACGCAAAATTGACTAAAATCTTATTATTTAAAATATTACACTAAAATACTAATGTTTTCAGAAAAATATAAAAAATAATATGATATAATATTTGTTATTTATATCACGTGTTTAGTCTAATATGTACAAAATTAGTACATCATAGAAAGACCACATATAATGAAAATTAATCCCAAAAATATCAACATATATTCCAAATTAATTTTAACACCAAATTAATTATTTAAAATTTTATTTCATTAATAAAATAATTTATTATGAAATTTGGGGTGTTACAGGTTCAACCACCACCACTAAAAAGGTAACCCACCTTTTTCATATTCCTTTGCATTTTTTGGTTTTTTGTTTGTACTTCTAAATGTTATTTGTTTGGTCTTTATTTTTTTCTAAGCCTCCACGACAAAAAAAGTAACCCAACTTCTTCATCCTCTGTTGCATTTTATTTTTTAGGGTTTTTTGTAGTTCTAAATGTTCTTAAAAACACTATTTCTTAGTTCTTTAAGTTATTCTTGGTAACCCACCTTCTTCATATTCCTTTGCAATTTTTTAGGTTTTTTGTTTGTTTAAAAATGCTATTTGTTTGGTCTTTAATTTTTTCTAAGCCTCCACCACAAAAACCGTAACCCAACTTCTTCATCTTCTTTTGCATTTTATTTTTTAAGGTTTTTTTGTATCTATTTTAAAAACACTATTTCTTAAAAATACAATTTCTTAGTTCTTTAAATTATTTTTGGTAACCCATCTCATTTCATATTCCTTTGCATTTTTTTAGGTTTTTTGTTTGTACTTCTAAATGTTATTACAAACTGAAATTGCATCTTCAACTTCTTTAGGTTTTCTTGACTCTTTAAGTTCCAAATCTTTTACATTTCATCTTCAGAGATATATTACAATTTGAAATAAATGATTAATTTTCAATTTATGTTTATAAAATTTGCACTGGTTCACAGACAAGAAATGCAACACCATTGAAGGACATTAACACCTCAAAGGAAACTTGGAAAATAGCAGTTAGGGTCACAAATTACTTCACTATTGTTAGTAAAAATGGGAATGTGCACAATGAAGTTATTTTGATGGATCAACAGGTCTACATTTTAACTTTTTCTTTATGTTTGGTTAACAAATATCTTCATTCTATTGGTTAGTATCTCATTTTATAAATTATTTGTTATTAAAAGGATGATCAAATACATGTTGTTATACGACAAGATGATTCTGTTAAATGGAGGGACAAACTCAAAGAGAATCAAACATACATCATCCATAACTTTTCAGTTTTTCCAAGTACTTTCCAGTTCAAATATTGCCTCCATGAATTCAAAATTGTTTTCAATTCTGCTACTTTTGAAGAAGAGATTGGTCTCCCTTGAAATCCCACCGACTCAGTACCGTTTTGTGTCTTTTAGCACCATTTTAAATGAGTAGAACCCTCCTAACAACTTAATTGGTAATACTATCATTCTTTTTAATTGAATAATATATATGTGTTTTATATTTTTCGTGTTTCAATGGATAACTTGTCTTTTTTATTTATAGATATTATTGGGGTAGTGAATGAGGTCATTTCTTCAACTTCAAAATCATCAACCAAAAAAAACTTGTGTCACTGTCAAAATCAAATATCTCAGGTAACAACAAGTACACAATTCCTTAATTATGTTAACGCTCACCCCAACTCTGGTCCCATCATTATAATCTTCCACCATGCACGAGTCAAGCCTCCAGAAGGTATTATTAATTCAACACAAGTACTAATTGTTTAATGAAAGATTTCGTTTATTACAATTTACTTAAATGTAGTTGTTAATTAATTAGTTCTATATGGCAGGAAACAACAGGCACACAATCACTAATGCATGGAATGAAACTAAACTTCTTATGAATGAAAACACGCACCAAATCAAGGAATTCAAAAATCAGTAAGTTGACCAACTCTTTACAAGTGTCTTCCAAATGTTGCAGTTATGATTTAGCCTGATTAGAGGTCAATCGATTTTAATGATGTCGACCACTCATCTTCTGTTAGCAGTTTTGTTTATAAGTAATCTTTTTTCTATTAAGTAGTCAATTTTCAATGAATGCAGGTTACCTGCAATAGATGATATAGATAACTACATTCAGGGCAGCCAACTACAAACTCAGATCACATTTTCATCTCAATACACTTCACAAGAGAAGTTTATGTACAATGCTCAAGCTAAAACTCTTCGCCAAATCAAGACTATTGGACATGTAACTATAATTTCATAACACTATTTTTATGTAGATATATACATTATTTAATTGTTACAATATTTTTAATTACAACATGGTTTTTAGGAAATGATTTGTGTCACTGTGGCAACTCTGTCAAAGGTTGTGCCAGACAAATTCAGTTGATTTTATCTTGGTTGCACTAATTGCACAGTCAAAGCTAAAGAAGGGATTACAAATTATCAATGTAAATGTGGTGTTCAGGTTGAGGAACCAATTCCAGGGTACATCAAACTTTAATAGATGTTTTTTTTTTTTTGTTTTTTTGTTTTTTTTGTTTTATATATTTTAGAAGTATGTAATTTCATTTGTTCTTCATAATTCAAATATATTGTCCAATCAAAGTAAAACTAAATGGTTATAATTTTCTAACTTATAGGCTTATGGAATAAAGTAGAAACAATTTGTATATTATTAAGGGTTAGTGTTACTATATGAAAGGTTTTCTCTTAACTGTCATATAAGGATATGAATTTGTTCCCAAACTAAAAGCAAATAGCCCATAAGAGTAGTTCAATTTTCAACCTTAATTTATCAGAATTTATAAATCAATATTAAAAGTCAAAGTCAGTCTTTAGTCATGGTCAGTTATATGTAGCTATTTCAAGAGCTAAAAGCAAGAATGGGTTGAATATCTTAATACATGACAAATATAAGCAATCATCATATACAACAAACAATGTTGTACACAAAGAGGTTTTCCAATCTCTTTGATTTGTAAGTATATTATTTTCTTTAATTATTCCATATGCAGACTTAATTTTTTTTACAACTATAGACATTGAAAGCATCTAAATGATCAACATAACCTATAAATTTAGATCATCACTCACTTAATCAACTTTTCAATTAGTTAAAAGGTCTTGCTCAATTATTTTTTAATTCAATATTGTACTTTAGACTAATCTATTGAGTATTCCATCATGGATATGCCACATTAATGCTTTACCAAAGTATACATAAATCTAATTTAACAAATGTGCTTAGTTTTATAGTAAAGAATACCATTAGCAATTTGGATTTTTTTTTTGTGGATTTTTACAATAGAAAGACAATTTTCAATCATTATTATTTTGTTGAGATGGATCGTCAACTAACATTGAACATGTTATAGAAAGAATATACTATTAAAAGAGAATGTAGTCCAACCATTAAAAGTTAAAGCATGTTAACTCTATTTCTCACATTCTGTTATCTTATCAAACAATCAAAATACAATTGAAATTACATCATAAGATCATATTAATTAACATGCAGATTATGTTAGAGGGCTTTAGTGCAGATTATGACCCTTGATGCAGATTATGTTACAGGGCTTTGGTGCAGATTATGACCCTTGATGCGAAAAAATACAAGAAATGAAGTTATCAGTTATTGATCATACATTACTAATTTAACATCAATATCCAACCTACAACGACTGATAATGTATGAATGTTTTCTTTACATGTAAAATATATTTTAGTAAACTATGATTTATTATTATATGTCTTAATCAATAGCATTCAAATTCTATTATTACGAGGTTAACGTATATATAAATTTGCAAAATTAAAAGTATAAAAAAAATTTATTTTAAATCATAAATTTTCATTGTAATTAGGGTGTTCGCAGTACAGTTTGGATCAATTTTGAGATAAAAAAATCATCTGATTGAAAGATTAAAATATTTGCGGTGTTCGGTTTGGATGACAACACAAAAAAACTGATCCAATTCAAATTAATATAATTTAAATTAGATCGATTTTCAGTTGATCCAAATTACAATTTGTAAAAATATTATTTTAATAATAATATTATAAAATTACATTAATGTAACAAATTTGAAATAAAATATTATATATAATATATTAAAAATTAATATTACGGAATAGCATAGATATTGATTATATTTGAATGATATGAAATATATTATATTAAACAAATATGAATTATTAAAAACTAATTGAAACTAGCTAACAAATAATAGTTTAATATAATATCTCATACTATTAAAAAAAAATTAAAATTTATAAATGCTGTTTGGTTCGAGTTTTAGAAATGAATAAAATTCAATTCGATTCGAACGATTTTCATAAAAGAATATCCAAACACATCAAATAATATTCCATTTTGTGCAGTTTTCAATTTTTTTTATTGATTTAGATATGAACACCCCTAATCATGATTGTCCTCTATAATTTTTCATATTAATGAAACATTGAATGAGTTTATCATTTTCAATGTCAATAAAAATATATTTCTATATAAGTAACTAAACTATCATTTAATCATTCATTTCCTATGCTTTTCATATCCACTTTTTGATAATTTAACAAATATTTAACCATTTAATCTCTCTTTATTAAATGTATAAAAGGAATCTCTTGACTTAAACAAATTGCACAAAAAACAACTAATTATACACTTATGTATAACAATTATTTAACTCTTAAAATTATAAATCAATCACTTAATAGAATAATTGAATTTGAAAATAATGTAAGCCAAGGACTTTCTTTATTTTATTGTGTGAGTTTTAGTTTTGAATGTGTGGACGAAAAGTAATTGAGTTTTTATTTAATTAAATATGAATTTTAAGCACTAAAAGATTTAAATATCATATTTAATTTATCTCTTGTTAAACAATTATAAATTTTTGTGGGAGAGATTTTTATAATGTTCTAAACATGCATGCAAAAATTATTCAAAAATTCAGACGATAAATATGAATTGATTTATAAACAGGACCCAAAATTGTTTGACAAAAAATATTTAAGATACTATTGTTTGAAGAAAAATTTTAGATAAATTAAAAACAAAATTTAATATATTTATAAGAACAAATACTTTTTTAACTTTTAATATTTATGTGCATCCTTCCAAAGTTTTTAATACTCTACTTTGCATCTTTAACAATAGTTAACACATAATGGTTCATAAAGATAATTGTCAAACATTTCTTACACTCTTTCATTTATTTATTTCTGTGTGAAATAATGAATCAAATAAATGTAGAGTAAAAAAATATGTGACACTCAATCTAGGACAACGAAAATAATACATGAATTACACAATTCTTCTAAATTATCTTTGTAATAACTAAATCATCTTTGAGAGCATTAAGTTATTATCTTGGAATTACTTTAGAACACATGTGAAAAAAATTTGTTTTGAATTTCATGAGTGGTATGCTCAAACAAATGGATGTTTGAGTTTGATGGGTTCTTTAATAGTAATTTGTTTGTTTTTTCCACTATTTTAATTTAGTTGGTAGCTTTTTATGGTTTATACTATTTTGTATTTATTTTTAACTCTCTTGGCACAACTTGTGCTTTGAGTAGTCTATATTGAATGCATCATGTTTGATTTTTTCAAAAAAAAAAAAATAATAATAACTAAATGAACAAAATATGAGATGTCTTTATTATAAAAGAAACTTTCAATTTAAACCAAATAAAAACAACTTTATGCCACTTGTAGAATGCATTTATGATTTATCCAATACAGTAAATGGTGCATGAGTGAGAATATGATATTTCTATTGAACAACTGATCCATAGAGTAACAAAAATTGAGAGAAGCAAGAGTTGACTGTAATACTGCTTTCCTAGTAAACCAATTATTACTCTTCTCTTCTGAGACTCTAGCAAGGAACTTAATGGCAACTGTTGTTGCAGAAGCTTTCCTATCAGCTTTTGTAGAGGTGTTGCTGGAAAAAATAATTTCTACTGAGTTTGTGAATTTCTTTAGCTACAATGGTTTCATCTCCGTATTGTATCAAGTTAGACGAACATGAATTAAATGATAAGGTACGCCATTTGTCATACAATAGAAAGAAATATGACTCATACAACAAATTTGATAAATTATATGGACTTAAAGGTCTACGTACCTTCTTGGCCTTGCCATTACAAGAACCGGGGTGGTTGCTCTATTCCATATCGGATAGGGTATTACGTGATTTGTTGCCAGCAATGAAACAGTTACGCGTGTTGTCGCTGTCAAACTACGAGTTGCACATTTGGGGTGATGACATCATGAATGCAATCATGAAAATGGAAGTACCATTGCTACCCGCTTCTGTCATATCCTTACACATCTCTTTATTGTATGACATTAAATGCTTGGATGGAAAGTGGTTTCGCCATCTCACTGTGACAATCTCAAATCGCTGCCAGAACAGGGATTGCCTTCCTCTCTTTTTGTACTCAGTATCTCTCAATGTCCATTACTTGAAGCAAGTTGGCGGAGGAAGCGAGGGAAAGAATGGCGCAAGATTGCTTACATTCTCCGCATAGTTATCAACAACAAAATAATCACATGCGTATCCAGGTCAGTCTCGATAATACGATTATCTTGCACTTGTTTCTAGTTTTTTTCATCTTTTTCTATCACTAAAATTATTTATCAATTTAACAATCAGCATACTCTTTTTGAAATATTCATGTCACAGTTAGAAACATATTTTCTCTTTGACTTAGCTTCAGGTTTAAGTAAATTGTTGTGTGACTTGAAAACTTGATGTCTGGTTGACGACTGACATTGTTTCCCCATGCGATCATAGTTTCATAAAATTTGTGTAGGTGAGAACAATTGCATGTGCCATTCAAAAAGTATCATAAAGTTTCAACTAAAATATTAAATAGATGTGTTTATAAAATCTTCTCAATATTTCCATGTATTAGTGGTCAACTAGAACTTTCTAGGAATACCTGTCATGTATGACATAGAAGATATTGCTGCTCTTTTCAGTTTGATTGTCAGTTTAAATATATATGATGTCAATTGATGCATGCTTGGTGAGTCTTGGCTAAAAGATATTGTTGATGTTTTTCCATTTTTAGTTGTAGGACTTGAGATTTCTAAGGAAGTTACTAGGTGCATATTCAAGAATTTTTGTATGTCAACTACTCAATTATGTTATGTTGTTTAAATATATTTATTGTACCCTATTTTCACTGATTTACGATTTTAGTCATCTCATTTCTAAATCTGAAAATATAGTCCCTAAATTTTAAATTTCAAAAATTTCTCCACCACTAAATTTTAAGCTCATTTTTACTCGTGTTATGTTGAATAATTAGCTGACAAGTAACTGAGTAATGTGGCAATGCATATTTTTGGGAAATCTAATTTTTCTAAGGTTTTAAATTTTTTTTAATTTTAAGTTTTATTATTTTAAACAAAACTTTAATGATATGGAAAATAAAATAATAAGATTAAATCCATTTTGGTGACTGACTCATTGTGTTTCCTGACATATTAAGTATTACTGTTTCATCTTTGTGGTGTCATGGTTGACAGGAGACATTGGACTCGATGATGCAGACTGAGTTTTGGTAAGTAGGGGAGGAACACAAGTGGAAGATAAAGCAAAAGATGGTGGCTTCTATAGGCAAAAGTTCCAAGAACTGGGCTTTTTAACACCGAAAGAATCAAGGAAGTGTGCTACAACAAGTTTTCAAGGTTGCCTACTATATCAAATTTATCAATCATGAAAATAGATCCTCTCTATTACTAATATTTTAGAGTGATTTGGGGTGTATAATGAACATTCAGACTCCACCTAATGTTACCCTATCGTGTTTATATTTAAAAAATTATCGTAAATAAGTAAATGGAGAGGATTCATTCCTTAAAAGTGTCAAACACTTCCGTTTTCTCCTCTTTTCTTTGCCAAATCCAATGGCAATGGATTCCAAAAGGTTAAAACTGTTTGTGACCAATGTATTTTTGGAGTGTAGGGGGATGTTAGCAATTGGTGTTTTTAGGTAGAATCTACTTGTAAATCTAGTTTTAAATCACAAGAAAAATTCATAACACCGGCAACATGATTTAGAACTCGTAAACAAAAGTTTTAGGGATAATTTATGTGTATTATTCATACAATCAATATTCAATATACATTATATATGGAAGAAAATCTTGTTGTCAAGCTTAAAATAGGAGGTAAAAAAGGAATAAATCTCTAAACATAAGTTATTAATCAGATCCTATAAAAAAGAAATATATACTCCAAATATACAACTAATTTCTCCATGAGTTTTCGGATTAACATAATCCCATGATTTCAGAATCGTTTAGATAGAATTCAACAGAACTTAACTGTGTTTTTTCATTTTCTAAATTGCTCAATATTGGTTCCAAAGAAACTGTTACAATGAAATCCACTTCATTGAGCTTATGATAGCCAAGTCAAAGGTCTGGTAGGTAAAACAAACACACCCATTTCAACACAATTAAGATACAACTAAAACCAAATATAAGAAACTGACAAGATCCTCCATAATGATTGCAAACCTATAGTTAATTACAAAAAAGGAATAGAGAATTCGCTAATATAATGTCTTGTAAGTTGTAACACATTCACATACACAAAAGGCACCAAACTGAAGTGTAGAAGAACTGGTGACTAAATCTTGATGGTCTAGGACATCAACTATACGAAATTGGGCAACATCCATGACAATCTCCTATCGAATGCAAGACATGTTGAAATCATACATGTTCCCCCAAAATGGAATACTTTTACCTGCAACAAACTAAAAGAGACTGGAATAAATAATAGTAGTAGTATACAAACTTATATGGAGATTAGAGACTACTGAGACAAAATATTAATAGTATTTTAGTGACTCACCCGGAAGCGACACTCATGTGATCAGTTTTGCTTCGATAACTACGGAGGGAATGTGAGAAATCTTACGCCACTCTTTCCCTCGCTTCTTCTGCAAACTTGCTTCCATTAACGGGCACAATATGTGTTGTAAAACGGAGATCAATCAATCAATGAACCCAGAAAAATAACGAAGATTGATGAAATAGAATTTGAAGCTTGTAATTCTAAAATGAACACACACAATTGTTAACCCAGTTCAGAGATTAATTCCTACGTCTGGGGACTAGATCCGACTTGAATTATCACTAGTAATGAGATGAAAATGATTACAATTGAATTGCCCTTATGCTGCTAGTTTTTCTGCACTATGAAAAAATGCAACTTGCATTCTAATTTTTTGATCAATCTGTTTTCCAGCCTTGCTTTGGCTTATATACAGTTTGTTTACAAAATTTGGAGTAACAAACTAACTAACTAAAGTTAGTTACAACTTACTAACTAACTAACTAACTGCCCAAAACTAATTGGCTTCTTAAATGAGTGCCACTTTTAACAATTCTCCACCTTGGTACCAAATGAGAAGCTTCCTCTTGTGATTCTTCAAATCAGATCCTCTTAGTCCTTGATCTCAGTTTCTGGACTTGATTTGCAGCATATCCAAACAGTGTTTGAGTTTGCTAAGTGTGACAGGTTTTGTAAACATGTCTGGAGGATTATCACTTGTATGCACCTTTGCCACATGTATCTCACCCCTTTCAATGACATCTCTAAAGAAATGAAGTCTGATGTCTATATGCTTGGTCCTTTTATGATACATTTTATTTTTGCTCAAATGAATGGCACTTTGACTATCACAATGTATGCAAACAGCTTCTTGCTTGACCCTAAGCTCTGTGATCAATCCTTTTATCCAAATTCCTTCTTTCACTGCTTCAGCAAGAGCAACATATTCTGCTTCTGTTGTTGATAATGCCACTATGTGTTGAAGATTAGCTTTCCAACTGACTGTGTTATTAAACACTGTGAACACATATCCTGTAACAGATCTTCTTCTATCTAAATCTCCAGCAAAATCAGAGTCTACAAATCCTTGGACTTGTTTTGATGGTTCGGAACCTTTGCTGTATTCCAAACACATGCTTTGAGTACCCTTTAGGTACCTTAGAATCCATTTGATAGCTTGCCAATGATTCATCCCTGGGTTTCCCATAAATTTGCTCGTGACACTTACAGCATGAGAAATGTCTGGCCTTGAGCAGACCATAGTATACATGATACTCCATATGGCACTTGCATTTGGTATATTCTTCATGTCTTCTGCTTCCAGGTTTGTGTTTGGTGACATGGCTGAAGAAAGCTTGAAATGAGCTGCTAGTGGAGAGCTAACTGCCTTTGATTCACTCATGTTGAATCTATTTAGAACCTTCCCAATGTTGCTCTCTTGAGAATTATCAGTCTTCCTTGTTCTCTGATTCTGATGATTTCCATTCCTAGGATCCTCTTGGCTGGCCCCAAGTCCTTCATCTCGAATTCTTTCTTCAGCTTGCCCTTCAATTTTTCTATTTCTTTCATACTTTTACATGCTATTAGCATGTCATCCACATATAGCAGCAAGTAAATGAATGTGGATGATGATACTTGTTTATAGTACACACAACTATCAAAATTACTTCTAGCATAACTATGACTAACCATGAATGAATCAAACCTCAAATACCATTGCCTTGGCGATTGCTTTAGCCCATAGAGTGATCTCTTTAACAAGCAGACCCAATCCTCCTTTCCTTGAGTCCTAAACCCATCTAGTTGCTGCATTAATATTGTTTCATTCAGGTCACCATGGAGAAATGCTGTTTTGACATCCATCTGCTCCAATTCCATGTCAAAGTGTGCTACCATGGCTAGAATTATCCTTATAGATGCATGCTTGACTACAGGAGAAAAGATTTTATTGTAGTCTACACCTTCTCTTTGAGTGAATCCCTTTGCTACTAGTCGTGCTTTGAACCTAGGTGGTTCAACTCCTGGAATTCCCTCCTTCCTCTTGAAAATCCACTTGCTGCCTATAATTGTGGAGTTGGCTGGCTTGGGTATGAGTTCCCAAGTGTTGTTCTTCTCCAATGATTTCAGCTCCTCAGTCATAGCTAAAATCCATTTGTCTTTGTCTTGAGAACTGACAGCTTCATTGTAGTTCCTGGGATCTTCTTGTATAATCTCTTCTGCAGCATGTAATGCATAGCTGATCATGTCTGCATAACCATATCTTTGAGTGGGTTTTGATGTCATCCTTTCTCTATCCCTGATGAGGTTATAATCATCTAATTCTTGCTCTGGAAACATAGCATGTTCTGCTGGGCTTGCATCAATTTTGTCTTGCTCAGATTGCTGTTGTTCTGAAGTCAAGATCGTTCTTGACTTCTGTGGATCGTTCTCCTTTTTTGTGGCAAGAGTCAAGATCGATCTTCGATTTTCTGCAACTTGCTCCACCTCAAGATCAAACCTCTTAGTTTTGTCTTGTTGAGTCTGTTGTTGCTCCAGGATCGTTCTTCATTTCTCTCCATCTTTCTCCACCTCAAGATCAATCCTCACATCTTCAATTTGATGTGAGATTTTATTCGCAGCATTGTTTACAGACTTATATAGCTCAACCTCATGAAACTTAACATCCCTGCTGATGATACATTTCCTGCTTTCAGGACACCATATTCTATAACCTTTTACTCCACTTGGATATCCAACAAAATACCCTTTCTTGGCTCGAGGGGCTAGCTTTCCTTTATTTACATGGTAGTATGCAACACATCCAAATACTTTTAGATGATTGTAGTTTGCAGCCTGTCCTGTCTACATCTCTTGAGGGGTTTTGAGTTCAATTGCAGTAGAGGGACTCAAATTTATCAAATAACAAGCTGTATGGACAGCTTCTCCCCAAAACTCTACAGGCATCCTTGCATTTGACAGAATGCATCTCATTCTTTCAAGCAAGGTTCTATTCATCCTTTCAGCTAGTTCATTTTGCTGAGGTGTGCTCCGTACAGTCCTATGTCTGTTCACACCATGAGCTTTGCAAAAACTAGTGAATTCCTCACTACAGAATTCCAGACCATTATCTGTCCTTAGAATTTTAATCCTTTTGTCAGTCCTATTTTCAACCATAGACTTCCAATCTTTAAAGGTTTTAAATGCTTCATCCTTGCTTTTTAACAAGTAAATCCATACTTTTCTACTATAATCATCAAGAAATGTAATGAAATACTTGTTACCTCCATGTGAAGCAATCTTTGCAGGGCCACATAGATCACTGTGAACATATTCCAGAATTCCTTTTGAGCAATGTTTCCCTTTGGAGAACATGACCCTATGCATCATTCCAAACACACAATGCTCACAAAATTCAAGATCACTGATCTTGTCCCCACCTAGCATGCCTTGCCTGTCCAGGACTTGCATTCCCTTTAGACTAACATGACCCAGCCTTTGATGCCATAGGCTGGCTTTGCTTGATGCTTGAACAACCACTGTTGCCATTCCTGTCACTGCTTGACCATTTAGAAGGTAGATTCCATGATCCCTTGTTCCCTTCATGATTACCAATGATCCTTTTATGACTTTTAGAGTGTCTTTCTCTACTTTGTATGAACAACCAGCTTCCTCTAGCATTCCTAGAGAAATTAAATTCCTTTTCAGTTCTGGAACGTGTCTCACCTTTGACAAAATCTTCAGCTTGATTGAACTAATTCCAACTACCTTGCAGGCTGATTTGTTCCCCATAATCACCTTGCCTCCATCCATTTCTTTGTAGTCAAGAAACCAATCTCTATTTGTGGTCATGTGAAATGAACATCCTGAGTCAAGTACCCAGTCATCATCCATGATTTCAGTTGAATTTTCCATAAGGACTTCTGAGCTTTCATACCCTTCAGAAGCTATAGATGCATTTCCATAATCATCATCACTATGTGATCCTTTCTTTACTTTCCAATCTGGACATTCTTTCTTGAAATGCCCTTCTTTCTTGCATATGAAACATCTCATTTTAGACTTGTCCTTTTCTTTGTTCTTGAACTTATTCTTCTGTTTTTGATTCTTCTTCCCTGCCTTGGCCTTGACAAACAATCCCTCGCCACTGCTTTCTTCTTTCCCATCTGACTTCCTCTTCAATTTTTTGGACATTAGTGCAGCTTGTACTTCTTCTACTGTCAAGGAATCTCTACCATACATAAGTGTATCACACAGATTTTCATAAGAGCTTGATAATGAATTTATCAACAACAGGGCCTAATCCTCATCATCCAACTTTACATTAACATTTTCAAGATCTAACATGATCTTATTAAACTCATCCATATGATTTTCAATTGATCTCCCAGGTTGCATCTTGAAAGTATATAATTTTTGTTTTAAGTACAAACGATTCGCTAATGACTTTGTCATGTATAAAGATTCTAATTTGAGCCAAATACCTGCTGCAGAGGCCTCCTTTGACACTTCCCTCAGAACCTTGTCTCCAAGACTCAAGATTAAAGCACTATGAGCCTTGTCCATGATATCCCTCTTCTCCTTTTCTGTAGTGTGGATGCCATGTCTTTCTCTCCTCCCAGTGCTCCTGCTGTCGCGTCCGGTTTATCCGCGAAAAATGAGTCGCCACCAATTTTATTTAATTCAAAGGAAAAATTGGATAAAACCTAAACTAATGATTTTTGAACCAAAAATTCTTATTCGGGAGTCGATTACGAGTAGGGAAAGTATTACCACCCTACAACGTCCGTTAAAACGGTTACCCTATAATTAATTGTATACAAACTATTTATTTATTTATTCATTTATTTTTACCCCAAAAAGAATACAAAAAATAAATAAATTATTTACATTAATAAAAGAAGGAAAAATATTTTCTTATTAATTTGGTTTGACAAGGAAAAATCCTTGCTCCTACGTATCCCCAGGTGCAATGGGGAAATCAAAACACACGTAGTTCTTGGGTAGAAAATATTTATGTGTTGATTGATTTTATTATTAATTTTACTTTATATATATATATATATATATATATATCAAAATAAATTAACAACATAATAGTGATAATAATAATAATAGTGATAATTAGTGTGAAGGGGTGGAGCGACGCCCGTTGGGTGAACAAGAGTGTTTTGGGGAATCCCCTCGTCTACCAAAGGATTCCCATCATTTCTATTTCCAAGTGCTTATAGAATCTCCAAGATCTTGGTCATTTTCCCCTTGAGTTGGTTCACGTCTTCTCTTATTTCTATTTGCTCTAGCTCATCCATGATTTTTGACTGGGATCGTGTCCGATAACAGTGTCGTAGCACCAGTTTTTTTATTTGTTGTGTTATTTTTTCTGTGAAAGAATATGACATGAGTATGCAATGTGATGTATGAAAATGTAATGATGCATGAATGTTAAAGACCTATTTATTGCTTGTTTGTGAATATCTTAACCAATAATAAAGAGAGAACCATGAGATCAAAAGTAGAGCCAAATTTAATTCATTGAGAAAAAACAAAATACACGTTTTACCACAAATGAGAGAACAAACAAAACTTAACAAAAACGAAAGTAGTAACATAAACACGGAATTTGAAAATTTAATGAGCAATCATTTTTTTCATTTGCTCAATTAAACTTTTACAATGCTCAATAAAAATGGATATCTCTTGAGGGGTAGAGAGAGGACTAACCATCCCGCCTGCATCTCTTAAGTTCAACTCGGTATGCCTCAACGATCTCTTCTTGACGTTGCCTTTCTACCATTATCTTGCTTTCACATTCCGCTTTTACCCTCTCTATTTGTTGCTTTAGCTTTGCTTCTTGTCGACGGATAACTTCATGTTTTTCCCCAGATTTTTTTTAGCAACTCCTTAAGCTTGAGATCTTCAATCATTGCATCATCCCTTTCTTGACGTCTGAGTCTCAACTCTTCATTCTTACCCCGCAAATAGATCCGAGTTCTATTCTTGCTTTCTTCTTCCTCTCTTGCTCTTTTCTGTACTTTCTCAAGGATAAGGGATTGTTGAGTATTCTTATACTCCATATCTCTATAAGCCTGGTGAGCCCTCTCCAATTCTTGTTGTAATTTCTCAATTTCTAGTCTTTTTAGAGCTAAGTCAGCCTCTAAATCTTCAGTACTGAAAAAGGATTCTGTTGTTACTATTTCGGGAGCAACTGTGTTGCAATGAAAAGGCAACTTGATCTCTAATGCCCTCTTTTTCACCCAATTGTGATATTCCTCTCCTATACCACAACTTCTAGGCCCTAATTCTTGACCTATTCTAACGACATCTCCCCAAGACTTACGTATCCTTCTCAGCAGGCTAGCATCATAAACGTCTCGTCCACGAATGACAAAAGATTTTGTTACATCCATCATCGGAGGTTTCGTCATAGGATAACCCAATTGTCTCAATGCCACATAGGGACTATAATTTATACAGCCTTTAGTTCCCATGAGGGGAACATCAACAAAGACACCGCATCTACAAATCACTTCATTTATATCTTGACTCCAAGAATACCACTGGACAACACTATCGTTGAGATTTGATAGAATGTTGGTCCATTCCTTTTTGCTCTTAGTTCTTAACTGATGTGTGTCTTGGAAAATATGTTTGACAAACCAAAGATATAGTATTGGCGAGCAGCAATGGATTATGCCCCCTTCTTTCTCATTACGGAAGTCGAGCGTGCAGTAAATGTCAGCCAAAACCGCTGGTACTGGGTTCTCCCCTCTATGCTTGTAGGCCAAAAAACGTCTATCGCCGTAAAATCCACAAAGTCCTTAACACTTAGAAATAAAACAATCCCATATATAATTAAGGCGAGCACATCCATGAAAGTGTCCCATTTTCCATCTCTCGCTAAGTTTACTGCTTTCTCTTCAAGATATTTTACTGGGAATCCGATCAAATTGTCTTTATTGGTTTTATTGTCTTCTATTTCCTTTATAGGGATATCAAGTGTTTCAGCAATTGTTTTCAGTGAAGGGTAGTGTTCCATGTACTGGTAAGGTTTGCTCCCCTTCATCGGATATCCCATTATTCGTTCGAACTCTTCCAACGTTGGGGCCAACTGAAAGTCCTTAAAGGTGAAACACCTGAAAGGAGGGTCATAGAATTGGGCCAACGCTGTAAGGGCATCCACTTGTACATTAACTTCAAGTAAATCCAGAATTTAGCCAAATTTCCCCATAAAGATTACACGTTGTACCTTTTTCAACTTCCGAGCGCGATTCTTAAGGTTGCTTACATCTGGTTTGAGAACTCTCAATGGCAAGGTCTTTCTTAATGGAGTAATGTTTGAGCCACCATTTGATCCCATGTTTCCTGTGGTTAAAGTTATTCACAACAAGCCTTAATTTTTATGGTTTTGAAGATGATATGATAATGATATTTTTTCAAAAGCGACCATGATGAAGAATATGATGCAAAAAAAAAAAAACAAAAAAAAAAGAAAAAAAAA
>JBBPBQ010000001.1:6065370-6084750 GCA_037974755.1 Cicer yamashitae | reverse complement strand
TTTTTTTTTATGTGAACCTTTACCATGGGTAGCTCTATAGTTCTAAATTGGTTCCTAGAGCACACAACTCAATTCTAAAATATTAAACCAATTAATAGGTAAACTATGAAAATGGCAATATTATAGAAAATGTCAACTCTAGGTGAGACTTTCATGACAACCAAACAGGATGTACATCCAGAAGATTATCATTACACAGTCTCTAACTTATCTTAGGTTGCACTCAGCCCGGGTATAGAGCCCACTCATAAGTGTGTGAATCATGTTAGAGTAGTGTAAAAAAAAAAATAAAGTAAAATAAAAAAATCACAATGAAAATAAATTAACAAGACACATATAATTATATTCACAATATAACAACACAAATAAAACAATAGGGGTAATATAAATAAAACAATAAATAAGAAATAATTATATACAATTAATTAGATTGGGCTTGACTCTAAAACGTCCCCAGTGGAGTCGCCAGCTGTCGTGTCCGGTTTATCCGCGAAAAATGAGTCGCCACCAATTTTATTTTATTCAAAGGAAAAATTGGATAAAACCTAAAATAATGATTTTTGAACCAAAAATTCTGATTCGGGAGTCGATTACGAGTAGGGAAAGTATTACCATCCTACAACGTTCGTTAAAACGGTTACCCTATAATTAATTGTATACAAACTATTTATTTATTTATTCATTTATTTTTACCCCAAAAAGAATACTAAAAATAAATAAATTATTTACATTAATAAAAGAAGGAAAAGTATTTTTTTATTAATTTGGTTTGACAAGGAAAAAACCTTGCTCCTACGTATCCCCAGGTGCAATGGGGAAATCAAAACACACGTAGTTCTTGGATAGAAAATATATATGTGTTGATTGATTTTATTATTAATTTTACTTTATATATATAATAATGGTAATAGTGATAATAATAATAATAATAATAATAATAATAATAATAATAATAATAATAATAATAACGAAAAAAAGAGGTGAGATGTTTGTTCACGGATTGTATCTTTTTATTTTTGTTTTAAAGAAAAATTAATTTTTGCTAAAAAAAGAACAACGTAACGAAAATGTAATAATAACGAAAAAGAGGTGAGATGTGGCGCGGCGAGCGAGGATGAATTTCATCCAGCGGCAGCGACCATTAATTCTAATCCTAAGGGAAAACTATTTATTTGTTGTTATGATTTTTTTTGTTATTTTGATAAAGACGTGATATGAGCTATAAATTCAATATTACGATATGGTGAAATTTGTTTTCTTGGTGATTGGTTTATAAACATCAATTAGTTATATTTTTCTAGCATTTTGTGTTGCAAAGAAAACAATTTTAAGAACAGACAACTTTAGAAAAATGAAAGCTTAATAGATGAGTTTATTTTTGCATAAATAGAAAAAGAGAAAGAAAAAAGAACATTCTTTAAAGGGATGCAATACAAAGACTAATAACAAGAAATTAGAGAAGTGATACCTTACTACTGAAGTGGTTTCTTGCTGGACTGATTTTTCCAGCTGAACGACCAGATTCTCTGCGCCTCTTTTGCCTATTATTCTGTCTTCTTTCTTTTTTTTGTGCTCTAAAAAATGTGCCCCCCTTTCTACTCTTACTATCGATTATTTATAGGCCTTTCGGGTGTAGGTTACAAAAGACAAGGGAATAATTGTCAATTGATCACCATTTTATTACTATTAATCTCTTTCTTTTTGGTTTCTTTTCTTTCAATTGATTATCATTATACCGATTTTTATGACCATCAATACATTCAATTGATCCTCATTATACCGATTTTTATGACCATCAATCCATTTCTTTTCAGTTTCTTTCCTTCAATTATGTACCTTTGTTTATTTGTTATTAATTTTTTTTTTATTTATTATTTTTTTATATATTTTTTTTATTATTTTTTTTATAAAAGAGTCTAAACAGGAATTAGAGGCAAACAAAAACTGTGAATATATGTGATTGTTTAAAGTTTAAAGCCCTAATAAAAAGTAATAAATAAATAAATAAATAAAAAGAGGACAAAATTAGGTGTCAACACCTGCTAAACCTTGATGAACCAGTAACGCTTTCATCTTGAGACGCCATAACCCAAAATCATTCTTCCCATCGAATTTCTCAATTGCATACTTTGTTGATGCCATCCTTCCTTTGAATCGAATACTCACGTGCTCTTGATACCAATTGTTGTAAAACGGAGATCAATCAATCAATGAACCCAGAAAAATAACGAAGATTGATGAAACAGAATTTGAAGCTTGTAATACTAAAATGAACACACACAATTGTTAACCTAGTTCAGAGAATAACTCCTACGTCTGGGGGACTGGATCCGACTTGAATTATCACTAGTAATGAGATGAAAATGATTACAATTGAATTGCATTTATGCTGCCAGTTTTTCTACACTATGAAAAACTGCAGCTTGCATTCTAATTTTTTGATCTATCTGTTTTTCAGCCTTGCTTTGGCTTATATATAGTTTGTTTACAATTTGGAGTAACAAACTAACTAACTAAAGTTAGTTACAACTAACTAACTAATTGCCCAAAACTAATTGGCTTCTTAATTGAGTACCACTTTTAACAATATGAAATACAATAATTCAAGAGATGAAGGCATGTCCCCTTTTTGGGCAACGACTTGAGCTTAGGAGCGTAAAAAACGTAAAAGTGTTGGAGAGAGGTGAGATGTTGAAGCCACTTCCCATCCAAGCATTCTATATCTTCAAGAATAGAGATATGTAAGGAAACGAGAGAAGCGCGTAGCAATTGCCCTTCCATTTTCATCAGCGCCTTCACCATATCACTACCATAAATTTGCAACATTGAAAGGTAAACCATCTTTGGTAAAAGATTGCAGATTTGGAAGATTACCAACTTCCATTTGTTGAAGTGCATTGAGAGTGTTCATTGTATCTTGTAGTGAACGAAGCTTCTCACACGAAACCACACTAAAATGAATGAGGTTAGGAGTGGGCAATCCACCTATGGAAAATGACTCCAGATTATCACAAGCCTCTATGTGAATGCTTCTAAGAAATGAGAGACTTTGCTGCTTTGACACATCCTTTTTCGATAATATTTAAGATTTTTACAAAAAATAATAATTAGACTTTTGAGTACAGGGAGAGAGCCCAACGTAAATGATGCCATTGAATTACAACTTTCCCATATACGCAAATCCTTGAGTGATGTGTAATTGTGCAAGGATTCATGAGGAAGGAAATCCAAATTCTCACAATTCTCTATTGAAAGAGATTGCAAGGTTTTGGGCAGACCGTTTCTCGGGAAGGACTTCAGAGATGGAAAATTGATTATCACCAAGTGTTGAAGAGAGTTAAGAGGAGGCAACATTAATTGGTTGAATACATGATCTGATGATTACCTCGACTCCACCAGTTTAGGACATCCACTTAATAAAAGTTTAGTTAAAGAAGGAAGTTTGTCAGGTATGTCTCTTTGAGTTTCGGACAATCAAATAGTGACGAATGTGTTAGACGAGGAAATATCATAGTTGTACTTCCAATCAACTTCCATTCCTCCCACTCTTCGATATCTTTAAAGCTCAAAGTCTCCAAGAAGGGAAATGGTTGAAATGAAGAAGTACTACTTCCATAGAATTCACTTCCAACATTCTTTACTGATTTCATACTTGTAATATATAGCTCATGCATGCTATGTAATTGACCAAGTTAGATGAGAGTCTATCATTCATTGAACATCTGGTAGCTATATTAGATCGCCAAGTAAGACGTTTATGCTCAAAAGATATCGCTTCAATAAAAGTTCTTTTGAAACTACTTGGAAACCTGAAGAAGTGCAAAGTATCCAAAGTTATTTTGAAACTCAAGGTGAGTAGTAATTTATAAATAAAAGGTCAAATAAATTCGAGGACGAATTTTTATTAGGGGAGGAGATTGATATGCCCCCGTTTCATTTTAAAATAAATAATTATTTAATAATAATATTAATATTATTAAATAATTAAAACCAACCCCACTTTCTTTCCATCTCACTTTCCCCTTTCTTCTCTCCCTCTCGGTTACTTCACCCTCACCCCCTATTTTGTCATTTTTTTTTGCTTTTCTTCTTCTTCTTCTTTTTTTGCTCTTCTTGTTATTCTTGTTCTTCTTCTTGTTCTTGTTCTTCTTCTTTTTTTGCTCTTCTTCTTGTTTTTGTTCTTCTTCTTGTTCTTGTTCTTCTTCTTTTTTTGCTCTTCTTCTTATTATTCTTCTTCTTGTTCTTGTTCTTGTTCTTGTTCATCTTCTTCTTCTTCTTCTTCTTCTTCTTCTTCTTCTTCTTCTTCTTCTTCTTCTTCTTGTTCTTGTTCTTGTTCTTGTTCTTGTTCTTGTTCTTGTTCTTGTTCTTGTTCTTGTTCTTGTTCTTGTTCTTCTTCTTCTTCTTGTTTAAAAATCTTATTTTGTGCTTATAGTAGATTCAATTATTTTACTCGTGTTCTATGTTAAAGTGTTTATTTTACTTGTTTTCTATTTACTCGTTTGTTGAAGTGTTTTATTTTTATAACGGTCTTTGTTATATAATATGTTAATTGTTTGATTTAGTTCTGAATTATAAAGTATTTAAATATTGAGTTGTTATACAGTTGAATATAATTTTTTTACGTGTTTGGAAAAATCATTGTTATAGTTGTGAAATCGTTAACGGCAGTAGGTGCACCTAGTTACCTCGTTTTGATTAGGGAGAGTTACCCGTTAGATGGAGCTGCCCCTATGAGAAATGTCATCTGTAGGAGGAGAGGGCTATCAATGAGATGTAAGCTCCCTAATTGATTCGTGATGATGCGTTGCGGGATTGAGAGGAGAGGGCTATCCGTTAGATGGAGCCACCCCTAAGGGAAAGGCCACCCTTAAGAGGAAAGGGTTATCAATGAGATGAAGCCGCCTCTTGGTTCTCAATAATTAGTATTTTTACTTGTTTGATTTTATGTGAGGATTTTAATGTTATTCATTTTGATTTCGCTTCACTAAAAATTGAATTTTTAATATTTCTATCTGAGCGGTTAAACTTTAAATTTAATAATTTTATTATGTGTATAACATAATCGTCTCAAGCTTGTAAAACAGTATTTCGTGCCTTTTTGTGTTTCCCTTCTAGTTGATGGTGATTGTTGTCTCCTCACTAAGTCTTTGTGACTTACTCCTTCATGTTATTTATTTTTTTTACAGATTCACAAGCAGCTGAGTAGCAAGCTGATAGTAGGCTCAAGTTTTGATCATATATTTTTTTGGTAGGCCTCTTTGATCGATGACCTTTTTTTTTTGTAAAGTCTGTTGAGTCGTGATATACTTTGCAGCTATTTTGAGTCTAGAAAGTCTTTTGGGTGATGTACTGAATGTTTAGATTATGCTATTTGAATTTTGTTGACACATAATTTTGTCCGCTTATTTATTTATTTTTACTTTTTATTAAAAAAAAGGGGAAATAATAATAATAATAAATGTATAGAAATATAAAAATAAAAATAAATAATTAGGGCTTTAAACTTTAGACAATCACATATGTTCACAGTTTTAGTTTGCCTCTAATTCCTTTTCAGACTCTTTTATAAAAAAAATAGTAATAAAAAAAATATATATAAAAATATAAAAAAAATCAAAAAATAATAAAAAAAATAATAACAAATAAATAAAGGTACATAATTCAATGAAAGAAACTGAAAAGAAATGGATTGATGGTCATAAAAATCAGTATAATGATAATCAATTGAAAGAAAAGAAACCAAAAAGAAAGAGATTAATAGTAATAAAATGGTGACCAATTGGCAATTATTCCTTTATCTTTTGTAACCTATACCCGAAAAGCCTATAAATAATCGATAGTAAGAGTAGAACGGGGAGGACATTTTGAGAGCACAAAAAAAAGAAAGAAGAGAGAATAACAGGCGAAAGAGGAGCAGAGAATCTGGTCTTGGAAAAATGGGTCAAGCAAGAAACCACTTCAGTAGTAAGGTATCACTTCTCTAATTTCTTCTTATTAGTCTTTGTATTGCATCCCTTTAAAAAATATTCTTTTTTTTCTTTTTCTTTTTCTATTTATACAAAAATAAACTCATGTGTTAAGCTTTCATTTTTCTAAAGTTGTCTGTTCTTAAAATTGTTTTCTTTGCAACACAAAATGCTAGAAAAATATAACTAATTGATGTTTATAAACCAATCACCAAGAAAACAAATTTCACCATATCGTAATATTGAATTTATAGCTCATATCACGTCTTTATCAAAATAACAAAAACAATCATAACAACAAATAAATAGTTTTCCCTTAGGATTAGAATTAATGGTCGCTGTTGCAGGATGAAATTCATCCTCGCTCGCCGCGCCACATCTCACATCTTTTTTCGTTATTATTATATTTTTGTTACGTTATTTTTTTAACAAAAATTAATTTTTCTTTAAAACAAAAATAAAAAGATACAATCCGTGAATAAACATCTCACCTCTTTTTTCGTTATTATTATTATTCTCACTATTATGTTGTTAATTTATTTTGATATATATATATATATATATATATATATATATATATAAAGTAAAATTAATAATAAAATCAGTTAACACATAAATATTTTCTACCCAAGAACTACGTGTGTTTTGATTTCCCCATTGCACCTGGGGATACGTAGGAGCAAAAATTTTTTCTTGTCAAACCAAATTAATAAAAAAATATTTTTCCTTCTTTTATTAATGTAAATAGTTTATTTATTTTTTAGTATTCTTTTTGGGGTAAAAATAAATGAATAAATAAATAAATAGTTTGTATACAATTAATTATAGGGTAACCGTTTTAACGGACGTTGTAGGGTGGTAATACTTTCCTTACTCGTAATCGACTCCCGAATCAGAATTTTTGGTTCAAAAATCATTATTTTAGGTTTTATCCAATTTTTCCTTGGAATAAAATAAAATTGGTGGCGACTCCTTTTTCGTGGACAAACCGGAAGCGATAACTGGCGACTTCACTGGGGATTTTTGAGAGTCAAGCCCAATCTTATTAATTGTATATAATTATTTCTTATTTATTGTTTTATTTATATTATCCCTATTGTTTTATTTGTTTTGTTATATTGTGAATATAATTATATGTGTCTTGTTAATTTATTTTCATTGTGATTTTTTATTTTACTTTATTTATTTTTCTATACACTACTCTAACACAATTCACACACTTATGAGTGAGCTCTATACCCGGGTTGAGTGCAACCTAAGATAAGTTAGAGACTGTGTAATGATAATCTTTTGGATGTACATCCTGTTTGGTTGTCATGAAAGTCTCACCTAGAGTTGACATTTTCTATAATATTGTCATTTTAATAGTTTATCTATTAATTGGTTTAATATTTTAGAATTGAGTTGTGTGCTCTAGGAACCAATTTAGAACTATAGAGCTACCCATGGTAAAGGTTCACATAAAAAATAAAACATAAGAAGAAAAGAATCGTGTAAATCTCATGTACATACGAAAAACCTACTCTATGTCATGTTCACTTTTACTTTCTAGTATACCCAAGTTTTTTTTTTCTTTTTTTTTGTTTTTTTTGCATCATATTCTTCATCATGGTCACTTTTGAAAAAATATCATTATCATATCATCTTCAAAACCATAAAAATTAAGGCTTGTTGTGAATAACTTTAACCACAGGAAACATGGGATCAAATGGTGGCTCAAACATTACTCCATTAAGAAAGACCTGGCCATTGAGAGTTCTCAAACCAGATGTAAGCAACCTTAAGAATCTCGCTCGGAAGTTGAAAAAGGTACAACGTGTAGTCTTTATGGGGAAATTTGGCAAAATTCTGGATTTACTTGAAGTTAATGTGCAAGTGGATGCCCTTAAAGCGTTGGCCCAATTCTATGACCCTCCTTTCAGGTGTTTCACCTTTAAGGACTTTCAGTTGGCCCCAACGTCGGAAGAGTTCGAACGAATAATGGGATATCCGATGAAGGGGAGCAAACCTTACCAGTACATGGAACACTACCCTTCACTGAAAACAATTGCTGAAACACTTGATATCCCTATAAAGGAAATAGAAGACAATAAAACCAACAATAGAACCAACAACGACAATTTGATCGGATTCCCAGTAAACTATCTTGAAGAGAAAGCAGTAAACTAAGCGAGAGATGGAAAATGGGACACTTTCATGGATGTGCTCGCCTTAATTATATATGAGATTGTTTTATTTCCAAGTGTTAAGGACTTTGTGGATTTTACGGCGATAGATGTTTTTTTGGCCTACAAGCATAGAGGGGAGAACCCAGTACCAGCGGTTTTGGCTTACCTTTACTACACGCTCGACTTCTGTCATGAGAAAGAAGGGGGCATAATCCATTGCTGCTCGCCAATACTATATCTTTGGTTTGTCAAACATATTTTCCAAGACACACATCAGTTAAGAACTAAGAGCAAAAAGGAATGGGCCAACATTCTAGCAAATCTCAACGAAAGAACTGTCAAGTGGTATTCCCGGACTCAAGATATAAATGAAGTGATTTGTAGATGCGGTGTCTTTGTCGATGTTCCCCTCATGGGAACTAAAGGGTGTATAAATTATAGTCCCTATGTGGCATTGAGACAACTGGGTTATCCTATGACGAAACCTCCGATGATGGATGTAACAAAATCTTTTGTCATTCGTGGACGAGACGTTTATGATGCTAGCCTGCTGAGAAGAATACGTAAGTCTTGGGGAGATGTCGTTAGAAGAGGTCAAGAATTAGGGCCTAGAAGTTGTGGTATAGGAGAGGAATATCATAATTGGGTGAAAAAGAGGGCATTAGAGATCAAGTTGCTTTTTCATTGCAACACAGTTGCTCCCGAAGTAGTAACAACAAAATCCTTTTTCAGTACTGAAGATTTAGAGGCTGACTTAGCTCTAAAAAGACAAGAAATTGAGAAATTATACCAAGAATTGGAGAGGGCTCACCAGGCTTATAGAGATATGGAGTATAAGAATACTCAACAATCCCTTATCCTTGAGAAAGTACAGAAAAGAGCAAGAGAGGAAGAAGAAAGCAAGAATAGAACTCGGATCTATTTGCGGGGTGCGAATGAAGAGTTGAGACTTAGACGTCAAGAAAGGGATGATGCAGTGATTGAAGGTCTCAGGCTTACAAACGGGATGGTTAATCCTCTCTCTACCCCTCAAGAGATCTCCATTTTTATTAAGCATTGTAAGAGTTTAATTGAGCAAATGAAAAAAATGATTGCTCATTAAATTTTCAAATTCCGTGTTTATGTTACTACTTTCGTTTTGTTAAGTTTTGTTTGTTCTCTCATTTGTGGTAAAACTTGTATTTTGTTTTTTCTCAATGAATTAAATTTGGATCCACTTTTGATCTCATGGTTCTCTCTTTATTATTGGTTAAGATATTCACAAACAAGCAATAAATAGGTCTTTAACATTCATGCATCATTACATTTTCATACATCACATTGCATACTTATGCCATATTCTTTCACATAAAAAATAACACAACAAATAAAAAAAATTGGTGCTACGACACCGTTATCGGACACGATCCCAGTCAAAAATCATGGATGAGCTAGAGCAAACAGAAATAAGAGAAGACGTGAACCAGCTCAAGGGGCAAATGACCAAGATCTTGAGATTCTACAAGCACTTGGAAATAGAAATGATGAGAATCCTTTGGTAGACGAGGGGATGCCCCAAAACACTCTTATTCACCCAACGGGCGTCGCTCCACCCCTTCACACTAATTATCACGAAGGGAAGGCACAACAATTTCCACCTCATGGTCTGCCGCCAGGTTATACCCCACCCATAGACACTCATCTCCCCAACAACAATCCACTGGTCGTGGCTACAAATCCGCAACATAGTACTGGCGAGTTTCCTCAAGTGCAACCTTCGCCCCTTGCTTCGGGATTTCCTAGCTCTTCGTCGCAAGGAAAAGCTACCGAAGCTACGCCGATGATGTTTAACATACCTCATGAACCTCGACCGCTCGAGAGCAATCAATCCCAAGAAAAATGGCAAGCCTTAGAAGAGCGCTTGAGAGTCATTGAAGGGGGAAACAATTATGGATTTGATGCTTCAGACCTATGCCTCGTTTATGATGTTATAATACCTCCGAAATTCAAGTTGCCTGAATTCGACAAATACAAGGGAACTACATTTCCCAAGAACCATCTTATTATGTATTGTCGAAAAATGGGTTTTTGCGCCCATCACGAAAAACTGCTAATCCACATCTTTCAAGACAGTTTGACAGGAGCTTCCCTGAGTTGGTATATGCACCTTGAGCGAGTTCATATCGGCTCTTGGAAAGATTTGGTGGATGCCTTTTTGAAACAATACAATCTTGACATGGCTTCTGATAGAATGCAGTTGCAAAATATGACAAAACGAGACAATGAAACATTCAAGGAATACGCCCAACGATGGAGAGAGCTAGCTTCTCAAGTGGAACCCCCCTATCAGAAAAAGAAATGGTGACCATGTTTATAAACACTCTTCAACCTCCGTTTTATGACAAAATGATAGGAAGCGTCTCGTCAAATTTTTTAGATCTCGTTATCATAGGCGAAAGAGTAGAACCCGGATTGAATAACACAAAGAAGCCGCCCATAGGTGCGAATAAGAAAAAGGAGGGAGAAAGCCATTTTGTGGCGTCAACTCCAACTAATCCTTCTCTCGTGCATCGCCCCTACGCCGCTGCAACCTCACAAACCTCAAGTACCATAAGTCAAAACTTACAAGGGAATCAAGATTCCTATGAAAATCGGGGAAGAAACTATCGTGGGAGGAAGTTCGTACATTTCAACCCAATCCCTATGATTTATGCAGAATTATTACTGCATCTGGTTAGCAGTTCTATGGTTGCACTATATCCAGGGAAACCTATAGAACCGCCCACACCCCAAAGGATATGACTCGAACGCCGCATGCGATTACCACTCTGGGGCTGTAGGACACTCTACTGAAAATTGCCTAGCTTTAAAATTTAAGGTGCACGATTTGCTTAAAGCTGGATGGTTGAATTTCAAAGAAAACGAGCCTAGCATGAAAAACAATCCCCTACCAGTCCATGGTGGACCAATAGTGAATGCTATTGAAGAAAATCACCAATTAATAAGGGAGGTCGAGAGAATTAAGACCCCGATGGGACTAATTTTCTCTGAGTTATGCAAATTTGGATGCAATTTCCACCTTAATGAAAATCATTCCATGGAAGAATGCAATGAGTTCAAAAAAGAACATCAAAAATTGATAGACACAGGCATCGTTCAAATAGGTCGTTGGGAAAAGGATGATGATATGATCGCAACCCAATCAGAAGAAAAACTTGGCATAACCATCCCAAAGCCATTAGTCATTCACTTCACTAAGGAGGAAACTATGAATGCCCCCAGTGATCTGAGGACCTTAATAGTTCGGATATCAAGCCCTTTTCCATATAAAGACAATAAAGCGGTACCTTGGAACTATAATGTGGAGGTACATCTGGCTGAACAGAAGAATGAAGATGCTTCTACCTCAAAAACAACCGCTTCCACAAACGTTTCAGGGATAGGAGAGATGACTAGAAGTGGTCGGATATACTCCCCGAAAACATCACAGAGAGAAATAATAGTGGCGTCTGAGAAGGCATACAAAGATAAAGGGAAAAAGAAAGTAATTGTAACAGAAGAAGTTGAAAAGGAGAAAGTAGAACATGAGAAAGAGGTTTCTAATGATGAAGCTCGTGAGTTTCTCAAAATCATCTAACAGAGTGAATACAAAATAGTCGACCAGCTCAACCATACTCCTGCAAGGATTTCATTGTTGTCCCTACTGATGAATTCTGAGTCCCACCAGAAGCTATTGATGAAAATACTAAACGAGGCCCATGTCACTCACGACATCACCTTGGACAAATTTGGAGGCATCATAAATAACATCACTGCCAACAACCACCTAACCTTCACAGATGATGAGTTGCCGACCGAAGGGAGAGGGCATAATAAAGCACTACACATATCAGTGATGTGTCTCGACCATATAATATCGAGAGTCCTCATTGACAATGGCTCCTCGCTGAATTTCATATCAAAATCGACATTAGCAAAACTACCTTGTGATGGTACATATATGAGACCAAGCCCCATGGTTGTTAGAGCTTTCGATGGGAGTCGCAGAGAAGTAATGGGAGAAATTGAACTCCCAATTTAAATAGGCCTGGTCACATTTGAAATCACGTTTCACGTGATGGACATTGTACCCACCTATAGTTGCTTTTTGGGAAGGCCATGGATCCATTCTGCCGGCGTAGTGCCATCAACCTTACATCAAAAGCTGAAGTATATGGTAAATGATCAATTGGTAATTGTGTCAGGAGAAGAAGACTTGTTGGTGAGTAAGCTGTCCACCACACCTTATGTTGAGACGACAAAAGAAGCTCTAGAGACCGCCTTCCAAACACTAGAAATCGTGGACACCGCTTACGTCGAGGCGGCACTTATAGAACCACATATGTCAAACACTGCTATTATGGTGGCTAAGTTCATGTTGAGCAGAGGACACCATCCATGGCACAGGTTGGGGAAAGATGAAGAAGGGCTCAAAGAACTGGTGGAACTTCCTGAGAATAAGGATAAGTGGGGTTTAGGCTACAAACCCACCCAGGCTGACAAACGAAGATTGGTCAAAGAGAAAAAAGAAAAGAGATTAGCTCAGATCGAGAATCGAGAGCCTAGAACTAAAAGGATTCCCATCTGTGACAACCAACAGAGTTTCCAAAGTGCAAGACCAACAAGTGAGATCCATATTGCAGCAGCTGGAGATGACATTTCCGTTGATGAAGCTGATTGGATTCGTCCGTGTGGTGCAAGAGCAGAAATCAAGAATTGGAAATTTGTCAAGTTGCCTATAATATTTAATGCAATTCCCATGTAATTCTAAAAGCATTATTACTCTTACTAAGACCTTAAGATACTTCATTATATTTAGGATGGACACAATTTTGTTTTCCTAGTACTTTGAATTTCAATAAATGCATTCTCATTTTATTTTCTTATTGTTCTTTCTTACCGTTCTCATATTTTAACATTCATTCGCCAAAATTGTTCTTTTTTCTTTCTTTCTTTTTTTTTCTTCCCCTTATCCTAGCCTTGAATCCTGCAGATTTGGGAATAGTCCATTCACAGACGACTGTACTAAGATCTCGTCGCATAATTTTGACAATCTTGTTAGTCAAACAGAAAAAGATAACGAAAAAGAATATGAACCTCCTCTAGAGTTGTTAAGAGCGGTAGAATGGGAAGCCAAGGGTATCATGCCCTATGAGGAATCGACGTAAATGATTAATCTAGGGACAAAAGAAATAAAGAAAGAAATTAAAGTCGGCACCATCTTAAAGAAATAAATGTATCACGAACTAATCCAACTCCTACATGAATACAAAGATGTTTTTGCCTGGCCATATCAGGATATGCCTGGATTGGATACTAGCATAGTGGAGCATAAATTGCCCTTAAAACCCGATTTTTCTCCGGTCAAACAAAAATTAAGGCGAATGAAGCCCAATATGTCATTAAAAATTAGGGAAGAAGTAAAAAAAACAATTTGACGCAGGATTCCTGGCTGTGGAAAATTATCCCCAATGGATAGCCAATATCGTACCGGTGCCGAAAAAGGATGGCAAAGTTCGAATGTGTGTCGACTATAGGGACCTTAACAAAGCCAGTCCTAAAGATGATTTTCCGTTACCTCACATTGATATTCTGGTTGACAATACGGCTTGCCATTCACTCTTTTCTTTTATGGATGGTTTCTCTGGGTACAATCAAATTAAGATGGCAGCTGAAGATATGGAAAAAACAAACTTTCATCACCCCTTGGGGAACATTTTGTTACAAAGTAATGCCTTTTGGTCTGAAGAATGCTGGGGCGACCTACCAAAGAACTATGGTAACCCTACTCCATGAAATGATACATAAAGAGGTAGAAGTTTATGTAGATGACATGATTGGTAAGTCACAAACAGAAGAAAAACATATTATTGATCTAAAGAAACTCTTCGAAAGACTTAGAAAGTTTAAGCTAAAGCTTAATCCTTCCAAGTGTACTTTTGGCGTGAGGTCGGGCAAATTATTGGGATTTGTGGTTAGTCAGAAAGGAATAGAGGTTGACCCCAATAAGATTCGGACCATTTCAGAAATGCCTCCCTCGAGTACCGAAAGAGAAGTTCGTGGTATTCTTGGGAGACTAAATTATATTTCAAGATTTATATCACAACTAACTGCGACTTGTGAATCGATCTTTAAACTTTTACAGAAAACTCAAACAGTTGTGTGGAACGAAGAATGTCGAAACGCATTTGAAAAAATCCGACAATATTTGCAAAAGCCTCCAATTCTAGTCCCCCCAGTTCTGGGCCGACCCTTGATTATGTATCTTACAGTTCTCGATGAGGCCATGGGATGCGTGCTGGGGCAACACGATGAAACAGGAAAAAAGGAGCATGCCATTTACTATCTAAGTAAAAAATTTACAGAGGTTGAAACAAGATATACAATGTTAGAACGTACTTGTTGTGCCTTAGCCTGGGCGGCCCATCGCTTGAGGCAATACACGCTTTGCCACATGACTTACTTGATATCCAAAATGGATTCAATCAAGTACATTTTTGAAAAGTTTGCTCTCACAGGGCGAATTGCTCGCTGACAGGTGATGTTATCAGATTATAATATTACCTATGTTACTCAGAAGGCCATCAAAGGGAGTGCCTTAGCAGATTATCTAGCTTATCAACATGTGGATGATTATAAGTCAATGCAATGCGAATTCCCAGACGAAAGCATCATGGTTATGTTTCAAGAATGCGATAATGGAAAATGAACCTTGTTGTTCGACGGGGCCTCAAATATAATGGGCCATGGGATTGGGGTTGTCTTGATATCTCGCAAAAACAGTTCATACCTATCACAACGCGCTTGTGTTTTGATTGTACCAATAATATGGCAGAATATGAAGCTTGTGCCATGGGAATTTTGGCGGCTTTGGAATCAAAAGCGAAAGTGCTGGAAGTGTATGGAGATTCAGCTTTGGTCATTAATCAGCTTAACCAAGAATGGGACACTCGAGATAAGAAATTAATACCTTATTTTACCTACATAAAAGAATTGTCCTTAAAATTTGAAAAAATCACCTTTCACCATGTCCCTCGAGAAAACAATCAATTGGCTGATGCTTTGGCTACTTTATCCTCGATGTTCCAAATAATTCGAAACGATGAAATCCCATCCATTAAATTGGAGAGTCGAGATCATCCTGCCTACTGCCACTTAATGGAAGAAGAAACTGACAGGAAACCGTGGTATCACGACATCAAACATTATCTTATAAATAGAGAATATCCTCCCGGAATATCGGAGAATGAGAAAAGAACTCTGAGACGGTTAGCCGCGAGCTTTTTCGTGAATGAAAATATTTTGTATAAAAGGAATCATGATATGGTACTCCTTAGATGCGTTGATGTCAATGAGGCGAAAGAAATTCTACAAGATGTCCACGATGGCTCTTATGGGATCCATATGAACGGACACACCATGTCTAGAAAGATTCTTCGGGCCGGGTATTATTAGCTCACCCTAGAAAAAGATTGTTTTAATTATGTAAAGAAATGCCATAAGTGTCAATAATATGCTGATAATATCCACGCCCCACCAATGCCTCTAAACACCCTTTCAGCGCCCTGGCCGTTCTCAATGTGGGGCATAGACGTCATCAGAATGATTGAACCGAAAGCATCAAATGGACATCGCTTCATCTTGGTGGCAATTGATTACTTTACCAAATGGGTAAAGGTCGCTTCGTACGCCAATGTAACCAGAAATGTGGTAGTCAAATTCATAAAAAGAGAGTTAATTTGTCGTTATGGCCTAGCAAGCAAGATCATTACTGACAATGCCACAAATCTAAATAACAAAATAATGGATGAATTGTGTGCCACCTTTAAAATTCAACACCACAACTCGTCCCCGTACAGACCAAAAATGAATGGTGCAGTTGAAGCAGCCAATAAAAACATCAAAAAAATTATTCAGAAAATGGTTGTAACATACAAAGATTGGCATGAGATGTTGCCGTTTGCACTACACGTGTAACATCCTAAAGCAAAGGACGAAAAATAATTAGAATTTCAAAATTTGAAATGTTCTAATTTATAGATTATTATGATTACGTTATTACTATTATTATTATTATTATTATTATTATTACTATTATTATTATTATTATTATTATTATTATTATTATTATTATTATTATTATTACTAATACTGTAATTGTTATCAATAACCAATTTGCTTAAAATAAGGTAATATTAGTAAGTTGTTTTGTTTGTTAGACTTATAAATAATAATAGGAAGTTTGTTTTGCTTGTTAAAGGTTTTGTGAAAGGGATAATAACAAACAAAGCTATTATGACAACCTTTTGTTATATAATTATCTATTATTAAGGAGTCAACCAAAATCAAACAAACAGTCTATCTTAAATGAATTCAATATGTACTATTTGTAACAACCAAGAGTTTAGTGGAGCAAATATAGGATACCTAGTCAAATTATCTTATAAATATTTAAATATAAATAGATAGAAAGAAGAAAAATACTGAATTAAAAACTCAATAGAGAAAACTATAACAAAATAAAGAGGAGCAAAAGTACGGTTGCGGTTGCAATAGAGGTTAATAACGATTAACGTATACGTAACCTTTTTATCAAAGAATGCTTCAAGAGGTGAGTAATCACACCCTTTAAACTTTCATGGTACATTTATTTTGAGATGGAAAAAGAGTTAGATATTTTGAATGGTACTTTTTTATAAAACTATATTTTTGTTGAAAATCTAACTCTATTAAAATTGGAATTTTATGAATTGTAATAATAGATTATGAATTGATTTATTTACTACTGTTTGTTGAATTACCGTTTTATGATGGTTTGAATATATATTCTTTAAAAGATTGTTTTATTATAGTTTCTTGAATGATTGTTGTTATTATATATTCAAATAAAATATCATATTATAAATATATATATTCTCTAAAAGATTGTTTTATTATATTTTCCTGAATGATTGTTGTTATTGTATTCAAATAAAATATCATATTATAAATATATATATATATATATATATATATATATATATTCTTTAATATATCGTTTTATTATATTTTCTTGAATGATTGTTGTTATTATATATTCAAATGAAATATCATATTGTAAATATATATATTCTTTAAAAGATTGTTTTATTATATTTTCCTGAATGATTGTTGTTATTATATTCAAATGAAATATTATATTATAAATATGATCTTACGATTATGGTTGTTAAAAATATGAATTACTTTTATTGTGTGTGCTGGAGATGGGTCTTTTACCTCACATATTGATGAGTTTTAAACTTCACAGAGAGATGAGGTATAAACTCCACACGGATGGGTCTTGTACCCCACATATTGATGAGTTTTAAACTTCACAGAGAGATGAGGTTTAAACTCCACACGGATGGGTCTTGTACCCCACATATGGATGAGTTTTAAACTTCACAAAGAGATGAGGTTTAAACTCCACATGGATGGGTCTTGTACCCCACATATAGATGAGTTTTAAACTTCACAAAGAGATGAGGTTTAAACTCCACATGGATGGGTCTTGTACCCCACATATAGATGAGTTTTAAACTTCACAAAGAGATGAAGTTTTAACTCCACATGGATGGGTCTTGTACCCCACATATAGATGAGTTTTAAACTTCACAAAGAGATGAAGTTTAAACTCCACACGGATGAGTCTTGTACCCCACACTGGATGAGCTGGTGACTCACTTCGCGGAAGTAGTATATCTCCATATAACGATGAGACATTCTTGAATTGGTTGGTTTATTTCTGCAAAATAAATGTGTATATTAGATTTATTCGATTATTATAGATGTGAATTATCGTTAATTTAATTGATGAGTTTTAGTAATTATTGGGAGTAATTGGTTATTATAGAAAAATCTTAGTTATATCATATATATTTCTAAAGAATAATATTGTAAAATCCTTAAAAATAAAACCTTACAGCTGAAAATTCCTTAATAATCAAAATATTCAAATCTGGGCATTTAATAACTAATCGCGAAACAAACTACAATGTAGACAACTGGGGCAACCCCTTTTTCCCTAGTATATGGGATGGAGGCTGTGCTACCCATTGAGGTTGAAATCCCCTCACTAAGAGTATTAATGGAAGCCAAACTAGAGGAGTCGGAATGGGTACAAACCCGTTTCGATCAATTAAATTTAATTGAAGAAAAAAGGTTGGCGGCCTTATGCCATGGGCAATTATATCAGAAAAGATTGAAAAGAGCTTACGAGAAAAAAGTACGTCCTCGAGAATTCCAGGAGGGAGACTTGGTGTTAAAAAATATCTTACCCATTCAAAAGGATTATCGTGGGAAATGGACCCCAAACTATGAGGGCCCATATGTCGTGAAGAAAGCTTTCTCAGGTGGAGCTTTGATCCTCACGAATATGGATGGAAAAGATTTAGTCCTCCCTGTAAACTCAGATGCCGTAAAAAGTATCATACTTAAATAATGAATACCCGCTAGGTTGAAAACCTAAAAAGGCGACCTAGGAAAAAATTAGGGTACAAAAAAATACCCGCTGGGTTGAAAACCTAAAAAGGTGACGTAGCCAAAAATTAGGGTACAAAAATAATAATGGATACCCGATAGGTTGAAAACCTAAAAGGGCGACCTAGGCAAAAATTAGGGTACAAAAAAAAATACCCGCTAGGTTGAAAACCTGAAAAGGCGACCTAGGAAAAAATTAGGGTACAGAAAATATAATAAATACCTGCTCGGTCGAAAACCTAAAAGGACGACCTAGGCAAAAATCAGGGTACAAAAAAAATATAATAAATACCTACTGGGTTGAAAACTTGAAAGGGCAACGTAGGAGAAGAAGAAAAACAACATCAACAACAACAAAAACAAAGAATATATACTCAAAAGGGGAAGACCAACATTATCGATCGGACTATGGCACGAGAAGTTAGTACAGTCTACCAGTGAATTACTAGTAACCAAGTCGGGTCTTCCACCCATTCCTTTTGTTTTATCTTATGTATATTCTTTTTTTTTTTTTTACGACGAATATTGAACCTCAATATATTGATATATACTTTTATCATCTTTATAATTTAACCTTCTTTCTCGAATGCATTTTATGATTATCGTGTACTGGAAAGTAAAACATATACCATACCTCGATATAATGAATTGCGATAAAGTCGAATATATTAGAGGTTGTTTCGAATTGCGATAAAGATTACAACAGTAATTCTTCTTCCTCTTCAAAA
>JBBPBQ010000001.1:5948688-6065241 GCA_037974755.1 Cicer yamashitae | reverse complement strand
AAAAAAAAAAAAAAAAAAAAAAACAAAAAAAAAGGGAAAAAAGAAAATTGGACAAAAGAGAGATCAAAGATATCAAGTTCAAGAAAAATGTATAAGTGCCTTTTTCATCCATGATTTTAATGGTCGTGTCCAATAAAAATATTAATAAAACATATTCATTCATTCATTCATTCATGACATTACATAAATTTAAAGTCGAGAAAACGACTCGAATGTTGAAGCCGGGAAAACGACTCGCACCCGAAGCCGAGAAAACGACCCGCATGTTGAAGCTGGGAAAACGACTCGCACCCGAAGCCAAGAAAACGACCCGCATGTTGAAGCCGGGAAAACGACTCGCACCCGAAGCCGAGAAAACGACTCGCATCTTGAAGCCAGGAAAACGAATCGCACTCGAAGCCGAGAAAACGACCCGCATCTTGAGGCCGGGAAAACGACTCGCACTCGTAGCCGAGACAATCACATATGTTCCCAGTTTTTGTTTGCCTCTAATTTCAGACTCTTTTATAAAATAAAAATAGTAATAAAAAAAAAATATAAAAGTATAAAAAAAATAATAAAAAAATAATAATAATAACAAATAAATAAAGGTACATAATTGAATGAAAGAAACTGAAAAGAAATGGATTGATGGTCATAAAAATCGGTATAATGAGGATCAATTGAATGGATTGATGGTCATAAAAATCGGTATAATGATAATCAATTGAAAGAAAAGAAACCAAAAAGAAAAAGTTTAATAGTAATAAAATGGTGATCAATTGGCAATTATTCCCTTGTCTTTTGTAACCTACACCCGAAAAGCCTATAAATAATCGATAGTAAGAGTAGAAGGGGGAGGACATTTTGAGAGCACAAAAAAAAGAAAGAAGAGATAATAACAGGCGAAAGAGGAGCAGAGAATCTGGTCTTGGAAAAATCAGTCAAGCAAGAAACTACTTCAGTAGTAAGGTATCACTTCTCTAATTTCTTCTTATTAGTCTTTGTATTGCATCCCTTTAAAAAATGTTCTTTTTTTCTTTCTCTTTTTCTATTTATACAAAAATAAACTCATGTGTTAAGCTTTTATTTTTCTAAAGTTGTCTGTTCTTAAAATTGTTTTCTTTGCAACACAAAATGCTAGAAAAATATAACTAATTGATGTTTATAAACCAATCACCAAGAAAACAAATTTCACCATATCGTAATATTGAATTTATAGCTCATATCACGTCTTTATCAAAATAACAAAAACAATCATAACAACAAATAAATAGTTTTTCCTTAGGATTAGAATTAATGGTCGCTGCTGCAGGATGAAATTCATCCTCGCTCCCCGCGCCACATCTCACCTCTTTTTTCGTTATTATTATATTTTTGTTACGTTGTTTTTTTAACAAAAAATAATTTTTCTTTAAAACAAAAATAAAAAGATACAATCCGTGAACAAACATCTCACCTCTTTTTTCGTTATTACTATTATTATTATTATTATTATTATTATTATTATTATTATTATTATTATTATTATTATTATTATTATTATTATTATTATTATTATTATTATTATTATTATTATTATTATTATTATTATTATCACTATTTTGTTGTTAATTTATTTTGATATATATATATATAAAGTAAAATTAATAATAAAATCAGTCAACACATAAATATTTTGTACCCAAGAACTACGTGTGTTTTGATTTCCCCATTGCACTTGGGGATACGTAGGAGCAAGGTTTTTTCCTTGTCAAACCAAATTAATAAAAAACTATTTTTCCTTCTTTTATTATTGTAAATAGTTTATTTACTTTTTAGTATTCTTTTTGGGGTAAAAATAAATGAATAAATAAATAAATAGTTTGTATACAATTAATTATAGGGTAACCGTTTTAACGGGCGTTGTAGGGTGGTAATACTTTCCCTACTCGTAATCGACTCCCGAATCCGAATTTTTGGTTCAAAAATCATTATTTTAGGTTTTATCCAATTTTTCCTTTGAATAAAATAAAATTGGTGGCGCCTCCTTTTTTGCGGACAAACCGGACGCGACAAATTTGGCTAAATTTGAAGTTTAAACAGGGATTTATAAATTTGAAAACGTTGAAGTTACAGAGGGTACTTTGCCGAAATTTCGAGAAAAGCTATATATATATATATATATATTTGAACTATTTAGTTGCTTGATTTTTAAGTTAGTGGGTAGGTTTGCCAGGCTAGGAGTATAGCTTGTGCGCCGGTCACAACATTTAGTTTTCGGGTCGTGACTGTAACACTCCAAATTTTATAATAAACTATTTTATTAATTAAATAGGATTTTAGATAATTAATTTGGTGTTAAAATTATTTTGGAATATATGTTGATTAGCTTTATGATTAATTTTCTTTATAGGTGTGTTTTCTATGATGTGCTAATCTTGTACATATTTGACCAAATATGTTATCTGAATAATAAATGTTATATTTTATTATTTTATATATTTTTCTAAGAATAATAGTATATTAGTATAAATATTTTAAAAAATAAGATTTATGAGATTTTACGTGTATATGTGAGTTGGTAATTAATATGATATTTTCTCGTGTGTTTGACTAATATTAAATGTATGTGCACTTAATTATATTTAATTATTTCTAAATATATCTTATTTTAATTATTTATTTTATAAATAATTATCTTGAGATATTAGTAATATTATGTTTGATTTTCTTTATTTTTATATACTTATTTTGGAATTGTGATTTTTTATATATATTTATTATGATTTAGTAATTAACATAAAATATTGTTATATTTATTTATTTTATAATTTTGACTATTCTCTAATGATAGTATTATTATAATGTGAGTATTTTGAAAAATAAGTATAATTATAGTGATTAATTTGAATATGAGAGTTTGGGTTGTTAATAATATGTATTTTTTTAAAAGGTTAATTATTTTAATTACTCTAATTTGTCATATATTAGTTATGAAATATTAGTAATGTTTTGAAAATTTAATGATGTTTGGAAGAGTATTAAAAATGAAATTAAGTAACAATTAATTTTGTTTTAGCAAAATAAAAATAATAGTAGTAAAACATAAAAAAAAATAAGGAGACCAATGGGCTTGACCCATGTGAACCCTAAAAAAATAAGAAAGGGAGCTTCAAGTTAGATCGATTGAAGGACAAAGAGTCAAAGAACTAAGATTGTTTGCTCGTGGAATCTTATTCGTGTGTAAAAGCGTCGAAAGAAGGTAAGGGGTGAGAGAGCGTTTGAATTCATGAGTGTAATATATTGTGAGACGAACGGGAAAACCGTATTTCCCAACGATTCATCCGGGGCTTGCTACGTACGGCAGTAGCCCTTTGAGGGATAAATTAATTAATGTGCAAATATGGAAATTGTGAGATTAAAATATAGAATAGAAATATTTGTAAGGTGTTGATTGATTTAATTTCTTTTAATGTGTGGTATTTGATGTTATTGTGATATTGAGTGTCGAATTAATTTTATGTATATGTTTGATTAGATGAGTTTATGTGATATGATGATAAAAGATGGATGTGTTGTGATAATTTTATGTGATGATGATGATGTACGAATAATAAATGTGATTTCATAAATTTGTGATAAGTTTATGTGATGAGTTACGATTGATGATAGTGATGCTCTAAATTTGTGATGAGTTATGTAATGATGATGATGTGTGATTTATAATAGTGATGTTATGAATTGGTGATGAAAAGATTGAAGTAACCTCTGATGAAATAATTGTGATTCCAATTTGTGTTTGAGATGACGGTCTTAATGGAGTATCATAGGCCAACGAGGGGAGAAAATAAATATTGAGAATTTGTGAAGTGGAGATTATTTTGTCATCATATAGATAGGGCCTGACAAGCCTAGCGATTCCGGGGAAGTACAACTGAATTGAGCCTGATCGTGGCGGTTTACTGTTGAGCCTTAAGGCAAGATTGTTAGACCTTGGAGGTATTCGGGTTGGCAATTCCTAGGTGACTTTGAGGTAGCACTCCAAATGTCGGGAGCTACCATGCAACACACGTTTACCTCGACTGTCGCGTATATGTGTCTCGGGTTGAGTTGAGGGGATCTATGAGGACAGGGCCAATTTGAGCTGTCCGTCCACCAGAATGGTGGCATAGTATCATGGCCTCCTAACCAAGTACTTCAGAGTTAGAATGGTACCACATTGTGAAGTAGAGTCTAAGCTCATGCATATCATTGCATTTTCTTGTGATTGTTTTGTTGTGATTAATTTGTGTCGTGTGCGATAATAATTCTCTTAGATGATTTGATGTTATAGTGAAATGTATTGACTTTCCTTGATTTGACTTTATAATGTTATGTTTTTCTTTGAAGAATGTTTGTCTAATGATACGGTTTATTTAGAATTAATTGCGTGTTCTCCTTACTTATATTATACTATTAACATGATTTCAAAGCTCACCTCCTTCGTTGTTTGTGTTTGACTGCCTTGGTCATGCGTTTGCGAAATCGCATTACAGGTTAATGAGTCTTGAAGTTCAAGTTTGGGAGGAACCCCGCTCTGATAGGTGATACCAGGAATTAAGAGTTGTAATGTGTATTTTACTTATGTAATCACAAATGACTTTTTATATGAAAACCTTAGTATGAGTAAGTCTTGGGAATTAAATCAAGAAATTCTAGTTAAATCAAGTTCATTGAATTTTAATTGAGGAACAAAGTTGAATTGTTACATGTGTATTTAGAGAAACGTGATATCCTAAATTAGATATAAAAGTTTTTATTTTCTTGAACAGATTTTCTTCATCCGCCGCGAGTTTTCTTCAAATAATTTAGTATAAATTATTATAAATGTTATTTTGGGTTTAGGGTGTCACAGTGACAAATTCTTTCCTTAACAAAAGAGATTTAAGTTAACTCTATTATTTTCTTAACCAAACCGATCATCAAATTTGTGAAACTTCCAAAACATAGTTCAACTGCACTAAACTGCTTGAACCAGGACAAAATCGTGATCGAAACTCGAAACACTCAAATAAACAAGCCGTAGACACTAGGCAGTTTCGGTTCACGGTTCAAAGTTGAACGTCTTTTCGGATTTTAAGATATTTAATTCCCACACGTAAACCACACTGCTTTCTATGAGGTGTCATAAAAAAGCATTTGTACATAAAAGCATAATATGAACTATATATTAAGAAAGCATATGTGCTTTACTTGAATAAAGAGAAATTTGTAGGGATGACAATGGGTAGGGTTTGAGTAGGGTGCTATAGTACTCGTCTTTATACCGTAGTTTAAAAATATATTCATACTCATACTCGTACACTTTTAGGTATCAATTTTAATACCCGTACCCTTACCATTTAGGTACTTAAGTGTTGGTACTCATACCCATTACCCACACTTTAACTAAAATAAATCGATAAGTAAATGATATTGTTGTGATTAAATTTCAAAATTATCCAAATATCTTAAATCCAATCATAAAGTATTATATACTAAAATATTTTTTAACTCAAGATTTCAAATGAACACACGTTACAATACACAATCAAATATTCATAATCATACTTTATGAAGTTGCAAGTTCTATAGCTGTATTATTCGAGATCTGTAAAAAAAAATGATAGGAAGTTCCAAGTATAATTATAAAGTCGCGATATATAAGACATAACTCCTAGTAAGGGTGGACATCGGGCGGGTTTGGGAGGTTTCGGGCCAAAAGTGTTAAATCGGCCCAATCCGCGGGTGGTATTTATTAGCCCAATTTCGTCAGTTTTTTAATTCAGGTTCGTCGGGTTCAGGTCATCGGGTGTCGGTTGTGGGTGGGTGGATAAAAACGGGTTAGACTCTATTGGGCCTATTTTTGCTTTGTTCTTTTTTATAAAAAAATCTGGTCTTATATAGTTTGTTATATATAATACAACTATGACCCATTAAAAAAAGCTGGCCGAACCTGGCAATCATACACCACACTTGTTTTATATCTTCAATTTTTCTAAATCACAATTTTGTATAATAATCAATCAGTTTTGTTGTATCATGGTTCTCAAGCACATAACATTTGCAATTAGCCATATAAAGTCTAAGGCTAATATTAAATGACAAATTCATCAGCAACATAAGTCACAGTCACATGACAACACAGCCAATACAAATTACATCCTGAAGTATAAATTACATCATGATCAACTTAATTAAAATTCGACATTAATCAAAGGAAGGCAATATTGCTGCACCATGAGGATTTACTAGTAATTTCAGCAGCATGAATATTTCCTCTTCTACACACATATAATACAGATTAGAAGGAAAAAAAGTTGTAGAACAGAATAATATCGATGTTCAAATTAGAAAGAACCAGTGACAATTGCATAATATAATAACATCAATGTTCAAATTAGAAACAACCAATGACAGTTGCAAAACAAAATAACATCAATGTTCCAATTAGAAAGAATTAGTGACAGTTGTAGAACAGATTAACATCACTTGGTAAAAAATGTAAAACACATTATATATAATCAAACTAATCCAACAACAAAATTTGTAAAAAAATACCCCAAGAGCAGTGAGAAATTTGCTTCAGTTTTGTCCTGTTCTCATAGCATTGAGAATCCAGCATGACATCTATGTTTCAATTTTAAACAAATAACTAAATCAAGTTTTCATATGCATTGCATACCAACAATTGAATTGTAACAAAGTTGCAAAGATTAACTTACATAGGTTTTCTTTTGTCAATTTTGATCCAAAGCCCCAAAATTAGAAGTTGATGCAAAGATATGGTAAGCTGGTCCAATGCCACAAAAGTATGAGTCAGATGGTTTGTAATTTATTATATTGACAAGTTATGCGGTAAAAAGACAATCAAATCAAAACATACAAATAAATCCTCATTAGTGCAAACAATAGCAAGCTCCTTCAAAAAGCTTTTTGCTTCATCTTATACAACTCATTCAACAACATTACTTGCAAAAATAAATCATAAATAAGCCAAAAAAACATTGAAATCATTTATAATAAACTAAAACTGAATGAAGCGCCTTACCCACGAAGCCTTCTTGATCCAAAAAGATATGGCCGATTTGTTCCAAAAATATATGGCCGACTTGTCCCAAAATCTAGAATTAACTCCCAAAAAATGGTCGGCTGCTTGGCTGTGCTATGACTGATGACGAGTCTTGTGTGACTCCAAAAAATAAAAAAGGCAGCCTATAATAAATAAAAAAACTGAACATAATTATAACAATAAAACTAAACATAATTAAAAACAGAACATAATTATGAAAGGATAATCATAAATTGGACCTTTAAATATTTAAACACAGCCTTAAGGTAGTGGGCCGCTTCCGGCTGAACTTCCATTTAAATCTATGATTCATTAAAAAAGAGGGAATTATCATGTTAAACACATATAAACATTACATATAACAATGAATACAATTTTTTTAAAAAGCAGCGCACCTGCTAGTACATCCTCTGAAATCTCATACTCCTCATCAAATATGAAGTCTTTAAATTGGTAAAAAGACGGCTTCAACCAATTCTGGGTGCATATTAGAGCCGCCACCATTTTTGGGTTTAGGGAGCTTCTATATACCTCTAAAACCTACCCCCGGTGCTAAAAGCACTCTCAGAAGCCACAGTAGAAACTGGTGTAGGCATAATATCTCTTACCATTCTAGACAAAATTGGATACCGACAAGCATTGTGTTTCCACCACATTAGAATCTCAAACTTTTCTACAAACTTTATACACTTCTCATTAGTGTACCTCTCAAGTTCATTTTCAACATCAATTGAATCCTTTTCCCTTAAATGTTTTTGAAAAGCATTTTCCCGTTGTACGTGTGCACTTGTGGGACCAACAACGGTTGTTTCACAAAGGGAAACAATTGCACCAACACTAGAAGATGAAGTCTTAGGTGTTGTATCATAAGCATGCTTATACCACTTGTACACTTTAGTAAGATTATCATTTATGCTTGTCAACAATTTTTTTTAATTGGTTTATCACTATACATATCATTCAAGCACCACTCCACATACCTTAACTTGTATCGGGGATCTAAAATAACACCAAAGTAAAAGAGCTGATTTATGTTAGATTCATTGCCCCAATACTTGGTGTACTTCGCCAACATTTGCTTGCCCATTGATGCTAGACAAGTGTTAAGGTCCATGGATGAATGTTTAAGTTCAATAAAGATGGAAGCTAATTAGGGAAAAGCCATATGCAAACTTGTTTGTTGTGAAGTTGAAAACACTTTTGTTGCATCATAAAAATACTTTAAAAACTGAACAAAGCACTTGCCATTTTCCCAATCATTATCAGTGGGTGGAGAAGCTCCTACAAGTATTGCCTATAGCTTGCATCTTCATCTTCAAGCTTATCAAAGGCTGGTTTAAATTTTACAGCCGCTTCCAACATCAAATATGTTGAGTTCCACATTGTTTGAACATCAAGACACAACAATTTCTTGCTTGCAATTCCAGCAAATTTTATATATTCCTTAAACTTTGCAGTCCTTTGTGGTGAAGATCTTACAAATCTCACAACATTTCGAATGGAAGAAATTGAAGAGTCGAAGTCTTTCAATCCTTCAGTCACCACCAAGTTGAGTATGTGAGCACAACACCTCATATGAAAAAAAGCCCCATTCAACAATAGCCCATTCATGTTTTTTTTTTTTTTATCTTTTTCTTCAATAATCCTACTGCGACATCATTCGATGATGCATTATCAACCATGACAGTAGACACATTTCTAAGTCCCCATTCCCTCAATACCTCATCAAGCTTCATAGCCACTGTCTCACCTCTATGACTTGGAACCACACAAAAGCTAATGATTCTTTTTTGATAGTTCTACTCATTATCAATAAAGTGGGCTGTAAGGGTCAAATAATTAAGATTTTGAATAGAAGTCCAACAATCTGTAGTAACAGCCACCCTACTACAATCAGACTTGAAGAACCCTTTCAACCTAATATTTTCATCTAAATACAACTGGAAACAATCTCTTGCTATAGTACGTCTTGACGATACGGTAAATTGGGGCTGCAATTGATTACATAAGTACTTAAATCTCTCCCCTTCAACTACTTTAAAGGGTTGCTCATCCAAAATGATAAAAACAACCAAAGTTTTTCTACATGCTTGAACATTAAATCTAGAGCTTGCTACAACAAAACTAGACCCCTCACTTGTTGGAAATTGTAAAATAGTTTGGTTAGGGTTAGTTGCTGCATTTAAAGGATATTTTGTGCATCTTGTTATGTGATGTTTCATATTGGAAGTACCATGTGTCTTAGCTTCATAATAATACTTTTGATGGCAGTATTTACAAGCAACAGTTCTAATTTCACAATTAGGAATTTCATTAAAGTGGTCTTAAACCTTAGAAGTTTTTCTATAACCACCTGCATTGCGTTTTCTCTTATTTGCAACTGGAGGAAGAGTAGTTGCAGGTGCAGATTGTTCATTAGGTTGGTTAAGAGAAGGATTAGGAGAAGGCTGCTCCATCACTGAAATATATATGATTGTTATGGTTAAGTCTAGTTAAAGTTTAAAATATTCAATTTTTAATTAATTGTTAAAGTTTTCCTATATAATTAATTATCATCCAACTCTAAGTATTTTGTGTGATCTATTAGTGAATTTTGTATATGAAACAACTCATATGGTTTGGGCTTTTAGCAACTCGCATTTTGTTTTTTAATTAACGATTTTATTTGATCTGGTGCACCGTGGTTGTTAATGCAGAACTGAACTAATTTATTAACCTATTAAAAAATCAGCATGTGAATTTTCCAAAGGAAACAACTTTTTCATTGAGTGGTTGATATAATTAAATTCAGTTTAGTTCTTAAGTTATATAAGTAGTTCAGTTTTTTTAATGGCAGTTTGGTTCAGTTTGGTTGAAAACAGTTATTTGAACACCTCGTCTTATAATCATAACACATAATCTAAAAAACCATATAGTCTAAAAAACTAGATTATTAACATAGACTTAATTACCAACTGTAACCAAATTTAAGCAATTGACTTAATTACCATATCACATGAAGCAGAATATTAGCATGCACTAGATAATAGACAAGTTAAATTATTCTAAAAAACCATGTAGTCTAAAAATAACATACACAATCTCTTTTCAACAAGTTGATTAACAAAATATTTACAATGTGTTAAACTTACAATTTTCTGGCCTAGCTCCTTGCATGCTCCTGCCTCCTTGGCATTGCTTCATTATTCCAAACCAGAAAAGTTCAAAAAACACTAAGTAAGTATTGAGCAAAATCTACAATGTAGCAATATTTAATTATAATGAGGCAAACATGAATCTAAAACTAAACATCATAAACAAATCAAAGATAAATATAAAGCTAAATAATATAAACAAATCAAACACGAATGTTAAACTAACAGGTTACTAATTCTAACACTTATAAAGCACATTCATGATTTATTTGGGACATTTATAAATATAGTAAAAACAGTTACTTAAAGAGTTTAAACTAGTGTTTTAACTTTTAAACAATTGGCTGTAACTATTGTTGACAGGTTATTAACAAAAAGAATTCTGAGATATACAGACATTGTATTATTAGGACAGAATATTCAATCATCTAATTTCTTAATACTTTATTTGAAGTTTCACATGTATTGTGTTAGATATCACATGAAACCCTAAGTTATTGCAGCAACCGTAACAAAAAAAATCAAATAAAACACTAACCATTTCTTTGTAGACTCCGTAAGAATGCAATTTGTGGCTGAATAACTCTGTATCAGTACCTATAATAGTATGATAAAATCAAATGTTAGTATCAAAACCAAACCCTAAATGAAAAGTGAACACAAACGCAACAATGATTAAGGTTACAATTACATTGCGATGGACGAGAGTGAGAGTGAGAGTGGGAGTGAGTCTAAGAGATGAGAGTCAGACGGCGAGAGTGAGGCTGAGAGACGAGAGTGAGATGGCGAGAGTGAGAGTGAGAGTGAGGCTGAAAGACGAGACACAAGAGTCCGGGTGAGCGGCGAAACAGTGAGCGGCAAAATGGTGAGCGGCGAAATAGTGAGGCGGCGAGAGTGCGGAGGACAGGGAGGGTGAGCAAAACCTAGCAGAACTTCTAAGTTCTCGGTGAAAGAGGTTTGGACTTCTAAGTTCTACCCTTGATGTTTGGGGCTTGTGGTGGCTTGTGGCTAGATAACAAATATTCAATGTAATATAAATATAATAATAATAATAATAATAATAATAATAATAATAATAATAATAATAATAATAATAATATGGGCGGTTGGGTTCGGCCACCGATGGGTCCAAATAACCAACTCGAACTCGTCCGACTTAACCCTTATGAATCCATTTTTTCTTCCACGCAGACTCGACTACCCGCCTTAACCCGACTGCGTCACCCAAATTCAACATAGGTCGGGTGGGTATGGGCGGGTCGGATTATCTTGTCCACCCCTAACTCTTAGTAAAGTCAAAATTATTTACCTATTCATAAAAATAAAATTCTTAAAAAGCTTGCAAACGTTTATCTTTCGATTATAAATATTGTAGTGGTCCAATGATATCAATAGATGCTAAAACGTAAGAGAAAACAATTAATTAAACTAAATACTAATATAATAAATAATATATTTACATTAGTGCGGGTGCAGGGCGGAGTGGGTACTATAGTACCCGTACTCGTTTAATTTTGCGGGTAATTACCCGTGCCCGTACCCATACCCATTATGCAAGTTTTTACCCTACCCATTGTGAATTTTTTTTGTAGGTACTCACTGGATCTTGATCTAATTATCATCCCAGATATCTGTAGTATATAGTATAGTATATTTATTATCTATTCCCAAAAGTAAACAACAATGCTATTTCTTAACGAAAGAGATTTCTACGGTACATCTATTCCAATAAGTAGTAAACCATGTTGCTCTTTGATAAATTTGAGAAATATTTCTTCATGAATTTTAAATTTCAAATCTACAAACAATAATGTTGCGATTTCATATAAACTTGTATTTTCAGCAAAACAGAGACATTGTTAATTAACTAATTATGTAAAGTGGTCCCTGAAATTGTAAGCGTCAGTCAAATTAGTCCTTGAATTTGATAAATTAGCAAATATATCTCCGAATTTGTATAATACTAATCAAAATAGTCCTTCTGTAATTTTTTGTCCTTAAACATTTTAATGTGACTCTGTAATTGAATGTGGCTTCTTTACGTTGATCACACATCAATATCATCTTTACGGGAACAAATTATCCCATAAAACTTTGTCATCTCAAAAATAACTCTGAGCAATTGTAATTGTGCATGGACTGATTATGGACAAATTAGTCCATGAAAGAGAGAAGGATGTAAATTAGAGTTTAAAGAATGAGGCAAATAAGGAAGAGGTATTTTGAATATTTCAATTTTATGAAAAATTTATGGGGCGAGTAGCAAAATCGGATGTATGGGTAGCAAAATTGGTTTTTCTTTTTTATAAAATGTTTCTAACCCCTTTTAGCATAACAAGCAAATTTCCACTAATTACACCCCTTTTTATTTTTAGTAACACGCATGACTCTATTAAAAAATTAAGATTTAATATAATATTGATTATTTATATATTTGTTTCGGTTATTTATTTTTATTATGGTTTTTTGTTTTTATAAGCGGTATATTTTAGTCTTTATCACAATCACAACAAAAGTTGTAACAACATCTGATCATTGAAATTCCTTCCAACAATTGCTGATATATATTTAATATATTCTTTAAAAAAAGTTCATTTAACCCAATAATAGGATTACACTTGAAAAAAAAAAATTGTTACATGCTTTGAAACATATTAAACTCTTTGAAACGAATGATATTTATCAAAGTTTACTGTATTTTCACTTCATCCTTATTAAGATTGCATACTTAATTTTACTATTGATCAAAAATTTGATTTCAATAGTTAATGGCAATAATTATACAATTATTTGAAAGAGGTATGACGAAAAGACTAAAATACGCCATTTATAAAAGATAAATTACTAAAATAAATAAATAAATAAAATATAAAAGATCAAAATAAAAATTAAATAAAAAATAAAATACCAAAATTATATTTAACCCAAAAACTTAATACTCAAAATGTTCTTTGATTTATTGTCAATGATTCACTCTCATACTCCCTCTAATCAGAAATATAAACAAAAGTTAAAATATATTTAAATTTAAATCAAATATATTTTGATTTTTACTTATATTTGTAATTGGAGAGAGTATTTTTTAAATATGCAAATTGAGTTTGCATAAACATCAACAAACTAAGTTAGCATAAATATCACGTATTCAACCCTTATAACTTTTAATTGCCCAAAACAAAATTTGCATAAACGTCTGCAATTTGAATTCACGTACTCATCGGCAGACTGAATTTGCATAAACATCCCAATCTAAATTTATGTGAACAACATATATATTCACCCTTATATTTTCTAAAAGGACAAATTCATCACTTCGTTTTATTTTAAAATTGACAATGAGTGTAACTAGAGAGAAAAAAAAGTTGTAATCAACAAAGTTCTTCCAAAAAAGTATATTTAAAAACACTTACATTTGTATAAGTTATCTATAAGTCAGTTTTATATTTTGAAAATAAACTCCCCATAATATCGTATAAATAAATAATTAATTTGCATTTTAAAATGATTTATTTAATAAGTATTTAATTAAAGGTTAAATTACTTTTTTGGTTTCTTATCTTTTTTATTTTTTTTATGTTTCGTTTTAGTCCTTTAATTAATTTCCGTTTTGTTTTGGTTATTTAACTATAATTCTGTTAACCACTTTGATCTTTTCTGTCAGTTTGAAGCCAAAAAACCGTCAAGTTGGACCTACTTGTTAGTATTCTTCTTCTTGAAAAAAAATGCGTTTTTATACATTCAGCCACGTGCCACGCGCCCGAGGCGCAAATGGACAAAGTGAGAAAGGCCGAAATGCGCCCCAGGCGCAGGTTTTTGCGCTTCAGACGTACAACATCTGTTGTCTGACTTATACTGCATTTTGCTCCTCTTTCAAGTCTGAATTTGGTTTCGGTGTCTTGATGATTGTTGTAGCTATGGATCTTATCTTCCATTTGCACTTGGTTTGACTCCAATTGGACATCTACAACTCCAGATATGAATGCAATACTCCACATAGGCCATGTTAATTTCTCACCAAAATTCAGCACTGCACTAAAACAAAGTAACAACGCAAAACTACGAAAAATCTCTACTTAAATATTTCATTAAATCAAAGAACTAAAATCAATAAAATATATCAAATAAATCCTTAAATTAACTAATGAATAAAAGATAAATAAGACTAAAAACAATTAAAAATATGCATATGATGAAGAGTCATCACAACCCTAAACTTAATCTATTGTTTGTCCCCAAGTAACAATTAATTTCGGATTTGGTACAGTTAAAATCAAACTTAAACTCAATTTCTCAAATCAAATCAAACTCAATTCTCAAAGTTCCAGCTACTACAAAACATTCATCATGCTCCATGGTTGCTTACAAAAAAAAAAAACAACACAATTTGTATACTTTAGCATTCATTCATCAAGTTCAACTCTCTCTTCACACAATCTCACCAAAATTTCTCTCAAGTGTTTAGAAGGGTTTTGAATTTATCACTCAAATCCTAGAACATGCATCACGCTACCATTGGCTTGAAAAAATTCTAGTTAGCAAACACATACACTTTTGGAGAACTTTCGGGTTGTAATGAGGTTTAGGTAAAGGTAGGACATTTTGGGATAGTAGGCTTTACTACTTGGAGTTAGGTACACATTTTCAAATTATTCTATCACTTTTTTTTTCTTCACGTTTTCATAGTGGAGATTCTCAAACATTGACAAAAGAACCAAGAAGATGTTATTTATCGAAGTACACAAACTAATTTTTTTTTCTTCTTTTTTTTTTTTCTTTTTGTTTTGATTTTTTTTTTGTTTTGATTTTTTGATTTTATTTTTGAGAACCACCACCCCAAACTTAAACGGTTGCTATCCCATGAGCAACCCCAAACTTAGAACTTTACCAAGATGAGATAAAAAATTTCATACCTAACTCCAACTAAGGTGATGTAATTAAAGTCAGGTCTTTGGCTTGTTATGTGGCTTGTAACCTAAAGAAAAGGGCAAGGCTCAAAGGGGCAAGCAAATGATAAAATTTGCATAGGGTAGTTAGAAAGGCTCAAACGACCAAACAAAATTGCCTCAGTGTATGCATAAATTACAAGTGATGCAAGTCAGAATTAGTGCAAGTTCTGAAGGGATAACACATGTCTAGATAATCACACAACAAAGAATTAAAGTGTTTAGGCCCAAAATCTCACAGCTAGGATAATAAGAGAGCATATGGACTGTGGAAATAATGCCAAACATGTCACTGAAAAGTTTAATTTTTTTTTATTTTTAAAATTGATGGCAAGTTAGATTTCTACAACCACAAAGTAATCAACAAGTATGCATCAGTGAACAATGTATTCAAATAACAAAAATAAGATTACAAAAATAAAAGTTAACTCTACCTATGGGTTGCCTCCCACGAAGCGCTTCTTTATGGTCATTAGCTTGACGCATCAACCATTGTCAAGGTGGCATATATGACAGAAAGAACACATCATCCTTCTTCTTATGTTTGTTTGGTAGAAATTCCATGAACTTGAGAAATAAATAATGTTGCTTCCATATCTTTTTCAATTGGACATTTATGAACAAGGCATAGATTGAATCATGAACTTCATCAATCTCTTCTTTTTTCTTTTCCTCGTTCATCTTTTCCTCTTGCTTATCTTCTTCTACCACAACAATGAAATCATCTTCAATCTTCAACTTCTCCTCCATCTTCTCAATCTTAACCACTTGCTCAAATAACCTCTCACATTGACTTTCAAATCTTTCAATTGAAACCATGTTATTCTTCATGAATTCAACCAAAACATCCATAATGTGAAAGTCTTTGTCATCTGATTCTTTGGATAGAATTTTAGGAGGTATAATTTGTTCCCAATTGATCTTTTTAAAATAACACTCGCCGTTTTCTGCGTCTTTGACAAAAAAATCTTCATATTTTATTAGTTCGACCAAGTCATCAAAACAAGTTCCATTCCTATGTCCTTCTCCGCAAAAGTCACACCTAAGAGGCCGCATCTGAGGGATCTGAGGGTGACGTTTTAAAAATGTATCTCTCAATATTTGTCACTCAATCATGTGACATATACCAGATATAAGACAAGTATCACACTCTTCATATAATTGTAGTAGAATATCATCATTATAATCTTCCATGCTCTACAGCGAATAGTTATCTCAAACAAAGAAGAGACAAACCACTAGCACATGACATTAGCAAGCTCAACAAATAAAAATAGATAATAAAAGAAAAACAGTTTTTTTTTCAAAATTAAAAATAAAATAAAAGCAAAAATTTTATTGCAGAGCAAAAACTTTCAATTAAGTAAATAAACTAAATTCAATAGTGATATGGCAATCCCCGACAACGGCACCAAAAACTTGATACCGTTTCAGCAAGTGTACTAAATCGTTGCAAGTAATAATAAAATGGTAGTACCGAGCGTCGAACTCAAGGATTGCGTTTTACTATCAAGTTATATCTAATTACTAAAGTTGAACAAAAAGTTCCCAAATTAATTGAAATAATATTTAAAATTAACAACAGTAATAAAATTCATCCTTTATAATAAGAAAGATGCCAGAGATGAATTTCACTTCGAATCCAACCTTGGTGTCTAATTTGATCCTAGTTACTGAATTCCTTTATTGAATTATTACCAAATTCTCATTATTATTCTTGCCCTAATGTCTTAGTGACAAAACCTTTAATTCCAAAGTAACCCCTAATTCCTTAGTGGATTTAAGATTAGAATTAAGCTTTACCGTACAGGAATTCTCTTGTTAAACTATTGCCTTGCAACTAATTTAATTAGTTTCATGACCTGCATCTATCCCTAGACTACAAATTCATGAATATCTCATCTCAAGCATTCGTAAAGTCCACTTCCGTTTCAAAATACGAATCGGAAAACATTTTAATGTTGATCAAACAATAAAAAGCATTAAGCACAAAGATGAGAAAAATAATTCAATAAACTCATTCATATAACTTGATAGCGTTTCAGCAAGTGTACTGTATCGTTGCAAGTAATAATAAAACGGTAGTACCGAGTGTCGAACTCAATGATTGCGTTTTACTATCGAGTTATATCTAATTATTAAAGTTGAACAAAAAGTTCCCAAATTAATTGATATAATATTTAAAATTAACAACAATAATAAAATGGATCCTTTATAATAAGAAAGATGTCAGGGATGAGTTTCACTTCGAATCCAACCTTGGTGTCTAATTTGATCCTAGTTACTAAATTCCTTTATTGAATTATTACCAAATTCTCGTTATTATTCTTGCCCTAATGTCTTAGTGTCAGAACCTTTAATTCCAAAGTAACCCCTAATTCCTTAGTGGATTTAAGATTAGAATTAAGCCTTACCGTACAGGAATTCTCTTGTTAAACTATTGCCTTGCAACTAATTTAATTGGTTTCATGACCTGCATCTATCCCTAGACTACAAATTCATGAATTTCTCATCTCAAGCATTCGTAAAATTCTCTTCCGTTTCAAAATACGAATCGTAGAACATTTTAACGTTGATCAAGCAATAAAAAGCATTAAGCACATAGATGAGAAAAAATAATTCAATAAACTCATTCATATAACTAGAAATCAAATCAGAAAAATAAGGGTTTCATCTTGTTACACTCATCCCTAACAAATAGGGTTTAGTTACTCATGACAGAGATACAAAAGATAGGGATTAAAAAAGAATTACAAGAATGATTCATGAATGATTCTTCATAAAACTACTCCAATGATGTTAGAAACGGCTGTCTTTGAGTTTCTCTGCTAGGGCACAAGTCTCCCCACTTCCCAATAGCCAAAAAGATTCCTAGAAAGTGAAAAAAAATGTGTTTTTAGCCATTCAGCCGCGTGCCACGCGCCCTAGGCGTAAGTGGATAGAGTCAGAAAGGCCGAATGCGCCCCAAGCGCAGGTTTTTGTGCTTCAGGTGCACAGCATCTGCTGTCTGACTTATTTTGCATTTTTCTCCTCTTTCTAATCTGAATTTGGTTCCGGTGTCATCATGAAAGTTGTATATATGGGTCTTAGCTTTCATTTGCACTTGGTGTGATACAAGTGAACATCTAAAACTCCAGATATGGCTGAAATACTCCACATAGTTCATGTTGATTTCTCACCAAAAACCAGCACTGCACTAAAACAAAGTAACAACGCAAAACTACGAAAAATCTCTACTTAATCAAGGAAATAAGAACATAAATATTTCATTAAATCAAAGAACTAAAATCAATAAAATATATCAAATAAATCCTTAAATTAACTAATGAATAAAATATAAATAAGACTAAAAACAATTAAAAATATGCATATGATGAAGAGTCATCACTTACAAATGTTTTACCTTCAACTCCGTCGAGAATTGAACCATTGTAATAAACAATACAAATTACTAGTTGAGCAGCCATGATTAGGTAATTGATTAAGTTTGAAATGTTAGAAGGTATGGTGAGATAGAAGGTGTGGTGAGATAGTGTGATCTAGTTTTCTATTTATACAAGGTAGTAAGGTGTATGTATTCCAAAAAAAATAACAAGGATTAAGGATTTGTACTACAATATCCACACTCGTTGATAAATAAAAATTGAAAGGTCAAGATTGAATATTTAATAGACCAATTTGATTGGTCCAAAGAAAATAACAAGGATTAAGGATTTGTACTGATGAAATTATCTACGAATCAAAGAGCTGAAATTCAATACATTAACACATTTGTAAGTATTTTATATATTTACTTTATTTAATTTAATTTATAGTTTTTTTAGTGTCATTGATTATTTTGCTTTTATTATTAATTTCATATATATTATTTTCGTATATATTAGTGTCATATATATTGAGTATTTTATATATTATTAATTTCAGATACCCTCGAAGGACAAACTGAAATGTCATGGTCATGTTAACAAACAACCAACTGAAGCAATGTTACCGTATTTGCAAGAGGTCGGATTTGGTGAAGTGATCAAACTTGGAAACTATAAAATAGATGTCGACCTGATTACTGCTATGGTTGAAAGATGGAGACTAGAAACTCATATTTTTCATCTCCTAATAGATGAATGCACAATAACTTTAGAAGACGTATACTACCTTTTATGATTAAATGTTTTTGGTTTTCCTGTTAGCGGTTAAATTTTGTGAACGTTAAAGATGTTTGTCAAGAATACTTAGGAGTTATTCCACCAGAGGGAGCAACAAATGGTAATTTTATTAAATTAAAATGGCTTAAAGAAACATTTGACGATGTTGGTGAAAATGCATCTGTAGTAGAAAAACAAGCATCGTGTCGAGCATATATCCTACGTATCATTGGAGAGTTGTTGATGCTGGAAAAATCCTATTTATATATTTTACTTTTTTTTAAACTATTACTTACCATATTACTAATTTTATTATATTTTTTATTTTTGATATATTCGACAGATTAATTCTTGTGGTCTAAATTTTAGTAGAGTTCCTCATAACGACATAGAAGGATATCGAAAAACAATCGATCACATGATGGTTCAGAAAGTAATATATTCATTCACATTTAGTTACACTTTTTAATTATATTGTTTTTTTTTATACCTCTTAATATTTACTTTAGCCTATTTTTAACAAATTAGTTTTGTTGGAGACTGTACCTCGGGTTCCAACACGAGGTTTCCGAACAAGAGATGAACAAATGGATTGCATGTACCTATCTGCACTGTTATGATATTGTCGAAAAATATCATACAGATAGATTCGCACTTCAGTTCGGCTTCCATCAACAAATTCTGCAACCACCAGAGGACACGACAATATACCATGAGGTCGACATAAGGCGTGACATTGATGATAATTGGAACTGAGTTTGGAAAGATGAGATTAAACATTGGAATGAACGTGAGAATTACGTATTGCAAGGTCAATTCGTAAAAGGTGTTTTATGCCACAGTAAAGAATATATGAATTAGTTTAGACATCACACCAAATTATATACATATCTGTGGAACAATATCTGCGTGATCCACGTTTGCAACCTTCATCATATCCTCATGTGCACTCAACCCCTCAATCAACCCCACACCAACAAACCATGCACCAAACACCGTCTTTATCATCACCTCACCTGCATTCCCCTACAGAAGTTCCATATTATGGTCCGTCACCACCACCGCATCTACATGAATCTGCAGATATACCGACTCAGTATTATGTTGCTTCAGTGTCAAAAATACCAACCCCTGTTCATCGGATAGAGAGCGGGATTTTCTATAATTTATTTGGAACTCATTGCACAACTCCTGAGTCGGCTTATGCTTTTGATTCTATGTATAACCCCGAAACTCAAAATTATACGGAGGCAGATGGTGGTGGTTCTAATCCACATACATATTATAATGAGAATAATGATCAAAATGAGGATCAACCAGAACAACCTCAACTCGTTCAAAGGGCAAGATGAGTTCGACGACCACTTAGATGTGGAACCGGAGGACATTTAGATGGAAATTATTAATTTAAATTTGATGTATTTTTTCTTTCAATTTGTGGTATTTTTTTTAATTTAATATATTTTGTTTCTTCAATTTAATGTATTTTATTTTATTAAAATAATTTACTTTTTTGTTATTATTATTATTATTATTATTATTATCTTTTATTTATTTGATCCGGAGAAAAAATAGAAGGAAATCATTAACAAAATAGAATTAAGTTGCTAGTATATGCAAAATAGGAGTGACACGTTATTTGTTTTGATACATTTACTCAACTATACATTAACTTTGATGTATTTTTTTTTCTACGAAATGTATTTTGATTTTTTTTAAATATTTTATTATTATTTTCTTAATTAAATTAACAATATTTTATTTTTATTATTATTATTTATATTATTTTTTTATTTATTAGATCGGAATAAAAATAGGACGGAGTTGTTAACAAAATAAAATTGTGTTGTTATTTTATTTGTAAAATATTAGGAAGATGTAATTTGTTTTAGCACATCTAGTCAACCGTATTAAGTTTGATGTATTTTATTAATATAATTTTGTTTTTTTTTAAATATTTTAATTATTTTTTATTAATTACATTAACAATTTTTCTAATTTTTAAATGAAAATTAAAAAAAAACTTAGTAGTTGGTTGCATCTCGGGAATGCGATCCGACCCCCTACTAAGGGAAAAAAATAAATTTTTTCACATGGTCGGATCCCGAGGATGCGACGGGATGCGACTTCCTACTTGTGCTAAAAAGTATAACATTTTGATATTTTTTATTTAAAATAGGATATGTTGGTGAATTTTTTTTTTAAAAAAAGGGTATATTAATAAATAAAAAAATCCGACAATTTGGTGAATTGTACATAGTCAACAGTTGTCTTGCATGTAGAATATATAACTCCATAAACTTATTTGCATATAACTTTATATTAGATTGTTAGAGAATACTTCTTGAAATTTAAGTTATTATAATTTTGGTTTACTTTTTGCAAAATATATTTATATATATATATATATATATATATATATATATATATTTAAAAAAGTTACCTAGGTTTATTACTTTATTTGTCAAGTCTTATGTGTTTTGTTTCTTCTTCTTCTTCTTCTTCAGATATGTCCTCATAGACGATCATCCTATCCTAGCCACGATAGGTACCAAAATAATCACAAACTTTTATAGACAAATGAAAGTTATATATATATATAGGTTTTTAATTTTTTACAGCACACTTCATGAGAACTTGATGATCCTTCCCCTTATCTTTTGGTTAATTACATGGTTATCAGGTATATAGTATGTGTAGTATTTGTTAAACGAAAATTGTTTTTTTTAAGAAAGTATCTAGCAACAACACACATACTTACTTTTTGTATATTAAGTCAAACCAATTTACAAGAGGAACACAATAGTCAAACAGTTCCCGAAACATTTCCGGTGAGTTATACTATGAAAATATTTCAGTTTTTAACACATATTTTTACAAATAAAAGAGTTAACTTCGATAATTTATGAAACATATTTTTACAAGTAGAGCCTAATCAGATTCACATGCCTTAAACTATAAATGAAATCTATGTGAATAATTGATTAAATAACATGAACTCCAAATTTTCAGCATACAATTTGTAAATAAGCATTAGTTAAGATACAATAAGTTGGAAATACATAAAACTAAAATCATAGAAAATTAAAGGAAACAACATGGAATCTAAGGAATACATCGTAAATGTAGGAGAAATTAATCAATAATAAATGGAGTAACATTGGTTACATTGATGAGAGCTTACACATAAGGAATTTTAATGCCATTCTATTTTCTCATGTTGCTGACAAGCATGTTTGGTTTATATTCTGCACTTAAATGTTGTAGCACCTCGAAACTTCACTTAGTAACTTACACATTTCAAAGGAAACATAGTCCAACCATTTTAACCAATTAGATCTCAACCTTAGAAGTATTTACTCTTTGTCACATGAATAATTTTGTCATCCATTTTTCACTTACTAATTAATTTGATTTAATGTACGAGTTATGAGAATTAAACTAAATCAATCCTGGTGTGAACGACATTTACTATCACATTATTACTTATTTGATTGTGTATACTTGCACATGTCTTTGCACAACAGGAAGCAATTCCATTGATACTCATAATTTCTTTCAATGATTTGTCTAATGCTTCAAAGCAAAATTTATGAGCCATTGAAGCCTCATCCCATATAATAAGCTTAACTAGCTTCAAAAGTTGAATTAGTTCATCTCCTTGTTCAATGTTGCAAATTGACGACTCAAGTGTAGGAACCAAAATCTTGATCTTTGAATGAGCAGTCCTTCCACTTGGCAATAACGATGATGCTATTCTGCTGATGCAACTGTCAACACAATATCTCCATTTGAACACAATAAAACTAACAAAGTATTCCACCAACATGAAAGTTTTGCCAGTATCCCTATAACTGTAAAGGAAAAAATTCCTCCACATTGATTATAGACAAATTGCATGATTTGGTTAAAAACAATACATTGCTCACCTATGAATGGAATAAAGTCAATAAAAGCATGACTTGATGCATTAAACATAAAAAAATTCAATGTTATTTTATTAAAAATGACCTCATCATAATTGCTTCTTTTACTTGTAAGAGATTGAAACAATTGTTGAAATGTAGTTTGTTGCTCTAGTCTATCATAATTATATTCATTGTAATTCAGACGATTTCCTAAAAAATCAACAACATAACCCTTTGGATAAGGAATACATTTGAATTCTCTCAAGTTCCTTTTATTTGTTTGCATGATCCTCTCTATTGCAACGAGGGTTAGAGTTTGGATTGCCTCATCTGTTATTGTTAAATCTACAACAGTTGAATACAAATTAAGTCATGTAATGTTTATGACTTATTTTGCATAAACATGTCATATTTGTATTAAAGTATTAAAAAACAATAATGTGGTAGAATAAAGGAACTTAGTTTATTTATAACCGTATGAGATGAAAGTTCAAAGAAAGAAGACTCCTACGGAGAAGATGTTAAATAAAGGAACTTAGTTTATTTATGTATTAGGAATCGGTGATTCAAACCTAATATGTAATATAAATTAATGGATCTAGTTTATTTAGCTTTAGAAAGACCTAAGACTTTTGTTTTCTTAAGCCATTAAGTATTGCAGTTGTAATGTAATTTGCATGTGTTACAAGTGTAATGTGAGTTATAAATTGAAGAAACGTTATCATTTTTTACCTTCTGGTTTTATCCTCCGTTATGTTTCTTCTTCTGCCATTTCTTGTGTTTTCTCTTTCTCTCATCTACTTTTCTCTAAAATCTCTCTTCCTCTTCTTCTTTTCATCTTTAAAAATTATTTTCATTTTTTCATCTTTAAAAATTATTTTCTTCTTCTCCTTCAGCCACAACTCTTCACCTCCATTCTGTTTTTTGTCTCGTGCCCTTAAACGTGTCCTAAAGTACTTGTCATACCCTATCTCACTCTTCATTTTCATCCACGCCCTCATCATTACGTCTCCCTTTCCAAAAACGTTTTTGTTTTTGCTTCTCGAGAAATCTGGCTATTTATACCTCAAATGTTTTGATTTCCTCCTTACATGTGTCTCTTCAATCTTATCTTTGTCCTTATATTTTTAGTCGTGTTCATCCTTCTTTCCCCGCTCCTCAATCTCTCTACTATGGATGCTGGTTCGCCTTCTAGTAGGAAAAGGAATTCACCTTACTCTCCCGAGAAGAAGGAAATCCCACCATCTGAAGGGGACTCGATGGTGAGTGACATTCTTCTTGAACAACTAAAAGCCTGGATTGCTCTGCAAGAAGTCGACCACAAGTTGGACCTTCTCATCTCGCAAATTGAGGAAGCAGTTGAACTATTAAGGTGTGTCCTTAGATGTCTCTAGAACTTATATATAGGGGTAGCTTCTCTTTATGTTTTGTTGTTGTCTGTGTTTTAATCGTGCTTTTTAATGAAAAATAACCTCTTGCTTTACTTTTGCTCTTTTATGTTCTCTTTATGCTTTTACTAATCATTTGTATATGGCGTGTTGATTTAGTTTTTACCAAAAAAAAATAAAAATAAATAAAGAACAATTATCTCCTAACTGTATTTTCCAAGTATGCAGTTTAAGTTTGAAGACAAAGAGTTTTATTAATGATTATTCGTTCTAAAGTAGCATAAATTTACAAAATAAATTAGACATATGCAAAGGCAAGCACAACAAAAACGTGCATTCCAATATACAATATATACTATGATGATTGGACGAAGACAAAAGAAACCAAGACTTCACTTCTGCCATATAGTCCAAATCTGGTGATACGCGCCTTTGTTATTACAAGCTTCATTTGACTCTGGAAAAAGCAAACAAGCTTCAGGTGACTCTGGGATGCGAGCGACGTTGTGTCTCAATTGCTTGTGGAAAAACAAGCAATGTGGTAGATCAATTACCATTGATGAATTCAACAAAGCAACTATTCGTCTGCCTCTAATAAGCTTGACAAGCAAAAATCTGCCTCTGCCTTTGATAAGTGTAACTAGCAAAAATCTGCCTCTACCTCTAATAAGCATGACAAATAAGTAACTGCTTGTACCTCTGATAAACACATCAATCATCTGACTCTAAGTTATTATGAATCCTCTGAAAAAGTCAACACTTCAAAGAAGACAAAGCAATTGCACATCCTCTAATAAACATCCTAAAACTGCTACCTATCTAAAACTCTTTACGATTTGATTTGATTATAATATCCCCTGATTCCCTCTCCTCAATACCAAGATACGCAGAACCACTGACAGAGATATATATGGATACTTATTAAAGACTGACATGCCTTAAATGATGATTGAAGATTTCCAACGATAACATTTTCAATGAACACTTCATCTCTGTATTTAAGATAAACTCATTCATTCTGTTATGAGAGAGCGTGAGAGAGAAAATGAAAAAGGCTATGGGTTAAAAAGAAAATATGAAAAGAGCCAAGAAAACGTCAAACTAAAAGAATGAGTGAATTATCCTCTCATGGAGAGTTATTAGAGTTGATGTAAATCAGTCAAAGGAATCTTACACACCTGTATTGATATAGGACTTAAACTGTAACATCCTCTCAATGAGAGTTAGAATCTTAAAAACAAACTTTGTGTGAAATTAGACACAAACTAGAATTGATGTAAATAAGTCCGATTGTGGTAACAATAACCTTATCCTAAAAAAGTACCTGAAAAAGCACAACGACCTTCATGCAACTCAACAGTAGGATGCTAGAAAGTTGAAGAAGGTTTTTGGGAATGACAACCTGGAGAGATTAGAGAAAAATACTCAAAGCCTGAAGAAGAAGAAGAATACTTGTATGCTATTTATGGAAATAGTGGATTAAGCCCTCGACTGTACTGAGGCAAAATATCTCTACAAGGGGAGGAATAGATGTAGCAACAGCTTGTTGTGAACTAGTATAAAATATTTGTGTATCCTTTATCTTTTTATGTGAACTAGTTCTTTATGATTCAACCTTACTCCGTCTAAACTTGCTTTTAAAAGTAAGTTGAATGTTTTGATAAAGAACAATTTTTGTAAGAAAATTGAAGTAGCTTTGAGAAACTGCAAACACAATTCAAACCCCCCCCCCCCCTTTTCTTGTGTTTAAGCAACAGTTTGTATATAGAAAGAGGCATAAGACTCACCACAAGCCCCAAGATCACACAAGGCCTTCCCAAAAGTTCTATCTCCAATAGTGTAAAGAACAGAGCAGCTTCCAGGATCCTTGAGCTTTCTTTTCTTTGACAAAATCTTCTTCATGAACTTGGCGTAAGTCGGCATCTGCTCTAGTGCTTATGCAAAAGGAATGTTAATTTGCAATTTTTAAAAAATATCGAGAAACTTACCAAATTGTTTTTCAGTTTCTTCCTTTTTTAGTCTTTGAGGGAATGGGAGTCAAATTTCGGGCTTTGGCAGGGCCTCCTTTTTTTGCACCACAGAGTCTTCCTCCTTTTCAAGACCGATGTACTCATCAACTGGTGTTCAGGTGAAAATTTCCTCCAGGTGGGTTGGAATTGAAGCACTCCCAACCTTTTTGGCTTTACTGGTTCAATTAATTTGCCACTCCTCGTTGTCACGACATTGACACTATTTCGCAGATTCAGATCTGTGTCACTAGGAAAATTTTCGGGCACTCTTTGTGCGAGTTTTTGAATAAATTTGACCCATTTGGGTCTCAAGATTCTTGATTGAAGCTGAGTGATTTTTATGGACGGCTCTTGACTCTTCAAATAAAGCATTTGTGTTTGTTGCTAACTTCTCAATAGCAATCTCCCATGCAGCTTTACGAGATGGAGCTTGATTTGATTGAGCTCTTTGTTGACCTTGAGGTCCACCCTGTTGATCTTTCCATGAAAAATTTGGAAGATTTCTCCAACCCAGATTGTACGTACTAGAGTAGGCATTATTCTGCTTCCCATTGTTACCCATAAAGTTCACCTCTTATGGTTCTTCTCTATCATCATCTGGTACTTCACAAGCTCCATTTTTATGTGCTCCCCCACAAAAGTCACAACCTGTATGTTTCAATAATTTGACGGGGCCACTTGGGGTTGTATATTTAGAGCTGATAACATCTTCTTCTTTAGCTCATCCCCTTCTTTAGCTCAGCGGTGATAACATCTTCTATTTGTTTTGAGAGCAACTTCCCTTGAGCCAACCCAACATCCATAACATTCAATTCCAGCATACCACTTTTTGACCCACCACCTCTATCACACAACATCATTTGTTCATTTGATACCATGATCTCAATAATTTTTCGTGCTTCTGATGCGGTTTTGTAATTCAAAGAACCACTTGTTGTAGCATCCAGCATAATTCTAGTGCTAGGCCTCAAACCATTACAAAATATTTCCATTTGAGCAATGTCGTATAAGCATGATTGGCGAATCCTACTAGTAAACTCTTGAACCTCCTGTAAGTGTCACGAAGAGATTCTCCTTTTTTCTGTTTATAATCGAAAATCTCTTGCCTTTTTTTAACGAACACAGTTGGGGGGAAGTATTGTTCCAAGAACTTATCTTCAAGATCATCCCATGTGGTGATGCTACTAGAGGGTAAAGAATTAAGCCACTCCTTAGCATCATCTTTAAATGACAATGGAAATAGTCTCAACCTCTTGCCTTCTTTAGAGTTACCATCCACCTTCATTGTTTCACATAGTTCAAAGAAGTTTGTGAGATGTCTATTGGCATCTTCGTTATGTTTACCGGAAAAATGAATCTCCTTCAACTCTTAGTATAAAGCGGGACTTATTTCAAACTTGTTGACTGTAATCAGTTGGTTATGGATGGCCAGCCGAGAACGGTTTCTATCTCGATTCCCATACTTGCCGAGGGTACGTTTAGGTGATGGTGGATCAACCATCTCCACAAATATGAAGAAATCCCTCTAATCCTCTTCTTCCACTACTAATTGTCTTTCCCTTTGCCTCCTTTCTTGAACCGCCTTTCGATTTGCTTTCGCAGTTTTTTCGATTTCTAGATCAAAAATAAGTTTAGCTGAGGACTTGCCTCGCATACAAGGTTAGACAAATGGTGAGTAATGAAAAGTTTTAAACTAAAAATTTCAATTAAGTAAATAAATTATAACTCAATAGTGATATGGCAATCCCCGGTAACAGCGCCAAAAACTTGATTGTGTTTCAGCAAGTGTACTGAATCGTTGCAAGTAATAATAAAACGATAGTACCGAGAACTCAAGGATTGCGTTTTAGTATTGAATTATGTTTAATTACTAAAATTGAACAAAAAGTTTCTGAATTGATTGAAATTATATTTGAAACTAACAAGAGTAATAGAATTGAACATTTATCATAAGAAAAATGTAAAGGATGAGTTTCACTTCGAGTCCAACCTTGGTTTCTAATTTGATCCTAGTTACTAAATTCCTTATTGAATTATTACCGATTTCTCTTTATTATTCTTGCACTAATGTCTTAGTGACAGAACCTTTAATTCCAAAGTAACCCCTAATTTTTTAGTGGATTTAAGATTAGAATTAAGCTTTACAATACAAGAATTCTCTTATTAAACTACTGCCTCTGCAAATAATTCAATTGGTTTCATGACCTGCATCTATCTCTACACTACAATATCATAAATTTCTCATCTCAAGCATTTGTAAAGTCCATTTCCGTTTCAAAATACGAATCGTAAAACATTTTAAAGTTGATCAAGCAATTAAAAGCATTAAGCACAGAGATGAGAAAAATAATTCAATAAACTTATTCATATAACTCGAAATCAAATCAAACAAATAAGGGTTTTATCTTAATTCACGCATCCCTAACAAATAAGGTTTAGATACTCATGAAAAAGATATGAAAGATAGAGATTAAAGAAGAATTACAAGAAATATTCATGAATGATTCTTGATAAAACTCCTCCAATGGTGTTAGAAACAACCGTCTCTCAGTTTCTCTCTTAGGGCACAAGTCTCCAAACTTCCCAATAGTCAAAAAGATACCTAGAAAGTGAGAAAACGCGTTTTTATATATTCAGCAGCGTGCCACGCGCCCCAGGCGCGGAATTTGCGCTTCAGGTGCAATTCGACAGAGTCATGAAGGACGAAATGCGCCCCAGGCGCGGGTTTGGCGCTTCAGGCGCACAACATCTGTTGTCTGACATTTACTGCATTTTTCTCCTTTTTCGAGTCCGAATTTGGTTTTGTTTTCTTCATGAAAGTTGTAGCTATGGATCTTAGCTTTCATTGGAACTTGATTTGACTCCAATTAGACATCTACAACTCTAGATATGGCTGAAATACTCCACATAGGTCATGTTGATTTCTCCCCAAAATTCAGCACTGCACTAAAACAAAGAAACGACGCAAAACTACGAAAAATCTCTACTTAATCAAGGAAATAAGAACATAAGCATTTTATTAAATCCAAGAGCTAGAATCAGCAAAGTATATCAAATAACTCCTTAAATTAACTAATGATTAAAGATAAATAAGACTAAAACAGTGAAAAATATGCATATGATGAAAAGTTATCAGACACCATTAGAATGATCATTGCTATTGAAGCCCACAAAGGATGAGTTATTGAGCAACCTCGTGGTTATGAGAAGAAGGGAGCAGAAGATAAAGTGTATAGACTCAAGAAGGCACTATATGGACTCAAACAAGCTCCTCGAGCTTGGTACAACAAGGTTGAATCCTATTTAGCAAGGAAGGTTTTGAAAGACTTTTTTGTCTGCACACTTTGTTTATGAAAACAAAAGAAGGAAAAAGATTTCTTGTGGTCATCTTGTATGTTGACGATTTAAGGAAAAAGATTTCTTGTGGTCATCTTGTGGTTGTCGGGTAGGGTAAAAACCCGCATAATGGACATAGGTACGGGGACGGATAATTACCTGCAAAATTAAACGAGTACGGGTACTATAGTACCCACTCCGTTCCGCACCCGCACTAATATAAATATATTATTTATTATATTAGTATTTAGTTTAATTAATTATTTTCTTTTATGTTTTAACATCTATTGATATCATTGGACCACTATAATATTTATAATCGAAAGATAAACGTTTGGAAGCTTTTAAAGAATTTGATTTTTATGAATAGGCAAATAATTTTGACTTTACTAAGAATTATGTCTTATTAATCGCGACTTTATAATTATACTTGCAACTTCCTATCAATTTTTTATACAGATCTCGAATAATACCACTGTAGGATTTGCAACTTCATAAAGTATGATTATGAATATTTGAATATGTATTGTAACGTGTGTTCATTTGAAATGTTTTAAGTTAAAAAATATTTTAGTATATAATACTTTATAATTGGATTTATAATACTTCATAATTGGATTTAAGATATTTAAATTGATAACTAAAAGGATACGAGTATGAGTATGGATATTTTTTTTAAACTGCAGATATAAAGACGGGTACTATAGTACCCTACTCAAACCTTACCAATTGTCATCCCTGCAAATTTCCCATTCTTTAAGGAAAGAACAAATGCTTTCTTTATATATAATTCATATTATGCTTTTCTTGTACAAATGCTTTTTTATGACACCTCCTAGAAAGCAGTGTGGTTTACTTGTGGGAATTAAATATCTTAAAATCCGAAAAGACGATTCAACTTTGAACCGTGATGTTGGAAATGATGATAAAATTAATGGAAGATTGTTGGAAATAATGGTGACATTAATGAGCTAGTGTGGTTGTGAATTGAAAAAAATGATAAGTCCCACATATGAGGGATATCACACACTAGTAGGGTATATAAGGTGGAGGTATGTACCTTGGGGTGTGCCCCAAGGGGTACCCCAATTTTGCGAAGAAGGAAAAACGCAAGCAAAGTTGACCACCACACACGCGCGCGCGCCGCCGCCGCCGTCTGTCAGGCCGATGATCTGATTGTTGCGTTAATTACGTGACTGCCCTCCACCGAGTCTACTTGATGATCTGATCTAGTCTTCCCCTTTTGCCTGGTCAAAACCCTAACCCTAGGTGCCACGTAACTGCTGTTGCCCGGTCATTATTCAAAGTCAAAACCCTAGCGCATGTTCAGGTAGTCAAATGCGCACGTTTTGGGTGGGCAGCAGTTTTAGAGCGCACGTTTTCTGAGGTCAAGGATTAGAGCGGTCAACTGGAGCGCACTACTCAGAGCTAATGGATCGCAGCATTTTCTCTGATCCAGTTGCAGAATTCCTCTATAAATAGAGGGCAGTTGAAAAATCACACCAAAAGCACTCCGCATCTGAGGCTTTTCTCTCTTCTCCCCCCGTTCTTACTTTTTCTTCTTCTTTTTCTTGAGTGGTCTTAGTGTCATATTACGAGTGGTAGTCGTTAGACTGCCATGTTGAGGGTGTAATTCTAGAACGGTTTTCTACGGTGCAGTAGAACTCCGATACAGTGATCTGGGCTGTTTTATCCTGGGGACTTCGTGGTTGATAGTCTGCCTTGCACCATTTGGGCAGTGCCTCGAAACGTCTTAAAGAGAGCGACCTAGTCCGCGACTCAACCCAGTAATATTTTCGGTGGCATAAATTTTTTTTTCAAACTTTTTCAAAATTCAAAAATAACACGTGAACCGACACTGCCTAGTGTCTACGGCTTGTTTATTTGAGTGTTTCGAGTTTCGATCATGATTTTGTCCTGGTTCAAGCAGTTTAGTGCAGTTGAACTATGTTCTGGAAGTTTCGCCAATTTGATGTTCGGTTTGGTTAAGAAAAGAATAGAGTTAACTTAAATCTCTTTTGTTAAGGAAAGAATCGCTGTTTTGTTAAGAAAAGAAAAGAGTTAACTTAAATCTCTTTTGGTTAAGAAAAGAAAAAAGTTAACTTAAATTTCTTTTGTTAAGGAAAGAATCGTTGTTTCCTTGTGGAAATAAATAAACTTACAAATTCTTTTTAGTTATTATAAAAATCTGACAGAGGCTAAGTTTGTAATAGATGACTCTGCTATTTACGGTAGAGATGGTGATATAACTGTACTTAAAAAGTATCTTTTGTCACAAATTGCTAGTCATAGTGGCAGTAAAGTAGAAGTGATTCCCATTGTGGGCATGGGAGGGGTTGGTAAAACAACCCTAGCTAAACTCCTTTATAATGATCCAGAATGTAAGGCCAAATTTGATTTAAAAGGGTGGGATTATATCGCAAAAGATTTTGATGTTGTCAAGGTCACTAAAACCCTTCTTGAATCTGTCACTACAAAAGCAACCGATGATAATAACCTGAATACTCTCCAAGTGCAATTGCAACAAAGTTTAAGTCATAAAAAGTTTTTGTTAGTATTGGATGATATATGGGATGAAAACTATGTTGATTGGAGTGATCTAAAAGACATCTTTAATGCTGGGGATCTGGGAAGTAAGATCATCATCACCACAAGGGATCATAAAGTTGCACTAGCCATGCAAACCTTTCTTCCAATCCACACACTGGAACCTCTACAAAGGGACGATTGCTGGTCTTTGCTTGCCAAACATGCATTTGGAGCAAGTAACTACGAGCAACGGACCAACCTAGAAGTGATTGGCAGAGAAATTGCAAGAAAATGTGATGGTTTACCATTGGCTGCAGTAGCACTTGGTGGTCTTCTTCGCACTAAATCGTCACCACATGATTGGAATAAGGTATTGGAAAGTAACATTTGGGATTTGCCGAATATTAAGGTCAAACCAGCTCTTCAATTGAGTTATCATTACCTTCCTGATCCTTTAAAAAGATGTTTTGCTTATTGTTCTGTATTTCCAAAGAAGTCTACCCTAGAAAGAAATATGATAGTTCAGTTGTGGATTGCAGAGGGCTTAGTAAGTCAGCCTAAAAGCCAGGAAAGTTGGGAAACAGTAGGTGAAGAATATTTTGATGAATTAGTGTCAAGGTCGCTCATACATCGAAGGTCTGGTGATAGGGAAACAATCTTTGAAATGCACGATCTCATGAGTGATTTGGCTATGATGGTTTCATTTGAAAATTGTGTCAGGTGGGAGGAAAGAAAGGCACATGGAAGTCATGAAAGAGTACGTCATTTGTCATATAACAGAGATGGCTTTGACTCATATCATAAATCTGATAAGATGCATAAACTAAAAGGTCTACGTACCTTTCTGTCTTTACCATTACAAGAACTACAATTTAGACGACATATATCAGACAAGGTAGTACATGAGTTGTTGCCAACAATGAAACAATTATGTGTGTTGTCTCTGTCACACTATATAAGTATTGCTGGGTTACTAAACTCTATTGGGAATTTGATATACCTGCGATACTTGAATCTCTCTTTCACTGGGGTTGAAAGGTTACCTTCTGAAACATGCAAGCTTTATAATTTACAGACCTTGTTGTTGTCAAACTGTTACTGGCTCACTGAATTGCCGAATGACATGGGAAAATTGGTAAAACTACGCCAGCTTGATATCACAAATACTAGTTTGAAGGAGATGCCTGTACAAATTGGCAGACTAGAAAATCTCCAAACTTTATCGGACTTCGTTGTCAGCAAACAACATGATGGATTGAGGGTTGCAGACCTAGGAAAATTTCCCAATCTTCGAGGGAAGCTTTCCATTTCGGGCCTACAAAATGTTACTGACTCCTCTGATGCTCTTCAAGCAAATTTGAAGACGAAAAAACAAATTGAGGAGTTAGAACTAAATTGGCATTCGTCTCCAGATTCAAACATTCAATGTGTTGTACTTGAACAGTTGGTGCCATCAACAAATTTGAAGATTCTTAGAGTTTATGGATATGGTGGAACCAACTTTCCGAATTGGTTAGGTGATTCTTCATTTGGCAACATGGTGTCTTTGGACTTAAGGCGTTGTGATCATTGTTCATTACTGCCACCCCTTGGTCAATTAAATAGCCTGCAGGAGCTATATATTACAAGTATGAAATCAGTAAAGAATGTTGGAGTTGAATTCTATGGAAGTAGTACTTCTTCATTTCAACCATTTCCCTCCTTGGAGACTTTGCGCTTTACAGATATGCAAGAGTGGGAGGAATGGAAGTTGATTGGAAGTACAACTATGATATTTCCTCGTCTAACACATTTGTCACTATTTGATTGTCCGAAACTCAAAGGAGACATACCTGACAAACTTCCTTCTTTAACTAAACTTTTATTAAGTGGATGTCCTAAACTGGTGGAGTCGAGGTCATCATCAGATCATGTATTCAACCAATTAATGTTGCCTCCTCTCAACTCTCTTCAACACTTGACGATAGACGGTTTTCCCTCTCTGACGTCCTTCCCGAGAAACGGTCTGCCCAAAACCTTGCAATCTCTTTCAATACAGAGTTGTAAGAATTTGGATTTCCTTCCTCATGAATCATTGCACAGTTACACATCACTCGAGGATTTGCATATATGGAATAGCTGTAATTCAATGGCATCATTTACGTTGGGCTCTCTCCCTGTCCTCAAAAGTCTAATTATTTCTTGTTGTGAAAATCTTAAATCGATAGTCATTGAAAAGGATGTGTCAAAGCAGCAAAGTCTCTCGTTTCTTAGAAGCATTCACATAGAGGCTTGTGATAATCTGGAGTCATTTTCCATAGGTGGATTGCCCACTCCTAACCTCATTCATTTTAAAGTGGGTCGGTGTCAGAAGCTTCGTTCATTGCCAGATACAATGAACACTCTCGATGCACTTCAACAAATGGAAGTTGGTGATCTTCCAAATCTGCAATCTTTTGCCAAAGATGGTTTACCTATCAATTTATGCGGATGTGTTACCTCTCCTATAGGGGCTTTGTGGAATACTATGGCAACTTGGGAACATCTCAATCGTCTTTCGATGTTGGAAATTTCCGGTAGTGATATGGTGAAGGCGCTGATGAAAATGGAAGGGCCATTGCTACCCGCTTCTCTCGTTTCCTTACTCATCTCTATTCTTGAAGATATAGAATGCTTGGATGGGAAGTGGCTTCAACATCTCACCTCTCTCCAACACTTTTACATTTTAGACGCTCCTATGCTCAAGTCGTTGCCCAAAGAGGGGACGTTGCCTTCATCTCTTGAAGTATTGCGTTTCACGCGGTGCCCTTTATTGGAAGCAAGTTTGCAGAGGAAGCGAGGGAAAGAGTGGCGTAAGATTTCTCACATTCCCTCCGTAGTTATCGAAGCAAAACTGATCACATGAGTGTCGCTTCCGGGTGAGTCAATAAAATACTATTAATATTTTGTCTCAATAGGAGTCTCTAATCTCCATATTAGTTTGTATACTACTACTATTATTTATTCCAGTCTCTTTTAGTTTGTTGCAGGTAAAAGTATTCCATTTTGGGGGAACATGTATGATTTCAACATGTCTTGCATTCAATAGGAGATTGTCATGGATGTTGCCCAATTTCCTGTAGTTGATGTCCTAGACCATCAAGATTTAGTCACCAGTTCTTCTACACTTCAGGTTGGTGCCTTTTGTGTATGTGAATGTGTTACAACTTACAAGACATTATATTAGCGAATTCTATATTCCTTTTTTGTAATTAACTGTAAGTTTGCAATCATTCTGGAGGATCTTGTTAGTTTCTTATATTTGGTTTTAGTTGTATCTTAACTGTGTTGAAATGGGTGTGTTTGTTTTACCTACCAGACCTTTGACTTGGCTATCACAAGCTCAATGAAGTGGATTTCATTGTAACAGCTTTTTTGGAACCAATATTGAGCCCTTTGGAAAATGAAAAAACACAGTTAAGTTCTGTTGGATTCTATTTGAACGATTCTGAAATCATGGGATTATGTTAATACGAAAACTCATGGAGAAATTAGTTGTATATTTGTAATTATTTGGAGTATATATTTCTTTTTTATAGGATCTGATTAATAACTTATGTTTAGAGATTTATTCCTTTTTTATCTCCTATTTTTAAGCTTGACAACAAGATTTTCTTCCGTGTACAATGTATATTGAATATTAATTGTATGAATAATACACATAAATTATCCTTAAAACTTTTGTTTATGAGTTCTAAATCATGTTGCCCGGTGTTATGAATTTTTCTTGTGGTTTAAAACTAATTTACAGGTAGATTCTGCCTGAAAACACCAATTGCTAACATCCCCCTACACTCCAAAAATACATTGGTCACAAACAGTTTTAACCTTTCGGAATCCATTGCCATTGGATTTGGCAAAGAAAAGAGGAGAAAACGGAAGTGTTTGACACTTTTAAGGAATGAATCCTCTCCATTTACTTATTTACGATAATTTTTTAAATATAAACACGATAGGGTAACATTAGGTGGAGTCTGAATGTTCATTATACACCCCAAATCACTCTAAAATATTAGTAATAGAGATGATCTATTTTCATGAAGTCTACCCTACTATGAAGATGGATTTGTGTGCCAACATTGTCCATTCTACTAAGCACCACAATTCACAACATACAAATTTCCATATAAAGCTTCTGGTGTTGGTCTTGATGGCATGAGACACAGATACCCTGCACTAATTTTTTTTTTATGCTGTAGGCTCAATTTCAATTGCCACATTAGCAAAACATCATCGTACTGCCAGTTTTTCTAATTATGCTTAATTTTGGTATGTTCCAGTTGCTTTCCTAACATAGTGGTTTTCATATTTATTGATAACCTTCGTAAGGGCTTCCTTGATTAGCATTTCAAGCAAGACATTATCATTGATAAATTTGATATAGTAGCCAACCTTGAAAACTTGTTGTAGCACACTTCCTTGATTCTTTCGGTGTTAAAAAGCCCAGTTCTTGGAACTTTAGCCTATAGAAGCCACCATCTTTTGCTTTGTCTTCCACTTGTGTTCCTCCCCTACTTACCAAAACTCAGTTTGCATCATCGAGTCCAGTGTCTCCTGTCAACCATGACACCACAAAGATGAAACAGTAATACTTAATATGTCAGGAAACACAATGAGTCAGTCACCAAAATGGATTTAATCTTATTATTTTATTTTCCATATCATTAAAGTTTTGTTTAAAAAAATAAAACTTAAAATTAAAAAAAAATGTAAAACCTTAGAAAAATTAGATTTCCCAAAAATATGCATTGTCACATTACTCAGTTACTTGTCAGCTAATTATTCAACATAACACGAGTAAAAATGAGCTTAAAATTTAGTGGTGGAGAAATTTTTGAAATTTAACATTTAGCGACTATATTTTCAGATTTAGAAATGAGATGGCTAAAATCGTAAATCAGTGAAAATAGGGTACAAAAAATATATTTAAGCAACATAACATAATTGAGTAGTTGACATACAAAAATTCTTGAATATGCACCTAGTAACTTCCTTAGAAATCTCAAGTCCTACAACTAAAAATGGAAAAACATCAACAATATCTTTTAGCCAAGACTCACCAAGCATGCATCAATTGACATCATATATATTTAAACTGACAATCAAACTGAAAAGAGCAGCAATATCTTCTATGTCATACATGACAGGTATTCCTAGAAAGTTCTAGTTGACCACTAATACATGGAAATATTGAGAAGATTTTATAAACACATCTATTTAATATTTTAGTTGAAACTTTATGATACTTTTTGAATGGCACATGCAATTGTTCTCACCTACACAAATTTTATGAAACTATGATCGCATGGGGAAACAATGTCAGTCGTCAACCAGACATCAAGTTTTCAAGTCACACAACAATTTACTTAAACCTGAAGCTAAGTCAAAGAGAAAATATGTTTCTAACTGTGACATGAATATTTCAAAAAGAGTATGCTGATTGTTAAATTGATAAATAATTTTAGTGATAGAAAAAGATGAAAAAAACTAGAAACAAGTGCAAGATAATCGTATTATCGAGACTGACCTGGATACGCATGTGATTATTTTGTTGTTGATAACTATGCAGGGAATGTAAGCAAGCTTGCGCCACTCTTTCCCTCGCTTCAAGTAATGGACATGGAGAGATACTGAGTACAAAAAGAGAGGAAGGCAATCCCTGTTCTGGCAGCGATTTGAGATTGTCACAGAATGAACACGCAAGATTTTGGAGAGAGGTGAGATGGCGAAACCACTTTCCATCCAAGCATTTAATGTCATACAATAAAGAGATGTGTAAGGATATGAGAGAAGCGGGTAGCAATGGTACTTCCATTTTCATGAATGCATTCAAAGTCTAGAGTCTCCAAGGAAGGAAACGGTTGAAATGAAGGAAAACTACCACTTCCATAAAATTCAGAACCAACACTCTTTACTGATTTCATACTAGAAATTGTGAGTTTTTTCAAACCATGTAATTGTCCAACGAGTGGGAGCAATAAACAATGATCACAACCACTTATGTGCAAATACACCATGTTGTTAAATAAGGAATCATCCAACCAATTTGGAAAGCTTGTTCCACCATAACCTTTGATGGTGAGATTCTTCAAATTTGTTGAAGGTTGAAGTTGTTCAAGTACAAGAGCTTCAATTTGTGAACTTTGACTAGTAGTGTCATTGCTGCCATGTGGAATCCACTGTAGTTCCAAGTTGTCAATTTGTTCTTTCATCTTCAAATTTGCTTCAAAAGCATCAAAGGGGTCATTAATATTTTGTAGCTTTGAGATGGAAAGATTTCCCTTTAGATGGGGAAATTTTCCCAACTCTCTAGCCTTCAATCCATCACGATGGTTGCTAATAGCAAAATCAGACAAAGTTTGAAGATTTTGTAGTCTGGCTATTTGCACAGGAATCTCCTTCAATTGAGTAACTCTGATGTCAAGGTTGCGTAGATTAACCAATTTTCCCATTTCCTCAGGCAATTCAATGAGACACAAACAACCAAACAACAACAAGATCTGCAAATTGTAGAGGTTGCATGTTACAGATGGAAGTCTTTCAATAGCAGTGTTAGAGAGATTTAAGTATCGCAAACTTATCAAATTTCCAACAGAGTTTGGCAACTCGGTGATACTCGTGTAATTTGACAGCGACAACACACGTAACTGTTTCATTGCTGGCAACAAATCACGTAATACCCTATCCGATATGGAATAGAGCAACCACCCCAGTTCTTGTAATGGCAAAGCCAAGAAGGTACGTAGACCTTTAAGTCCATATAATTTATCAAATTTGTTGTATGAGTCATATTTCTTTCTATTGTATGACAAATGGCGTACCTTATCATTTAGTTCATGTCGTCTAACTTGATGACAATACGGAGATGAAACCATTGTAGCTAAATCATTGATGAGGTCATGCATTTCATAGAATCCTTCCCCATCAATAGACCGTCGACGTATTAGCGACCTTGACACTAGTTCATCAAAGTATTCTTCTCCTACTCTTTCCCAACTTTTCTGTCTTTTGGACTTATGTACTAAGCCTTCTGCAATCCACAATTGAACGACCATATTTTTTTTTAAGATGGAATTCTTTGGAAAAATTGAGCAATAAGCCAAACATCTTTTTAAAGGAGCCGGAAGATAATAATAGCTAGATAGAAGAACTGGTTGCACCTCAACATTTGGCAAATTCCAAATATTACTCTTAAGTACATCATTCCAATCATCCCTTGTCAGCTTGGTGCGGAGAAGACCCCCAAGTGCTACAGCGGCTAATGGTAAACCATCACATTATTTAGCAATTTCTTTCCCAATTACTTCTAGATTGGACTGTAGCCTGTAGTTACTTGCTCCAAATGCATGTTTGGAAAGTAAAGACCAACATTCATCACTTTGCAAGGGTGTCAAATAGTGGATAGGAAGAAAAGTTTGTGTGACTAGTGCAACTCTTTCATCTCGTGTTGTGATGATGATCTTACTTCCCATTTCCCCAACATTAAATATGTCCTTGAGATTGTTCCAATCCACATAGCTTCCATCCCACATGTCATCCAGTACTATCAAAAAAGTTTTATGATTTAAATTTTGCTGCAATTGCACTTGTAGATTATTCAGGTCACTAGTATTGGTTCTTCTTGAGGTGACAAATTCAGTATGTATGGTAGTATCAATTGATTTTAAAGTAGCAGATTCCAAAAGGGTTTTAGTGACCTGAACAATATCAAAATCTTTCGAGATATATGCGCACCCTTTCAAATCAAATTTCTCATTTACTTCTGGATCATTGTAAAGAAGTTTAGCAAGAGTCGTTTTACCCACACCTCCCATCCCCACAATGGAAATCACTCCTATTTTGTTGCCATCATCACTACCATGCATTAAAAATTCTTTAAGTTTTTTTCTGTCACAATCTCTGCCATAGATAGCAGATTCATCTACCACAGAACTTGTAGGAGTTCCATTCCAAACACGACACGAAGCACCTTCTTTCAATCCTAGTAAGTGTCCTTTCTGTGCAAAGCGTTCCAATCTTTCAAATAATCTTTGAATATCAAAATTGATCAATCCGTAAGACTGTTTGAAACTAGAAGAAAGGATGTTCCGCACCTTATTTACTTTGCTTCTTAATGCCTCAGTATTGATTTTGTCTAACAAATCATCAGCTTCAAAGACAACATCCCTCAGGTTATCCAGCCATTGCTTGACAGCAGGATTGGTGATTTGTTTCTCCTCAGCATCATTTAGTACAGCTTGAAGACTCAACAATGTTAATTTTAGATTTTCCAAGAGTAAAACATCAAGCTTCTTGCTCCTAAAGAAATTCACAAACTCAGTAGAAATTATTTTTTCCAGCAACACCTCTACAAAAGCTGATAGGAGGGCTTGTGCGACAACAGTTGCCATTAAGTTCCTTGCTAGAGTCTGATTAGAGAAGATTAATAATTGGTTTACAAGGAAAGCAGTATTGCAGTCAACTCTTGCTTCTCTCAATTTTTGTTACTCTATGGATCAGTTGTTCAATAGAAATATCATATTATCACTCATGCACCATTTACTGTATTGGATAAATCATAAATGCATTCTACAAGTGGCATAAAGTTGTTTTCATTTGGTTTAAATTGAAGGTTTCTTTTATAATAAAGACATCTCATATTTTGTTCATTTAGTTATTATTATTACTTTTTTTTTGAAAAAATCAAACATGATGCATTCAATATAGACTACTCAAAGCACAAGTTGTGCCTAGAGAGTAAAAAATAAATACAAAATAGTCTAAACCATAAAAAGCTACCAACTAAAATGGTGGAAAAAACAAACAAATTACTATTAAAGAACCCATCAAACTCAAACACCCATTTGCTTGAGCATACCACTGATGAAATTCAAAACAAATTTTTTTCACATGTGTTCTAAAGTAATTCCAAGATAATAACTTAATGCTCTCAAAGATGATTTAGTTATTACAAAGATAATTTAGAAGGATTGAGAAATTATTCATTAGAAAATTGTGTAATTCATGTATTATTTTCGCTGTCCTAGATTGAGTGTCACATATTTTTTCACACTACATTTATTTGATTCATTATTTCACACAAAAATAAATAAATGAAAGAGTGTAAGAAATGTTTGACAATTATCTTTATGAACCATTATGTGTTAACTATTGTTAAAGATGCAAAGTAGAGTATTAAAAACTTTAGAGGGATGCACATAAATATTAAAAGTTAAAAAAGTATTTGTTCTTATAAATATATTAAATTTTGTTTTTAATTTATCTAAAATTTTTCTTCAAACAATAGTATCTTAAATATTTTATGTCAACAATTTTGGGTCCTGTTTATAAATCAATTCATATTTATCGTCTGAATTTTTGAATAATTTTTGCATGCATGTTTAGAACATTATAAAAATCTCTCCCACAAAAATTTATAATTGTTTAACAAGAGATAAATTAAATATGATATTTAAATCTTTTAGTGCTTAAAATTCATATTTAATTCATCTTTTGTTAAAAAAAATTAAATTTTTGTAGGAGAGATTCTTATAATATTCTAAATATGTCTTGAAAAAACATTCAAAAATTAGAATGATACTTATGAATTGACTTAAAATCAAAGATCAAAATTGTCAATAGAAAATATTTGAGAGACAATTGTTTAAAGAAGAAATTTAGAAGAACTAAAAACAAAATATGATATATTTATAGAGACCAAAAACTCATTTCACTCAAATATTAATTTGGGGATAAAACTAAAATAAATTAATGTTATAATAAAAATATAAATTGACACTTTTTTTTTTAACAAAAATTTAAGATGAGTGGATGATGTTTCAGTCCAAGAAATCGATACTTACTTTAACATATGAACGGCCTTATGTTAAACACAGTGGGGGTTGGGGTTGGGGTTAGCCCTCGCTATGTTTATATTGTTTTTAAATACTATATTCATAGTAACATATATAGGTAGTTTCACTAATGTCGTCCACACATTCAAAACTAAAACTCACACAATAAAATAAAGAAAGTCCTTGACTTACATTATTTTCAAATTCAATTATTCTATAAAGTGATTGATTTATAATTTTAAGAGTTGAATAATTGTTATACATAAGTGTATAATTAGTTGTTTTTTGTGCAATTTGTTTAAGTCAAGAGATTCCTTTTATACATTTAATAAAGAGAGATTAAATGGTTAAATATTTGTTAAATTATCAAAAAGTGGATATGAAAAGCATAGGAAATGAATGATTAAATGATAGTTTAGTTACTTATATAGAAATATATTTTTATTGACATTGAAAATGATAAACTCATTCAATGTTTCATGAATATGAAAAATTATAGAGGACAATTATGATTAGGGGTGTTCATACCTAAATCAATAAAAAAAAATTGAAAACTGCACAAAATTGAATATTATTTGATGTGTTTGGATATTCTTTTATGAAAACCGTTCGAATCGAATTGAATTTTATTCATTTCTAAAAATCGAACCAAACAGCATTTATAAATTTTAATTTTGTTTTTTTAATAGTATGAGATATTATATTAAACTATTATTTGTTAGCTAGTTTCAATTAGTTTTTAATAATTCCTATTTGTTTAATATAATATATTTCATATCATTCAAATATAATCAATACTATGTTATTCCGTAATATTAATTTTTAATATATTATATATAATATTTTATTTCAAATTTGTTACATTAATGTAATTTTATAATATTATTATTAAAATAATATTTTTATAAATTATAATTTGGATCAACTGAAAATCGATCTAATTTAAATTATACTAATTTGAATTGGATCAGTTTTTTTGTGTTGTCATCCAAACCGAACAGAACCGCAAATATTTTAATCTTTCGATCAGATGATTTTTTTTATCTCAAAATTGATCCAAACTGTACTGCGAACACCCTAATTACAATGAATATTTATGATTTAAAATAATTTTTTTTTTATACTTTTAATTTTGCAAATTTATATATACGTTAACCTCACTACTTAAAATTTCTGAGTGAATACCTATTTTAAGACGATTATTCCGTCAAAAATGATTTTTATTTTTGTCTTTTTATTAAAAAAATAATATTTATTAATTTAAATTGTGGAATATATTCATGTAATACAAAGTTAAATTTATTAAAAATTAAAAGAAAAAAATCTAAAAACAATTTTACAACACCTAAATTAATAACGCAAAACAACACTATAACCACAATATGCATGCTTGAAAGGTATTGTGGAAATTTTTGTTGTTGTTTAGGTCGCATTCATTATAAATAAGTCGGAGTAAATTTTACGCTACACAAACTCAGTGGGGTCATATGTGAAGTTTCAAGGAATTTTTATGGAAATAACCATGCAAGTTCACTTGTCTCCACTATCCCTCTGAAATAGTAAAAAGATTCCATCTCATCTTAATGTCCAACTAATTAATCATCAATAGTCAAATAAGTTTTTCCTAGAAAGTTTCATTGATGTGATGTAGTGTGTATAGCTGAATTTTAGGTTACCACTATTTAGAGAATATTTAGAGGTGTTTGCAATGCAGTTTGATTCGTTATAAGACAAAAAATCATTTGATCTGAAATTTAAAATATTTGTAGTTCGATTTGGTTCGAATATTTCTAAAAAAAATCGATCTGATCTAATTTGAGAGTTTAATATACATCGATTTTTGATTATCTAAATTATTAAATGTAAAAATCTAATTTAATACTTACATTGAAAAACCATATGTACTAATGATACATATATTATCAATTATGACAATAGGCAAAACCTCCTGATTTAACAAGTAATGGCACAATAGGCAAAAAGGTCCAAATTTAACAAGCCACGAGTTATTTTGGTGGCAAAAATTCTTGAACATAGGCATTTTAATTCTGTATAGTTGAAAAAGTTCTGGACAGTAAGTATTTTAACAATTCAAGTGGCTAAAATCAAAATACTAAAATAAAATTCTAGACATTAACCATTTTAACAATTCAAGAGACTAAAATTGAAATACAAATAATAAAATTAATCAAAAATTAATTATTGCGGTTTAATTTGGTTTGGTTGAACTCTAACTATTCAAACGGAATCAAACTGATTGGTTCTAGCACATTGTGGCTCAAATACATTAAAATTAATGATTTTTTTTGCGGTTTTTAATTATAAATCAATTTGCATTTATTTTTTAGATTGGTTTGAATCTGAACATTCTAAATATATACTACATTTATCTTACATGTAACCCTCTTATAAAAAATTATTTTTATATAAGAATCTTTTTAAATTACAAAAAATATTAATTAGTTTTTTAAAAAAATATCCTTAATTAAATATAAAGAATTAAAAGACTAATTACTTCTTTTTTTTAATAATTAAAGGATAATTTTTGAGAAAAAAATGTATATTTTAGAGACAAAGATAATATTTCTATTCATTACTTTTGCTTTATTGGGTTGGGTGAAAACAATCTCCCCAATGTGTAAGAGTTTCTTTAATTTGCATGTACCCAAATAAGTCTTCTTTGCTTTCTTCGATCTTTAAAAAAAATTAGTATAATACTCGTGCTACCGCACGGGTGGTGCGCCGTTTTTATATTTTTATTTAATTAAGTATTTTTTATAATAAATAGAACAAAATAAATAAAGTTAATTATCATAGTCGATAATTACCAAACTAATATATTAGTTGTACATAAAGTTATTAACATCACAAGAAAATAATTTATGATGTGGTTGTGGTTATGAGAGTTAAAATTTCATGAAGATTTATTAGTGATAGTATTGTGGTTGCTATGGAGTATCCCAAATAATATTGATTTGTAGAAAACAATTTTTCAAGACAATGGGCATGCAAATTACAATGAAACCATCATAATAATAGAATTTGAATGCTATTGATTAAGACATATAATAATAAATCATAGTTTACTAAAATATGTTTTACATGTAAAGAAAACATCCATACATTGTCTGTCGTTGTAGGTTGGATATTGATGTTAAATTAATAATGTATCATCAATAACTTTTGTAATGTTGAAAGATAACTTCATTTCTTGTATTTTTTCGCATCAAGGGTCATAATCTGCACCAATGCCATGTAACATAATCTGCATCAAGGGTCATAATCTGCATCAAAGCCCTCTAACATAATCTGCATGTTAATTAATATGATCTTATGATGTAATTTCAATTGTATTTTGATTGTTTGATAAGATAACAGAATGTGAGAAATAGAGTTAACAACATGCTTTAACTTTTAATGGTTGGACTACATTCTCTATAGTATATTCTTTCTATAACATGTTCAATGTAACACTAACCCTTAATAATATACAAATTGTTTCTAATTTATTCCATATGCCTATAAGTTAGAAAATTGTAACCATTTAGTTTTACTTTGATTTGACAATATATTTGAATTATGAAGAACAAATGAAATTACATACTTATAAAATATTAAAAAAGAAGAAAAAAAAAAAAAAAAACAACAACAACAACATCTATTAAAGTTTGATGTACCTTGGAATTGGTTCGTCAGCCTGAACACCACATTTACATTGATAATTTGTAATCCCTTCTTTAGCTTTGACTGTGTAATTAGTGCAACCAAGATAAAATCAACCGAATTTGTCTGGCACAACCTTTGACAGAGTTGCCACAGTGACACAAATCATTTCCTAAAAACCATGTTGTAATTAAAAAAAATTGTAACAATTAAATAATGTATATATCTACATAAAAATAGTGTTATGAAATTATAGTTACATGTCCAATAGCCTTGATTTGGCGAAGAGTTTTAGCTTGAGCATTGTACATAAACTTCTCTTGTGAAGTGTATTGAGATGAAGATGTGATCTGAGTTTGTAGTTGGCTGCCCTGAATGTAGTTATCTATATCATCTATTGCAGGTAACTTGCATTCATTGAAAATTGACTACTTAATAGAAAAAAGATTACTTATAAACAAAACTACTAACAGAAGATGAGTGGTCGACATCATTAAAATCGCTTGTTGACCTCTAATCAGGCTAAATCATAACTGCAACATTTGGAAGACACTTGTAAAGAGTTGGTCAACTTACTGATTTCTGAATTCCTTGATTTGGTGCGTGTTTTCATTGATAAGAAGTTTAGTTTCACTCCATGCATTAGTGATTGTGTGCCTGTTGTTTCCTGCCATATAGAACTAATTAATTAACAACTACATTTAAGTAAATTGTAACAAACGAAATCTTTCATTAAACAATTAGTACTTGTGTTGAATTAATAATACCTTCTGGAGGCTTGACTCGTGCATGGTGGAAGATTATAATGATGGGACCAGAGTTGGGGTGAGCATTAACATAATTAAGGAATTGTGTACCATAAGCCTCCCATAGGGAACAAGTAAGGATATTTCCGCTGATCAAATGAATAATATCATTTGAAACATGCTTTGTATAGTATATTAATTAAATGTAAATATTGTTGTTACCTGAGATCTTTGATTTTGACAGTGACACAAGTTTTTTTGGTTGATGATTTTGAAGTTGAAGAAATGACCTCATTCACTACCCCAATAATATCTATAAATAAAAAAGACAAGTTATCCATTGAAACACGAAAAATATAAAACACATATATATTATTCAATTAAAAAAAATGATAGTATTACCAATTAAGTTGTTAGGAGGATTCTACCCATTTAAAATGGTGCTAAAAGACACAAAACGGTACTCAGTCGATGGGATTTCAGGGAGATCAATCTATTCTTCAAAAGTAGCATAATTGAAAACAATATTGAATTCATGGAGGCAATATTTGAACTGGAAAGTACTTGGAAAAATTGAAAAGTTATGGATGATGTATGTTTGATTCTCTTTGAGTTTGCCCCTCCATTTAACAGAATCATCTTGTCGTATAACAACATGTATTTGATCAGCCTTTTAATAACAAATAATTTATAAAATGAGATACTAACCAATAGAATGAAGATATTTGTTAACCAAACATAAAGAAAAAGTTAAAATGTAGACCTGTTGATCCATCAAAATAACTTCATTGTGCACATTCCCATTTTTACTAACAACAGTGAAGTAATTTATGACCCTAACTGCTATTTTCCAAGTTTCCTTTGAGGTGTTAATGTTCTTCAATGGTGTTGCATTTCTTGTTTGTGAACCGGTGCAAATTTTATAAACATAAATTGAAAATTAATCATTTATTTCAAATTGTAATATATCTCTGAAGATGAAATGTAAAAGATTTGGAACTTAAAGAGTCAAGAAAACCTAAAGAAGTTGAAGATGCAATTTCAGTTTGTAATAACATTTAGAAGTACAAACAAAAAACCTAAAAAAATGCAAAGGAATATGAAATTATATACATAATTTCAAAAATATATATATAATCATAGTGATTATTTTGATTGTCAGAGTCTTGGTGATTAATGTATTTTAAAAGATTAATTAATTTATTTTATAAAATATTAGTTTTGAAATATTAGTAATATTTTAATAATTAAATTGTGTTGAAAAATGTGGGTTTTATTTTAGAGTAAAATGTGTTTTATGGGTTAGGTTCCTATGCAAGTAAAACCTAGTTAAATAATAATAATAATAATAATAATAATAATAAATAAATAAATAAATAAAAAAGAAACGTAAAAAGAATGACCGAATTGCATCGTCTTCTTCCTTCGTAAGCCGCCGCTTCCACAACATTTTCTTCTCCATTTTCTCTCTTCGACCATAACCATTATAGTGAGTGTCGTGCAAAACCGAGACCATATTTGTGATCATTGTGATCTCCTCTTACATTCCCAACCTAATTCTCAAATTGAAACGCCATATTTCTCTTTGTCAAAAATCACACCTCCACCTTTTGATCAAGATTCCGACCACCACGTTTATCACCAACGAAAACCGAGATCATATTTTGACTCCACGAAACACCCTCTTCCATTACTTATGCTTGAAATCGTCAACCGTTACACTTTAAAAAACGGGTTTCCACCGTTGTCGCGGCTGTTTTCTTGAATTTTGGCCAGTACGTTCATCGTCTTGAAAAAATAATATCGTTTTTGGATTCCTCTCGCCGAGACCTTCTAGAAGCACTACTCGTTTGTGTGTTTCGGTGAAGTTGATGTTGGACCCTGTCGGCGCTCCAGCATGTCGGTGAGGCCTTTTCTGATAACTTGTTTCACTTCGTTTTGAATATGTTTCTTCTCTTAATATTTTTATTAATTATATAAAACTGATTTTTATGCTCCGCGTAAATTATCAGCAATATTTCATTGACTTTGCAAATTCGTCGATACTTTTGGACTCGTTCGTTGCGCGTTGTCGAAATGCTATGATTGCTGAAAATTTCTCGAATTCCTATATCGTACGAAAGCGTCAAACTGAGGTATGGGTGAGAGTGAGTTTGAATTCATGAGTCTAAATTAAGTGAGATGAACGGAAAAACCGTATTTCCCATAATTCATTCGGGGTTCGCTACGTACGGCTGAAGTCATTTGAGTAATAATTGACTAATGAGAAAACTTGAATTTGGTGAGGTTAAAATACGAGTTAGAAACTTTTATAGGGTGTTGTTCGATTTAAATTTTGAAGATTGTGTGGTAATTGAATTATTGTAGAATTGTGTATTTGACGTATTCTGTGTTTTGTTTATATCTACCTTGATATTGTTATATGATATAAAATGTGATGAATTGTTATTATTTGCATTTCAATTAAAGTGGTGTGTGTGAATGATTTAGTATTATTATCTGTGAGTGAAAATCATATATTGTTGGAGTTTGTGTATTATGATGATAAATTTTGAATGTAATATATAACTATGAAAATATGCATTAATGATTACTTAATGACTTATGATGTTACCACCTTGATGAATATCACGAAATGCATATTTTGTTTTATTGAATAGTGATGAATTCGACTTGTGCCAATGACGATTCTCTTAATGAAGTAAGTAACCTAGGCCAACGAGGCGAGAAAATAGATGTTGATAATTTTTGAAGTGGAGATTATTTTGTCATCATATAGGTAGGGTCTGACAAGCCTAGTGATTCCGGGGAAGTACAACTGAATGAGCCTGATCATGGCCGTCTGCTGTTGAGCCTTAGGGCAAGATTGTTAGACCTTGGAGGTATTCGGGTGGGGAACTCCTGGGTGACTTAGAGGTAGCACTCCAAATGTCGGGAGCTACCATGCAACACACGTTTACCTCGACTGTCGCGTATATGTGTCTCGGGTTGAGTTGAGGGGATCTATGAGGACATGGCCAAATTGAATTGTCCGTCCACTTGCGTGGTGGCATAGTATCAAGCCTCCTAACCAAGTACATCAGAGTTAGAATGGTACCAAAGAAAAAGGAGGAGTCTAGAGTATAAGAGCATGTATAACATTACTTGATTTGTGTGTTTACTTACTTGATGTTGTGGATTGTATCAATGTTTTACCTTGATTATCCTTGTTAATTGTGATTTGATATGATACGGTGTTTAATATCTTTTACGTGTTCTTCTCAATTATTTTATACTATTACATATTTTTGAAGCTCCCCCTTGGTTGCTTGTGTTTGGCGCTTGCAAGAGCGCAGTCATTTATGGTTATCGGTTGGTGATCCATGCTCTAATAGGTGATACTGGGTGAGAATAATTTGTCGTATTTTGTTGAGTTATGAACTAATTTAGATTTTTGTAAATTCGATCGATCAATTGTGTTATTTTTATCTTTTATTCGGATGTAGAAATTAATTGTCTCTATGTTTAGAGCGTGTTTTTATGTTAGAAATTTTTATTTAATAAACCTCAACTATATTCGATATTAAAGGATTTTTAATTGAAATTATTATGCAAGCATTTTGTGTAAGTATGAGTGTGACGTCTTGAACCTTATAGTTTAAAATAAAATTTGTATACTTTATTTTGGAATTGCTGCGAATCTCTTTCAATACTAACACATTCTACTTTCTATTTCAATTTGGGTTTAGGGTGTCACATAACCTCCTGTAGTCTATTTGAAAAACGAAAGAGAGATAACATATGTAAATGTCCATAGAAGGAAGAACTGAAAAATTAGAATGGGTTTGAAGGAGGAAGTGACAAACCTTGACTAGACTTGTATCACAGATTATGGTAACCCCTTCTTTATGCTGTTCCATTTGCGATTTTCTTCTTCTTGAATCTCTCTGATTTTCTTCTTCGTGAATCTGTTTGATTTTCTCCTCTGTGAATCTATTTGATTTGCAAAAAATTTGGAGTGTTGGAGTGTGTAAACCAGATATATTTCAAAATGACAAAAATTTGAAGAAGTTGGGTTATGTGCAGAAAGCTAGAGTAATTTACAATTGTGACCTTAAATTTTTTTGCAAAGGTTAAATTTATGAAGGACAAAATTGTATTTTTGGTATAGTTGAGAATTTTTATAGTGTATTGTATATGTAGTCTACCTTCATTCTAATGGCTGTGCCACACATTCAAAACAAAATTGTAGTTTTTTCTTTTATTAACCATGAACAACTAGCAAGAAAAATCTCTTAACTAACTCTCAATTTCAATCTCACCTTGTTTTTTAACCAATCTAATAATCCATCAGATGCAACCCTTTTTCATTACAAACGATGAGAGATGGAGATTTATAAAATATGATGACACAATTTGTGAAGTGGATACAACTTAATCATAATTGTGGAGACAATATAATAGCAGAGACAATTTATTAAATGGTGAATCTCATCAGTGACAACTTGTCATGTGTCAGATAGTTATTTTGAAATTTTAATTAGTGAAAATGTGTCTCGTGCATGATAGTTCAATCTCATAAATGACAATTTGTCTTGTATATAATAGTTATTTTAATATTTTTATTAGTAAAAATAGTTCTCGTGAATGATAGTTCAATCTTATTAGTGACAACTTGTCTCGTGTAAAATAATTATTTTGAAACTTGTATGAGTCACAACTTGTCTAATGTATGATAGTTCAATCTCATAAGTGACAATTTGTCCCGAGTATGATAATTATTTTGAAATTTTTATCAAGGAGAACTTGACCCTTGTATGATCATTCAATCTTGTCGTTGACAACTTGTCTCATGTATGAGAATTATTTTAAAATTTTTATCAGTGAAGACTTGTTATTTGTATAATAGTTTAATCTCATAAGTGACAACTTTTCTCAAGTGTGATAGTTATTTTAAAAATTTTATCAGTGAGATTTTGTCCCTTGTATGATACTCCCTCTGATTTCGAATATAAGCAAAAAAAACTAGTCTTTCATGGTCCAAAATATAAGCAATTTTTAACAATCTATACTATATTAAATATTATTTTTCTCATAATACAATTAATTTAATTTAAACTTTCCTACTCCTATTTTCAATGTCATATTAATGCACTTATGTTTACAAAGTATTCTAAGGGTAATTTTTGAAGTTGATTTATTTATTTTCCAATACCAATAAAAATTGGTTGATTCTTTAATATGTGTATCATCTTTTTTTTTTGTGCTTAAATACAAAACCAGAGGGAGTAGTTATTTTGAAACTTACATAAGCGAGAACTTGTCTAGTGTATGATAGTTTAATTTCATCAATTACAACTTGCTCCATGTATGATAATTATTTTGAAATTTTTATTGGTGAGAACTTGTCTCATGTATGATAGTTCAATCTCATAAGAGCAACTTGTCACGTGTATAATAAGTATTTTGAAATTTTTATCATTGTGAACTTATCTCTATAAGAAATACAAACATGATATTATAAGAAATACAAATATAAGAAATACAGTATTAATGAAATTCATATTTACATTTGTATCGTGTATGAACATATTGTAATTAATTGACCAGTGACAAACAATTTTCTCATGGATGGTTTATACAATACATTATAATCAGACTATTAAATTATTTTTTACAAACTTTGATCTAGAAAATATTTAAGAGGTGCACTACTAATAAAATACATATTTCTCTTTTAAATAATTAATTCATGAATGACCATTATTTAACTAATTTATGACAAATATTAATTTATCTCATGTATTAATTTTATTTAATGAGGTTATTTTGTTACTAACAATTAAATATCAATTGAGCTTAATTTTAAATATATATATATATATATATATATATATATGGTAAGCTCGATGCGAGCTAGGTAGTCTGTTTTAACACTTCTAATCACAAATATGATTAGAAATAAGTCGACCTTGGATTCAGCTCGACTCGACTCGTTAACAATTGGTTTAGTTCGAAATTCGACTTGATTTCCTCACGAACTTATTTTTCAGCACGAACTCGGTTCAGCTTGATAGCTCGAATGAAATGAACCAAAAGACAAAAAAAAAAATTAAAGGAACAAATGGTTCCTTCAACTTTAAATTAAAATATTAATAAAAATTAATAAAACATTCACTAAAGCCCATATAATTTAAACTAGCCTTTAAGATCAATTTTCTTAGATCAACTTTCTCATTATTCTTAATTGTCTCATGTGTTGGTGGTGCATTCCTTATATAAGAGAAGATGATAGTGTAAGGAAGTATATTTCCTATATGTGACTTCAATAATAAAGTTGGAGAGAGTTCTTTAAGTGTTAGATTTCTAAGTGTTAACATAAATAACTAAATAACCAACTTTGACTCATAATATAACACTTAAAACAATTTTATTTACCTTCGTGGTATAAATAAGAATTATATACATTATTTCTAACTTTTGAATGACCGAAATTTTATCTCAAAATATTATCATCGGAAGTAGTTGATTTGAGCAACAAATGCTATATATCACCTTAGATTTGTTGATGATTTTTTTACTATGTTAGAGATCGAATTTGGTTTTTCTATAAATAATGAAGTTGTGTGTCTTTTTAGTAACTTTCAAATGATTTAAAAAATATCATAAATTATTTTTTTTGTACGACTCCCAAGTCAAATTTATTTCATACAAAAATAAAATTATATAAAGAGAAAAAAAAAAAAAAAAGATGATGCATTATCAGTGAAAACTAATTTTACACTGATAGAGAATAAGAACAATTGATTTTATCATCTTACTAGATAATTATAATTGAAATCATTAAGTAACCATCATCAATTTTGAAACATTTGGCGCATACGTGACAACTTTTAATTAAAAATCACAATATTTGGGGTCAAAAGTGAAATTAAGTATATTTTCTTAGATTTTAATCTCCACAATATTTTCACTTAGCAATTTTATTCTCTATTAAATCAAAATAAAACGAGATTTTATTGGAATGCTACCAAACTTTATAGATCTACTTTGTGTGTTATGATAGAAACGAGTTCAAAATTTAATTTCTAGGTCTATATTTCTATTAATTTGGTTTATTAAGCTTTTGATGCTTCAAAATTCATATTTAAGTTATCATTTGCGAATGAGATGTTTATAATGCTCTAAATATGTCTGTAAAAATTCATTCAAAATTTCAAATGTTATACATAAGTTGACTTAAATCATATAGGACTAAAAATAAAATTTTTATAATTTTATAAACACTAAAAATATATTTAACCCTTAATTAATTAGCTGTGTCCTTGTTTTCCCGAGTACATGTTCATACCACCAAATCCCAACATTTGATTTAAGTGTATGTAGATTTAAAATTTAAAGTTCCTAAAGAAATATTTCTCAAATTTTTGAGTGGACAATGTTGTTTGCTACATATTGGTATATATGTACAACAGGAATCTCTTTATCTTAAGAAGAGAAAAAAAAAAAAAATAGAGATATGTTGATTTACCATAGAAATGGTGACATAAAATACTTAAAAGAGTATCTTTTGTAGAAAATGTTAGTGTTGGTGGCAATAAAGTAAGAGTGATTTCCCTAGTTAAACTCCTTTATAAAGGGTGGTTTTAAATCTATAAAGATTTTGATCATATTGTCAAAGTTAGTAAAACTCTTCTTAAATTTGTCACTATAAAAGCAACAAATGATAATAACTTGAATACTCTGAAGTGCAGTTGCAACAAAGTTTTGGCCATCAAAAGTTTTTGTTAGTATTGAATGACATATTGGATGAAAATTATGTTGATTGGAGTGATCTAAAAGACATCTTTAATGTTGGGGATCTAGGAAGTAAGATCATCATCACCACAAGGTTTGTTGATGGGAAACAATCTATGAAATGCAACTCCTCATGAATGATTTAGCTACAATGGTTTCATTTCCATATTGTATAAGGTTGGATGAACAAAAGCTCCGTAAAAGTCTTGAAAAAGTTTATGATTTGTCATTCGCTAAAGGTGAATATGACTCGCACAATAAATTTGATAAATTGGCTGGATTAAAAGATCTACACATTATCCTAGCCTTACCTTTTCAAAGACAACAGTTTGATTGTTACTTATCAAACATGGTATCACGTAACTTGTTGGAACCAAGTTGGTTTTATACTTACAGTTTTGATGTTAACAAAAATATTTTATGAGAACAATATATTTGATTTCACAGAGTATGAAAAAAAATTTGTGTTTTTGAAGAAAATCTAAAATAAGATTTGATTCAGATTTATAATTGAAGAAAATCTTTGACCAAGTTAAAAAAAAGATATTGTCAAGATTTCAAGAAAATATGATCAACATCTTATCTACAAGAATATATGAATTATTTACAAGAAGATGTGTGATCAAGATTTATCTACAAGAAGATATGAATTATGTATAAGAAGATTTAATCAAGATTTATCTACAATAAGATATGAATTTTTTGCAAGAAGATATGATCAAGAATTGTTTACAAGAAGAAACACTGACAAGAAAATACATTTATTAATTACAAAATATATGATTCAGATTATGACAAAGGAAAAAATACTGAATTGGACTTAGTTATATTCCTACTTGTGAAAGTTCAGGAACCGGTCCAACAATATAGTCCTACCCAGATCAAAGAAAGCAATAGGAAGGAAGTTTCATATGAACAATTTGCGAAAGCAATCTTAACAAAATACAAAAAGTATCAATATGAAGAATTTACAAACTCAATCTTAACAAAATACGAACATTATCAATTTGAAGAATTTACAAACTCAATCTTAACAAAATTTGAACAGTATCAATCTGAATAATTTACAAACTCAATATAAACAAAATCAATTTAGAAGAATTGCTCATATTGGATTCAGAAATAAAGAATTGGCTAAAGAACATATTATCAAAAAATATCTTGTTCAGAATTATTTTTGAATAAGATCATTGTTGACCAAGCTAGGAATCAAGATATAATTCAAAATTAAACAAGGACTAAATTGAAGCCCTAATTTTTTCTATAAATAAATACTTAAGGATGAAGAAGAAGATCATCGAAAAATCAAAAAAAAAAGTAGAAGAACTTAAGCTCATAATTCCAAATTTATCTTAGAGTTCAAAGAGAGAAATACTTGTTTGAATGCGAAATATTTTCTGAGCGTTTTTCTTAGAGTGTGATAGTCATTGTTATAATCAGCTTGTTAGAAGCAACTACTCAAGTTCCAAACTTTTTTATTCAAACCCGAAAGTGTTTTTAGTGTGCCTGCAACAATTTGGGGTTGTCAGATTGTGTGGAGAAAACTTGGCTGGTAGAGTCAAGGTGTGTGTTCCTCAAAAGTCTATGATTGTCAGGCTGTTTGGGAAAACTGGCTTGGAGGATTAGATGTTTTGTAATTCAAGTTGTTGAATTAGTGGATTAAATCATTCTAAGTGAATGGACGGAATGTAGCCAATTTAGTGGTGAACCAAGATAAATTACTTATGTCACTTTTTTTCTACACTCCTTAGTTTTGTTATTGCTTCTACACCAAATAAATCACCAAGTCTTAGTTTAATCAAATAATGAAAAAATTATCAACTTAGGCAAACACAATTCAATCACCTTATCGTGTTTGCACCTTCAATCTTTAATGTAGGGGATCTGGGAAGTAAGATCATGATCACCACAAGGTTTGTTGATGGGAAACAATCTATGAAATGCACCACCTCATGAATGATTTAGCTGCAATGGTTACATTTCCATATTGTATAAGGTTGGATGAACAAAAGCCTCATGAAAGTCTTGAAAAGGTTCGTGATTTGTCATTCACTAAAGGTGAATATGACTCGCACAATAAATTTGATAAATTGGTTGAATTAAAAGATCTACACATTATCCTAGCCTTACTTTTTCAAAGACAACAATCTGATTGTTGGTTATCAATCATGGTATCACGTAACTTGTTGTCAATAATAAAACATATAGGTATGTTGTCTCTGTTGAACTACATGAGTATCATAGAGTTGCCAAAATCTATTGGGAACTTGAGATACCTACGATACTTGAATCTCTCCCACAATATGATTAAAAGGTTGCCTTTAGTTCCATGCAAACTTTACAATTTGCATACCTTGTTGTTGTCAGATTGTTCGAATCTAACTAAATTGTTAGAGGACATAGGAAAATTGGTGAATCTTTGTCACTTTGATATCACAAATACTTATTTGAAGGAGATGCCCAAACAAATAGCCAAACTAGAAAATCTCTAAACGTTGTCGAACTTAATTGTCAGTAAACAATGGGATGGATTGAAGGTTGCAGAGATTGGAGAATTTCGCCATCTATAAGGGAAACATTCTACCTTAGGTCTACAAAAAAATGTTAGTAAAATCTCTGATGTTCTTCAAGCTAATTTGAAGATGAATGAACAAATTGAGGAGTTAGAGTTACGTATGTATTGGCCTCCAAATTTAGACATTCAAAGTGGTGTACTTGAACATTTGCGATCATCAATAAATTTGAAGAAACTTAGATTTAATGGCTATGATGGAACCATCTTTCCAAATTGGGTGAGTGATTACATAGCCTGAAAGAGCTATATATTGAAAGAATGACACTAGTAAAGAGTGATGGAGCTGAATTCTATGGAATTAATAGTTGGCCTTCATTTTAACCATTTCCTTCCTTTGAGACACAACACTTTAGAAAGATGTGGGAGTGGGATGAATGGAAGTTGGTTGAAGGTACAACTACTGCGTTTCCTAGTTTTACATGTTTGCCAATGAGTAAATGTCCAAAGCTCAAAGGGAACATACCCCTTGGGAAAATTGGGTAATAAGAAATAACCCATTATTAAAGGGATGCAATCATTAAGAATTGGTATTAAGTTTTATGGAAGTAGTAGTAGTTCTCTTTTGTTTCAACCATTTCCCTTATTAGAGAAACTACACTTTAAGGATATGCAAAAATAGGAGGAATGAAGGTTGATTGGAGGTAGAACTATAGAGTTTCTAGTCTTATGCATCTGATAGAGGAAAGTTGTCTAAAACTCATAAGAAATATACCCGACAAACTTCTTACCTAATTGATATTCAGTTAAAAGGGTGTCCTCTATTGGTGGAGTCATGGGACTCAGATAATAATAGAAACATTACAATTATAAGTCCACTAGATGTACTCATCCAATTAATGATCCCTCTAAATTCTCTTCGAAAGTTGACTATCATACCTATTGTCCTTCTCGAGAGACGATCTACCCAAAACCTTATTATCTCTCACTATCTATGATTATAATAATATGGAATTCCTTCCTCATGAATCCTTACACAATTACACATCACTAGAGGTTTTGAACATATCTTGCAGTTGTAATTCAATGAAGTTGTTTACCTTGAAGTTGCAATGTCAATCACAAGAATTAGGGTTTGAATTGTGATCCCTTTTTAAAATTTAATTCATGCACTTAAATCTCTTTAACTCAAGAACAATTTTGGTTGAAATAAATTAATCTCCATAACCTTTTTGGATGTATTAGTTCAAATAATACATTTCAACTTATAAGCAAGTGAAATGTGACTAGTGAGTGGAAGATAAATATAGATAAGGGATAAGAAGATCAAACAAAGATTATCCTGGTTCACCCAACGTGGGCTACATCCAGCCCTCACAATCTATGAAATTTTCCACTAATGTGCTCAACACCATAACGTTTTGCCTTGCACTATCTTTCTTGATCACACTTTGAACAATTACAACATTCACCTTTCAATCTTGAAAGGAATTTCTACAGTCACATTTCAGTCCAGAAATGATATTTACTAGTAACTTTCAAACTAGAATGGATTTTTACAACACACTTAATCTAACTTAAGAGATAGTCTTGAGTTACAAAATGATGTGTATGATAAAAAGTGTTTGGGATCTAAAATTTCTCAACTCTTATTTGAGATTGATTAACAACAAGAACTTAGTAAGATTATCCACAAATATAGTTAGAAAACTAGAGTTTTGCTTGAGAGAAGAGCTTTGGAACTTGAGCTTTAAATGATCAAGTGTAGATTGATTGCTTTGGAAATCTTGAATTTTCTTTTGATTGATCTTCCTTTTATAGATGAAGATACGCTTGAAAACTCAAATAAAGTTGAATATAGTCGTTAGACATATTAACCAAGTGTCAAATTTGATTTAAGCACATTAAACACGTGTTTATATTACTATCTAGAACATTCCTGACCAACCTAGAACGTTCTTGCTTTGAGTCTAAAGGAAAATATGAATAAGTGTCACAATGAGCTGTCAAATGTTAGTTGACATTGTGTTTGACCAAAAGCATGCATAGCTTTCTACATTAACAATGTTAGTACAATGTCCTTGTGTCCTTTTGACCTTGCTTATTAGTCTGGAGATCAATATGAAGATTGTTTTAATCATTTGGGCCTTCAATTCGAGTCATTTAAGTGTTCATTTAATCTTTGCAGCCTTATGTGTGAATTTGACATTCTTAGCTTACAATTGGACTTCCCAAATTGATATGTATTGACCGTGTCTTCATTAAGGACACCCATAATGTTTTTCTAAACATTCTCCAATCATTTTGACATTCATTTTGAAGATTCTTCAAAAACTCTTGGACTTTACAAAAGTGGATTTTTTTTGTCTTGATAGGGAATTATATGGGACCACAAATAATGATCAAAACTTTCTTGATTTCTTTGAAAAGGGCCACATGATTTTTGCATGAATATGAAAGCTTATGCTTGATTTCCTATCTTTGAATAAATCACTCAAAAACACAAGTTAACAGATAATATGATCATAATTATAATTAAAAATTTAATTAACTATTTGATTATCTTCCAAACAACAATTAGGAATTTTTCCTAAAAATTCTCCCTCTTTTTGATGATAACAAACATATTAATTAGATTTCGAATTTTGATTTAAGCATGATATTAAGCAAAAAAAATTTCTCAAAAAAACTCCCCCTCAAATTTTGCATCCATTACGCAAACAATCATTTTTGAACCAGAATATCTTTTTTATTAATCAAACTTTATAAGGATTCATACATATGGTTCAAAAAGAACAAACATTGACTTGCAGAATATTAAAGCAAAGAAGTATATAAGGAGTTTTTCAAAAAAATACTTCTTAAAATTTAAATATAACTTTTCTCCATCCCCTTTATCACAACAAAATGAAGTGGGAGGAAACAAACACAAAACATATCAGAATGACAGTGATTGTGAAGAACCATCAAATGAGGAAGAAATGGAAGGCCTTGGCATATTAGGAAAGGAATGAGGAGGATTAGGAAGAAGGGGATTAAGACCTAGTTTTTGTGCAGCTTCATTAACCATACATTCCCTTAAAATAGCATCTTCCTTGTCCTGATGAATTTGTCGATCAATGATAGTTTGAAGAGCAGTAAATATCTTTGAGATGTCCTTCCTTGTCTTGGATGTATCACATTCAGGAGAATTTTGGGAAGCTGGAACTTGTGTGTCATTTATAGTTTGGTAAAAGTTGAACCAATAGTTGGAATGGGATAAACTGTGTATTTTGTTGAGCAACAGTGGGAGTAGTTGAATCAAAGGCAGGGCTAGCAAAAACAACATTGATACCAAAAAGAGAGGATAAGTTTACTTGGAGAGAGAAGAAGAGGAAAGACATTTGTGAAACTCATCCAAGGTTAATTTGATTGGATGTTTGTCCTTGTAAGATAGAATTTTGCTTGGAGCTAAAACTTGGTGTTCTGAAAACAATTAGAATTCGATGATCAGGACATAGTGAGGTGTTTGTAATCACGAGTGGTGGAAGTTATCATGTTTTGAATGATGATGTAGGGCAAGTTTAATTTGTGGTCGTGGTGATAAATGATCAGGGCATCGTTGTTAGAGATAAACTCATGACTTCCACAGTGAGGGAGAACAGAATATTAGCTAATGCTATTGAAGATTTTTGGGAGAGGTTTTAAATCAGCATACACAAAGTTAATAGATCCTAGAGTGAAGAGTTCATTGAAAACTTCATCTTTTTGTAAAATATGGTGGATCTTGTACAACGAGAAATACAAGAAATGGAGGGGGGTTGAATTGTGTTTTATTTTAAAACCGTTTTAACAAGACTAAAATAAAGTGATAAAAACATAACAAACAAACAAAATGACACAACTAATTTATCTTGGTTCACCATCAACATGGTATCTACATCCAGTCCCTTCAATCTAAAGGATTTAATCCACTAATTCATCAACTGAATTACACTTCCACTAAATACCTACTAGTCAAACTGATTGTGTTCAAGTTTTCTGTAAGACCCTTAATTTTAAACTCTAAATTATGCAATTTTAGTATAATTGGTGTTGAATTGCTGAGGCATTTAGCCCAATTTTAATTCATTTTCTGAATTAAGTACAAAAAGCATATTTTGTTAGAGTTTGTAATATGTTTATTATATATATATATATATTTGAGACTCGGTTAAAATTATTTGTCGAAGAATAATTTATTTATGTTGCGAAGGAATTAATACCGGGCAATTTTGTTAAAAATGTTACTGGTCGCTGAAAATTTTATCTGTCAATTGAGTTGCAACAAGAGTAGATATTTTTATCAAAATAGTTGAGATGTAAGAAAAGTGATGTGGTAAGAGTATTTAGATATCTGTTGGTTTGGTTTAAATATTTATATATATATTTTGGTGAGTTAGTAACATATATATATATATATATATATATATATATATATATGTTAGTGTGTTAGTAATGTTTTGTAGTATATATATATATGAGAAAGCAAGGCAAGCAAAAAAAAACATATTTCCCTCATGCGCTCGCGAATTCGTTCCCCTTCTTCTTCTTTTCTGTTTCGAAAAGGAAAACCAAGTGTTGGTGGTTTTCAAAACCGCCAAACACAAACGCTCACTTCTCACCTAGATCTAAGCCTCCATTCGAGAAGTGACAGAAGGGAAAGTTGCTCCTTGCCACGCTCCGGTGCTAGTGAGCTAGCTTTCGAAGCGACGACGTGAGCAAAGTTTTTATCGGAATTAATCGTGGTGCCGTAATTGGCTGTTAAAGCTACCGTTGAGGTAAGAGCTCTTTCCAAATTTTTAGCTTACATATAGGACTCTATATGTGTATTTGTGGAGTTTGAATTTGATGAAGTTTATGTGTGAATTTGGGGAATAGGAATTTAATGTGATTAATGTGTGTTGTGGAGATTAAATTTGGTGGTTTATGTTTGGAAATATGGAGTTTTGAATTTGGTGACTATGGTAGAAAATTTTGGAGATTTAATATAGGTGATTTAGGTTTGAAAATGTGGAGTTTTGAATTAATGTGATTTATGGGTGGTTTTTGGTGGAAAATGAATTGATGAAATTTGGTATGTATTGTGAATTGAATTTAATGTGATTTGTGGATTAAATTTGATGTGGGTATGAGGAAAATCTGTTTTGAGTGTACTTTGTGAAATGTTTGAAAAACCATTATTGTTAAATGAGTATTAAAAAAGGGGAATCTTTTAATAGCTGCATTTACGTAATGGTTGTGGTGATTCATGTTTGGTGTGATTGATGTGTTCATAATTAATATTATGAAATTTTGAGAAGTGTTTTATGTGTGGATTTTGTGGGATTATGAGTAAATATGTTTGAGTATGCTCTGTGTTGAATTTGAAAAATCATTAGTGTTAAATGAGCATTAAAAATGGGGAATCTTTTAATAAATGCATTTACTTAATGGTTGTGGTGAAAAGAGTCAGAGTATGCTCATGCATTTCATAGTACATGGTGACCGCGATGGGCCATGGCGATAGTGGTGATCGTGATAGGCCACGAGATGATGCCATGTGATTTGTTGGTTCATCTTATCCTTACGAGGATTATCGTGTTGTGCTGATCTGTGAGAGATTGCACTCTAGAATGTGCTGATCTGTGAGCGATTGCACTCTAGAAAATAGTGTAAGGCCCGTGATAGGCTACACTTGAGTAAATTGTGCGGGCTTGTGATAGGTGGCACCTTGGTAATTTGTACTAGGCCCGTGATAGGCAGTACAATTACGATTTACGCCTCTTCGATGAGGGTTCTTGTTTGGAATTCTGGAATCATGTGCATTGGCATATACGCATTGCATTAGGGTGTTTGGCACGTGAGTCATGTTTGATATACTGTGATGGTTGTATATACATACTCAATTGTTGTTTGTGATTGTGCCGTAATTGATGATTGTGATTGTTTGATTTGGTGTTGAAAGTGTTGAATGATTTCAAAACGTTTTCAAAACTAAAAATCTGTAATTTTCACAGTTGTATTCGAATACAACAGGGTTGTATTCAAATACAGATATGTTGTATTTGCTACTGACTTGTGAATTCGCACTTGTATTCGGCTACGAGGATGTTGTAGTCGAATACAGATATCAAATTTTTGCCACTGACTTCGCACTTGTATTCGGCTACGAGGAGGATGTATTCGAATACAAAAAGTGCAGGATTTTTCACTGTTTTCGCATCTATATTCGAATACGACAAGTCTGTATTCGAATACAGTTGTGCTGTTTTTGCTTATGATTGGTGAAATAATGTTGTATACGAATACAGGGATGCTGTATTCGAATACGACAGTGCAGTTTTGTCCAAAACTTCATTTTTCAACTTTGATTATGCATGTTTGGCACATGAAAACCCTTTCTAGATGTATGCTAAGTTGAAAGGTTATTTTGTGCATTTAAAATTTAAATGATATGTGATATTTGTTAATTTCGGTTGGTGACCTTTACAATTATTGTGGAAATCTGGGCTTTGCCCTCATATGAGAATCAGGATCGTCCTAAGGTGTGGCATAGCTACGAGTTTGGATTTGTGATCGAAAGCAGTGGGGCTTGATGCCGCTCGTGGATTCTCAGTACCCAGTCGCCATCAGTTAGATTAATGATCAGCTTAGGGTTTTATTTAAAAACTTTATTTATTTCCCTTTCTTATTTCAAGGTTGTTGTTGTATAAAGGGAACTCATGTATTTGAAACAAACTATTTTAGCTGGTGTATTTTATATTTGGATATTTTGGATTATCGTCTCAAAAACCTTTTTAATTTGTTATAATTATGATGTAATTAATTATGACTTTTGTCGTTCATGTTACGACTGACATTTTATCAATTTATTTTTGAAAAAAAAAATATACCCGCGCTGTTAAAAATTGGGGTGTTACATTTTCTCAACCTTCTAGCTTAATACAGATATGTTGTTAAGGGATGCAACCACTACCGGGCTATATTACAAAAGAATAGGCAAGATAAAATATTAAGAGCAAGGGTGCAGAGATGACTATATTGTGCTTATTGCAGTGTGTTATTGTTTGTGCTTTTCAATAAGGATTACACGTCCTTTTAAAAATATCTTTAGGATTTTTGGTCGTTGTCCTTATTGTAAGAAATCATGTATCATGAAGTTTCGTTTCACTTCTTCTGAGATTGATTTGCCATTAAACCTTGTCAAAAATATCTTTGAAATTGATTGAGCGAATCTTGATATGGAGACTGAAAGAGCAGAGGATATTATGATCAGAGTATGTCGCATAGACCTTCAGATAAATACGGATTCATAGTGTTTGGCAGAGGATGCGCAAAAGTTTTGTCTTCTTCAGAGTGTTGTCTTTTCAGAGCGTTGAATTTCATCAAAGCCTTGAATATCATCAGAGCATAGACTATTAACAAAGGTAGATAATCATATGGTTGATGCGATTATTAGAGGCAGACAATCACTTGTTTGTTAAGGTTATTAGAGGTAGAGAGTTAAGATGCTTGTTGTGATTATCAGAGCCAGACTAATAAGAGCATTACTTGTATTATATAAAGTCACCAGAGATGCATTTTAGAGCGCGTTCACCAGACTTAGAATATGGAGAATGTAGTGGAGTCTTGGTCTTCGTTTAACTTGGATCAAAAGATTAAAGGATGCAATGTGAACTCATATAGAATAAACTGATCTGGAAACTGCACACTAAAACAGAACATTGGTGCTTTAAATTGTTCCCAAACAATAATTTGTTATCATCAGAACAAGTCAAAGTCATAGTTTTTCAAACCAACTTGGTTATAACAGATCCTTTAGTGGGAAGATCCCTAATTTTAGCAAGAACATCAGGCGTTATACGAATTTCTACCCTTTTGAATTTTGTTACAATCAAAGCTTTGTCAGGAAACGGTCGGGCTTTGCAGTAGAAAGCACATATAACTTTTTGATGATATTTATCAAAAATTTCCAAAATTTTGGACCAACCTATAGCTTTTGTGTAATGTTTGATTGGAGTTCTTTCAAATTTGAGATTTTCAAAGACAAAAGTTCTTCCAATATCTACTAAGTTTTTTCATGATCGGAGGAGATAAGGGGTGCAATGAAAATTTTGGAGGTTGCTGTTTTTAGTGGATTTTTTTTATGATTTGGGTTTTGATGGATAACATTCTTGAGTTTTTTTACTTTTGTGGAGAACGTTCTGGAAGTGTTGTTTTTTATGGAGAACGTTCTGAAAGGTGTTTTTTGTAATGGAGAACGTTTTGGAATTTGGTTTTTCGTGTAGAACATTATGAGGGCTTGTTTTTTGGGAAAAAAAATATTTTGGTTTTCTAGATTCTTCTTTTTTGTGTGTTTTCGTATGGAGGATGAGGATTTTGAAGTTGTTATGGAGGAAGTTTTGGTTGATTTCTTTTTGGAAACAAATTTTAATGGTTTTGAAATTTGTTGGGTTGTGTTGGAGGTTTCTTTTGAAGATGTGGGTGGAGTAGATTTTGAGGGTTCAATAGGTGGCTCAATTGATTTCTCTAGTGGTTCAAAAAGTGGTTCAAAAGGTGTGGTAGTTATCGGTAATGGTTAAGAGGTTTTTGATAAAGATGAAGACGATGGAAATGATTCAAACCTTTTACGTGGAGAAAATTCATTGCCAGAGTTGCATGAGATGGTATAGATGGTTGTGTCAATGCTATTTGATTTTTCTGGAAGTACCAATGCCAACCACCATTCTCATAAATCTTTTTTTTTTAGGGAGGATCGTCTGATTTAACTTGTTTTGACTTTTTGTGAAGATGTAGTGGTGTTTGGGTTATGGTTGGAAGGTTACATTGAAAGAGAGGGTAGAAAAGTGGTGAAAGGAGACATGACAAGGGGATGTGGACTGAGTGCAGGAGTGGTTGAAAAATAAAAGAAATGGTTTTTTCTAAAAGAGGATGATTCTAGAGGAGTAGGGCGACGAAGAGGAGATGGTGTTTGAGGTTTGGGTTTGGTTGGTGCCTTTTTCCCAAAGGATTTTGTTGGAGCCATATATGATTTTTTTGAGTGAAAATTTTGAAAACTTGAAATGGAGGTTGTTAGGAAGGGTTTGAAGAATGATAGAAGATAAAAAAAAGATAGGGAAAAGTCATCAGTTTTGAAAAGAAAAAGAGGGATGCACGTGTGGAAGTTGCAGAGGTAAGTGGTTAAGATGTGATTGCAAACATGGGGAAAGAAAACATAAAACAATGAAAATTGAGTGGGATTTTGAAGAGAGAGATAGAAGAAAAAAAATGAAATGACAATTTGAAAACAGAGAACGTTCTTCTAATGACCAGAATGTTCTGGTTATATTTTTCCTTAACAAAAGTTTGGGTTTTTTGTTATGTTTAATTTTTCTTTAATAAAATCAAAACGGTCTTCTACCAGGGGTTTTGTGAAGATGTCAACAAGTTGATTTTCAGTATCAACAAAAATTAATTCAACATTCTTTTTGATTCCATGATCTCTAATAAAATGATGTTTAATTTCAATGTGTTTTGATCTTAAACGTTGAATGAGATTTTTTGACAAATTAATTGCACTTGTATTATCACAATAAATTGAAACATTTGAATATCTTATAGAAAAAGTCTTCCAGTTGATTTTTAATTCAAAGAACTTGAGAACAACAATTTGCATATGAGACATATTCGGTTTTAGTTGTTGATAATGCAATTGTATTTTGTTTTCTGCATGACCAACTAATTAGGACTTCTCGAAGAAACTAACATGCACCACTTGTGCTTTTTCTTTCAATTTTGTTCCCAACATAATCAACATCACAATAAGCTATAAGATCCAAATGTGAACATTTGTTATATCAAGTCAAAGTGATAAAGACAAAAGAAATACAAGTCAATGATTGTTCCTCTGAAGACAAAAGTAAATAGCGCTACAATGATTATCTGGCTCAGACTAAAAACCATCTTGAGCCTCTGACTCAAAGATCAAAATAAGAAAGCTCCAAGTAAAGCCTCTAATAAAGTTAATGATCTGGTGTAAGTTAAATCCCCTATTGAATAAAGAAAGAGAATATGCCAAACAAGTTCACAATGACTCTAAAGAATATGTTGAAGCTATGTATGACTCTGATGAACGCGCTCTCAAACGCGTCTCTGATAAATCCATTAATACAAGCTCGCTATGATAATTCTACATCTAATAAGTGTGACAAGCATTTGATCGTATGACTTTGATACAAGTCAATTCTCTAATATAAAGTCAACGCTCTAATAAAGTCAACACTATATTGAAGTCAACGCTCTGATAAGAAGTCTACGCTCCGACATCCTCTGCTCATTATAATGGACTTATCCTCTAACTGAAGAAGTGCATGACATCTTTTGAGATATGTCTTCTTAATTGAAGATACACATAATTAATTATGAAGATATATATGGATATGTCTTAAAGACTGATTTGCCATAAATGCTAATTAAAAATCTTCAACGATAACATTCTCAACAGATACTTCTTCTCAGTATTTAAGTAGAAACTGATCAATCAATCGAGTAGAAGAGAGAAAATGAAAAAGACAATGTGTTAAGAATAAATTTTGTAAAAGGCTAAAACACACCAAACGAATGAATGAAAAATCCTCTCAATAGAGAGTTACTAGAATTGATGTAAATCAGTCAAAGTGTTTTCATACACTTGAACTGATATAGGATTTGATATGTAACATCCTCTCAATGAGAGTTAGAATCCTAGAAACAAACTTTGTATTAATTCAAACACAAACTAGAACTAATGTAAATCGTCCAGATAGTGGCAACAACTCCTTCGTCCTTAAGAGGTATAACAATACTTATGAATTTACTGTGCAAAAACACAATTCAACACCTCTTTTTTGTATTTTCTAGCACCTTCAATTAGTATCAGAGTTTGGTCTCTTGAGTGATCAATTTACTGTGCTCTAACTCTTCATTCTAAACATAAGAATATATATCATGACTTCCATAATGTATAGATGAACTAAGATAACATGATTCGGTTTTTATCATTGTACATATAATTCATATTCTTATTAGCTTTTGTTATGAGATTCACTTCGACAACCTTATATTTACTCTTTTAATTTGGGTAATGTTAATTAATGAGTCAATTTTATTCTTTTAGTTTGACGGACCAACCCTCCGTGATTGTTCCGTTTTTTCAAAGTTAAATAAGATGGACCAATTTAAGTATGCAATTTCAAACTTTCAATTCAAAATGTCTTAAATAATGAATAAATTAAATTGTTTTAACGGATTTGACCGATTTTACTACCTTATAAAATGATAATAGATCACTCATTATTTAATATTTACTTTTCAATAGATAAAAAAATACTATCGAATTTCCACTTCTAGTAACCTATTTTTCACTGCCGAAATAGATCTTCAGGTAATTCCATGTGTTTTTGCAATGACCATTCTTCCCAAAAAAAAATAAAAAATAAAGCGGTTAATAAAAAGGTAAAACTTGCCCGCGTTACGCAGCAAGAACCTAAATCTGGTGGATGAATCATGACCGTAAGATCAGAGCGTGATTAATGGTTCTGTGATGGGAGCTTCGGTGACCATTGCAGTTGACTGTAGAGGATCGTTCTCAGCTTCACTTGTGATCTGGGATGGTCTCACGGTTGTCTGACAGATTTCAATCTTTTTTGCGTTGTCGTTCGTTTTGATTCCGTTCGTTTTCCTTTGTATATTTCTCTCACTCAAACTCTCTTGCTTTCTGCTTCAATTCAACTCTTTGCTTTTTAGTGCGCCAGGTTTCGTACTCGATTTTCCTTTTTATTTTTATTTTTCGACATTTTGTGAAATTAAAATGAGATTTTATTTATGTTCTCCTTTTCCACAGAATCACAATTCGTCAAAAATCAAGTCTTAGAGGTTCAATAGAAAAAGTGTTTCTGTTTCAAACCCCATCATGGTAAGTTTCTTTCTTTTTTCCCCCCCTTTCTTTTCATACTTCAATTTTTTGTATGCAAAAATCAAACGCATTAACCGTTTTTCTGTATGAGTGTGTGCGTGTGTATGGTGCGTTTGGATAATTAATCCCTTATACCCACTCTTGTTTTTATAGCTTAATTGAATAATGCGTTTATTAGTTTATTTATTGATTGGTTATAGGTTAGGGATTTATATAAGGAAGTAGATAATTTTGTTTATCAGAGCCTATAGTATCAAACTAGATAATGTTTACCTGGTGTGGCTAACTTGATTAAGTGGTTGTTTGGAACTGCGGTATAAACAAAACTCTCGAGTTCCCAAGCATTGTGTCTGTGAAAATAAAGAAGCTACAAAATGTGGCTTTACATTGGACGCACGTTAGGTGTGCTGCTACCAATATGAAAACAAACAGTCTCTAAGTAGCGCCGAGCTTGTGGGGGAGGATTGTGGTTTGATCACCGCAAAAGTCAAAACACATTCGTGGGGAGGGACGGAGAGCTTTAAGTTGCAACTTAAGTACCCGAGCGGAGATTAGTCTCCTAGCTGGTCCAAAAGCTTGTGGGGATACTCTGTGGAGCCACTGGAGTGCTAAAGCCCCTAATTACAGTGGTTTCATAAAAAAAAAGATATTTTTATTTCCCCATTGTAAAATTTCATTGATTATGTGTTGTCTGGTTTATTGTTAATTGTAGGAGGTATTTAAAAGGGCCATATTACAGCCTGGGCCACCTGAAAGTTTTGCTTTGCAAACTGTTCAAGAAGTAATAAAGCCTCAGGTATATTCATTCTTTTGATTTTGAAATTCTTTTGAGCACTGTTATTATCATTTAGTGACTATAGTGGTGCTATAGCGTAGCAGAATTTGATAAAACCACAATATGTGATTTAGTACAAATTGTTGTCAAATAGCGGCACTGTAGAGCTCCAGCATTGCGGAATTTGAGCAAACTGCTATTTTCTATGATTGACAACACTGCCTTTAGTTCATTGGAGCTTCCCCGTTAAAATCAGTTTATGATTCATTGCTTACAAAAATATCCATATAAGCTTATAAGTGTTTATGCAGAAGTTTATCCAAACTGGTTCTAACTCCATTCCTGTACAATAACAGTGCAGATTTATAATGAACAATGCTGAATTAATTTCTATAGTATGGATGTAGTGGTGATTTTGGCATTTTTTTTTGTTTTGGGTGGTGCAAAGGGAAGAGATTTGTATTTAAGGCACTGTAAGGAAAAAGGGAGAGAGACTCTTAAATTTCAGAAGGGTTTTGGTTATGGGATATGTATAACTTAAGAAGAGTACAATATGATTGTCTTTTGATGTTTGCATGGTGAATTTGTGACTGATTGACAGCATGAGCCCGAGGTTCCCTTTTCTAGTAACTTTGATATGACATTGTTAGAGGTTGTGTTTAATTTAATCGATTTGTGATTAACAGAAACAAACAAAATTGGCCCAAGATGAGAATCAGTCCCTAGAAAACATTCTACGGCTGCTACTTCAGGAATTCGTGGTATGTTTAACTGCTGCCCTTGTTCATAGGTTACTCTTTTTTATGTGCTAATTGAATATGTAATACCAATCTAATTGGAATTCTACAAATTTCTTAATGTTTTTTTGGGGAAAATCCAATCGTTTTTTTTTTCTTTGGTGTGTCTTTTCTGCTTGATAAAGAAACTAAAATTTATTTTACTTTTTCTGTTAAAGGTTTCGTCATGAGCCGGAGCCTTAGTTTCATGGTAGACATAATTGCTATGATTCTATGTTAAAAAGCAAGAGAGATTTTAATATTTGAGAGATTTTTAGAATACAATATTGTACTAATTACTTGGTCAAGAAAAAAATATTTTACTAATTACTTAGGAGAATGGCTTTGATGCATTATACATTTTTTATGCTAATACAGTGGTTATGGAATGATACTTATATGGTTATACTCTTTACTTTGGGCACAATGCAATCATTACTTATTAGCAAAACAGTTTCCTTGTTACTATAATGTAATGTGTGTTTAACTATATTTGCACTCAGTGCTTATTTTCTTTCTCAGTAATGTTAGACATGTTTATATTTAGCTGAGATTTATGTATTTCATGACACAATCTTTATTGCTTTCTTGCCAGTGCCTGTACTTACCAATTGCCATTGGCTTGCATCCTTTTAAGTATTTTCTTTTTACTCTTTTATTTGTTTTTTGCATTAAGATATAGTCTATAGTCTATTAAATGGTGAAGTATACAGTGTTATCAGGTGGCTTAATCGATTTGTATAAAGTGAACGTGTAAACTAAAAGCAGCGTTTTAAGAAAACCATTTCAAATATGGACTTATCTAATGCAGTAGCTGTTTCTGTTCCCCTTTTTGTTTTCTTGTATCCTTGTTTATGACTCTTTATGGCCTGTATTATTTTTTTTGCACATTGGTTCAGTCAGCAGCTCTACAGAGTGGGGAGAAAGTAATGCAATTCGGGCAATCAATCGATGCTAATGAAACCACCCAAGGCCACATTCCTCGCCTTCTTGGTTTGTGCACTATTTACGAATGCTTAAATTCAATACAGTCAAATCTTAAACATTTTAATTGTAAAGTCATCTTGTGATTCTCTCCTACTCATGTTTGTATGTGGTTTTTCACTTTTCAGATATAGTGCTATATCTGTGTGAGAAGGAACACATTGAAGGTGGTATGATTTTTCAGCTGTTGGAAGACTTGACAGAAATGTCAACAATGAAAAACTGCAAGGATATTTTTGGCTATATAGAGAGTAAACAAGATATATTGGGAAAGGTACATTTCTCATTTGTTTGTAGCTCATTGTGCTTCTCTAATTAATGATTTATTGCATAAGTATTGTATTGTATAACTGACCTGTATTTATGTGGAACTTTTATGTTTGCATGGCACACAGCAAGAACTTTTTGCTCGAGGAAAACTTGTGATGCTGAGAACCTGCAATCAACTTCTTCGCCGTCTTTCAAAGGTATTAAACATAATTTATGTCCTATTATATTTAAAGCTTTAAAGTTGATTATTGTGTCTAAAATCTAAATGCTAACATTCCTGCTTCCTGCATTAAGGATTTGTTTCAACTTTGAGTGCTCAACTGCTCATTTTGTCTTTCCTATTTTCCTCCCTCCCTCCCTCCCTCTGTCCCTTATTTCTTTCTTGCTTTCCTTTCTCTATGATAAACTTCTCATCAGCTTTGTAGTATTAAAAGAGTATAATTTATGTCAGGATTGTGTAGTATCGGTTATTTTATATGAATGAATCGCTGCAATTGGGTATGGGTGTTATATAAGGCTACATAATTCAATGTGTTGCTATGGGTGTTATAGGCAAACGATGTGATCTTTTGCGGAAGAATTCTCATGTTTCTGGCCCATTTCTTTCCATTATCAGAGCGATCCGGTACAGTTTTGTGAAGTCTATCTTAACTTCTGGTTTAGATTTCATTTTCTTGAGTGTCGTGCCATTTTGATGTCTTTGATAAACTTTTGCAGCTTTAAATATCAAGGGAGTTTTTAACACATCGAATGAAACAAAATACGAGAAAAAACCCATAGAAGGTACATCCTTGCCTATTATCTTAGCTTGCTTGATTTCCATTCTTATAAATACAAGTACTTAGGTTAATTTTTTTTAATTCCAGCTAATAATTTCTTTTCTTTACTTTCCAGGCATATGTATTGATTTCAATTTTTATGAAACATTTTGGGGCTTACAGGTAGGTCTTCACATAAATTTTAATTTTTAACTCTTGATAGGGAGGTCTCTTCCATTTTCTCAACTTGAGCTTTGTCTTGCTATTTGACATGAGTTTTGTTAAGAGTCCCATGTTGGATGAGATAAAGCCTAAAAATAAGGTTATAAGGGGGAGACATCCCTCACTCTACAAACCGGTTTTTTAAGGGTTTAGTTAAGCTCAACCTAAATTCTAAGATTGTATCAAAGTCTATCCAAGATCCATTGGGCCACCCGCTATCGTGCCACTTGAGTTACTCTCTAGATGTCTAATCCTCAGGGTGAGGGGTGTGTGCTACGAGTCTCACATTGAATGATATAAGGCCTGAAAATGAGTTTATAAGTGGGAGACATCCCTCACTCTAAAATCTGGTTTTGTAAGAGTTGAGTTAGGCTTAATGCCTTAATTTAAATTCTAATAATTTTCAATATAAAATTTGTCATGAATGGTTCTACTACATGCTGCAGGACAGTGTTTTTTCTCAATAAAAGAACCTAAAACAAATATTTTAATCAGTCTCAGTTTATTTGATGCAGGAATATTTTTCTAACCCAGCTTCTATAATTCACGCTCCACTAAAGTGGAAAAGATTCACCTCCAGTTTGTCGGTAATATTTTATTTCATAGTTTCTTGTGTGCATGCATGCATTTTTTCTTCTCATTTATTGAACTGCTTCTGTTCTTTGCTTTTTACCTAAGAATTTTTGTTGTATAAAAGGTTGTACTGAATACATTTGAAGCACAACCTTTAAGTGATGAAGAGGGAGATGCTAATAATTTGGAGGAAGAAGCAGTTAACTTTAGTATAAAATATCTAACAAGCTGTAAACTAATGGGTCTAGAGGTGAAGATTTTACCAAGTTTTTTATGCTTACCACTAAAAATGTGTGATCATTTTTCTGTTGAGATTTTCAAGTCCTGACTCAATATTCCCTCTTGTTTGTTTCCTGTTATCGCGGAATTCCTAATAGTTGAAGGATCCAAGTTTTCGACGCCATGTTCTTGTGCAATGTCTCATATTGTTCAATTATTTGAAGGTAATATAATTTTATGAAAACTAATTTCGATATGATGTATTTAGTATGTAATCCATATCAGCTGATGGTTTCTCTTTCATTTGCTTTTAGTCCCCTGGAAAAGGTGACAAGGAATTGCCATCTGAAAACATGGTTAGTACTGCCTACTTTGAACTCTTTAGGTAACGCAGCTAGATTGGCTGGCGGCTAATTTTTATACTTTTGGATATGAAAACATTACATTGGGAATTTTTATACTTCCTTAGCACTTTATATTTGCTAATTGTTATTATTGGCTTACTTGAAATGATGTCTACTGTATCACTTAGGGGGTATTTGGTGGGGAGTTTTTTTTTGGAATATTCTAACCTTTAATTTCGTAGTCTTAGATTGCCATGTTTGATATGAATGCTTTAAAAAAAATCACAGGAAACAAACATTGGCTGCATTTTTTTAAAATATTTTGTTTCCTAGCAATACATTACCAAATGGGAAATGGGAATCCAAGCCATTAACTTTTCATGTTTCCTGTTTTCATTTCCACTTCAACTAATAAACATAAGGTAATGTAGATCTAATATTTCCCTCACCATTTTCTTTTACAATTTTAAAAACAAATCTACTATTTTCACAAATTTTGATAATGTCAGAACATTGTTTTCATTGTTTCTAAAAATGTATTCTTCTGAACTTGACTTTTATCGTCTCTCTATCACAATTGTTCACTACACAAGTCTTTCAGCTCCTTGTTGACAATTTAAAATGAACGCAAATTTTTACAAACTGAACGTTTTTAAAAAGTAAACAGGCTTCAAGTTTCCTGGTTAAAACAATTCGTTCAACAAATGGTTTTTTTTTTGGCCCTAAAAGCAGTATTTAGATGTGGTAAGCATCTATAGTTTTTGTAAGTTTCTTTTCTTACAGTATTATCCTCCATTTTGTTAGATATCAGATTGTATGTACAACGTTGAAACATCTCCTTTGTTATTTTTGTCTTTACTTTCCTGCCATCTGAAGAAACATGAACTGGTTTTTATCGAAGGAAGAACCTTATTTTAGCTTTTTCAATAGTGATTAAAGCTGCTGTTTTGATTGAAATTGCTTTGCTTACACGTAACCATGTAATGCATTATCCTATTGTGATTCAGAAAGAAGAGATTACATCATGTGAAGAACGTGTTAAAAAACTTATTGAAATGACTCCACCCAAAGGGAAAGAGTTCCTTCACAAAATTGAGCATATATTAGAACGAGAAAAGAATTGGGTGAGCATCCTCCTTAGCACTTCCTACGTCCTCTTGCGTATAATCATGTGATTGCCGTTTATCATTAGTATCAAGGATATGTTTACTATCTGTATGATCTCATTCTGTACTTTTTTAGGTTTGGTGGAAACGTGATGGCTGCCTACCATATGAAAAACAACCTGCGGATAAGAAAGCAGTACCTGATGGGTCGAAGAAGCGGTATGCTTGTTTAACAAATTGTTTATTGTGTAATAATGAGTTAGTTTATAGGATTAGAAATATTTCATAATCTCCAAGAAGATAAGAAGAACGAACTCCTTTACTCTTTGAGGTCTTTGTTTCTGAATTAAAATATTTATTATATATATTGTAACTTTCAAGTTCATTAAAGTAAGTGTTTTGCATAGAACTTCACTGTAGGTCACCAAGTCTGGATAATGAACATATTTTAAAACTTAAATGCTCGAAACATAGAGGGAATATTTGTTCAACTTAAAAAAATAGTTAACCGAGTCAAAAAACTAGGTAGCTCACCACAAAGAAAATCATTTCCAAGTAGGTGTTACAAGCATACACGATACAGCCAGGCAAAAACCATAGGCACATGAGGCGCTTTGTGTTTTATAGAACAAAATTAGTGTCTAAAGTCTAAACATTGTATATTTCTTTCTTCTATTCTTATGCTGCTATTCTTGGTCTTGTTCACCATGCCCAGAATGTCTGCTTAAGCTGTTCTGTCTCTCCATTTTCAGTAAGCCAAGATGGAGATTGGGTAACAAAGAACTGTCTCAGTTGTGGAAGTGGGCAGATCAAAATCCGGTATGTTTTTATTTGCAGAATTTGTGGCTTGTGCTATATATGCCAGGTCTAGTTCTGTAGAAGTTGACTCTTATGGATGCTGAACACTAGGGTCAGAACTTAGAAGTATGCGTAGATAGTGGCATGGCATTCTATACCTAACATTCTTAAAATTTGGTTCGGCCTAAATCAACCCGTACAAAATCAGCTTGTAGTGTGAGAGATGTCTTCCACTTATAAATAAATTTCCAAACCATATCTCAACTGATGTGAGACTCAACAAACATCAAAGTGCTCTGGTTGTAGGTTTAGACTTTTGAGTTGCTTAGTCAAGACCCATGCTTCACAATGTGTATATATCTTCCCTATTTTTATGATAATTCATTTATGTCAATATAGCTGTGAATGAAAATAAAAAATTGAAAGCTGTGGTTCCTCTGATCTCTACTTACTAACTGTTGGAAAGCCGCCTTAATTGTGGTCCGCTCCTAGCAGCCTTAATTGCGGAAACTTTGTGCTGCCTTCATTACATCCTCCACCACCTTCACTGTGCTAGGTGTGACTTGTGAGTTGTGAGTCGGTGTGTTTGTCTCATATTGACCAAATATATGTAGTATTTATATAAGGCTTGAGCAGTCCTTATCATTAAATTGGTTTCGCAGATTGAATTAAGCCCTAAGCCAAAATTCTAATGTTCTGCTTAGTTGATTTTTTTTTTCTTTGGTTAAAAAGCATTTCTTCATTTCCATTGTATTGGTCATAATGTAGAATGACTTTTCTAAATTATCGATTTACAAGAAGTTTCTTGAATTTCCAGAATGCTTTAACTGATCCTCAGCGTGTTCAAACACCTTCAATTATGGAGTACTGGAAACCCTTAGCTGAAGATGTAAGTTTTCCTTATTGAGCAACAATGGACATTTACTTTTTTCCATTTCCTACCTCCACTCCATTGTTTAATATTGCAGGGTTGGTTATTATGATTTTTCCCATTGTTCGAGCTGTATCTTTTTTTTTTTTCATTTTACTTAAATATTGAAATTTTTTGCATTCACTAAATTTCAGATGGATCCTTCTGCTGGAATAGAAGCTGAATATCACCACAAGAATAACCGGGTAATCTCCTGTTTAACATTTTGTTTTCAGTAGTAGAAATAGAAATTTTATTTTAGAGAAATTAAGGACAGGACATCAAGTTTGAGAATGAGGTATTCTAAAAAATTTCATAAATTAAAAAACGCAAAAGAACAAAAGCATTAATAAGGTAGCAAGGCTGTGTCCAATTTCTCTACATTTTGGAGATGTCAATGTAGAAACATACCAATGTAGAACAAGAGCGGCATCAAAACAGCTATTTATCCTATAGCAAGCCCAGTAAAAATCCATTGTAATATGGCCTTCTCGTTGCAACCATCATTGCAAATATCTGCAACATAGCACCTCCATAAACTAATCGTTCCTCATTTAAGTCAAAACCAATATATTTACCAAAAGAAAATCTAAACTTTTTAGGTGCACTTTTATCTTCTAATAGTTGGCCTCCTATTTTAGAGTATACATTTTTATATATCTTTCTTTCTTTTTGACTCAGGTTTATTGTTGGAAAGGTCTCCGGCTTTCAGCACGGCAGGACTTGGAGGGATTTTCTAAGGTAAGCTTACCTTTTTAATCTTCATTTATTTTCTAATATAAAAGATATTTTCTAATATTCTAACAGTTTGCTTAACTTTTTTGGAGTAATTGAAGTTTTATATATATATTGTTGCAGTTTACTGAATATGGAGTTGAAGGGGTTGTACCACTAGAACTTTTGCCACCTGATGTCCGAGCTAAATACCAAGCTAAACCAAATGACAGAAGTAAACGTGGTAAAAAGGAAGATGCAAAAAACACTGCTCATCAAGTTGAGGAAAATCAGGTTTCTTGATTCAGTTCCAACTTCCCATTTTTCTTTTTTAATTACATCTGCTCAAGAGAAATAACTTTTTATAAAGGGTTGTGTAGAATTTAGTGGTTCCAACTGTTGTTGGTTGCATGGTTAATGTTCTTTGGTTTCTACCAACCCCAAGAAGCCCTAAATTGTTGTGAGGATTTTTAATTTCTGTTTTCCTTTGCGGGAAAAAGGCTTTGATTGGTTGCTGTTTTATCCTTGTGTTTCTATGTCTATGATTATATTTGAACTGGAGCTAACAACACAATTTTATCACAAGAGATTAATGTGTTAATATATTTTAAGCTGTTGGTTTTCGTAAGTTGTGTGAATAAGATGCGATTTTCTTTATGAATTTGATTTTCTTTATGAATTTGAAACTCGGGTATGCCTATGGCCATGTAGCCTACAAGTATCTAGCTTTCTTGGAAAGAACCCGGTCTTCTCCCTTAGTACATCTTTTCAACAGGTCCTCGATCCTCATAACCCTGTGAGAATAAAGGAGAATAAAACACGCACACACACCCTGACACACAAAGTATGGTAACTAGAGAGCCGAAATTACATTGCATGGATACAGGTATGGGATTTATACAAAATTGAAGTTACAAGTATGCTAATAAAAAAATATTTTATAATATTAAATAAAATAGAATTTTAGGATCCCGCTAACATGGGCCTTGGTCCAACCCTTAATATGACTGCTTATAGTCGGGTCTCAAGATTGTAAGAAGATTTTGCTTACTAAACCATCAGACATCTTCACTTACATCACCAATTCCCTCTTGTCAATGTAACCAGAAGAATACAATGCAAGGTGTATATGAAACCATGGTTCCATCTCTAGTTGGATAGTCATGACCATAATGTTGTACTCTGGCAATCCAGCCGTTGCTTACTGTAAGACATGAGTTTATTGGAGATGCCCCTAGGATATTCCTCTACCCGACTACTCTTGTGGGCCCCAACTAGGTTAACGTATCTCAGCAAAACAATCCGCCACTCCAGCTCCTTCTTTTAAATATCCCAATCCCTAACAGACATGAAACGATGAAGGAGCCGATGAGAAGAGGTATCAAATAATCTAAAGAATAAACCAGTTATAGATGGTTGAAGTAAGGGTCTATGCTTGGACTGGGTGCATATTAAAGGGAGCAAGAATTTTGTATAAACAAGGTCACATTGTATAAAGATAGAGATTTGAGAGGAAAAAGGATTTAAATAACTAGAAATATTTTTTTTGGTCTTAACCCTCTATTCTCAGGGAAAAGGAACCCTGATAATCCAGAGTTTAGTTGGGAGGTAAGTAAATTCTAGCAAAAGGTTGCTCCAGCCGGAGTTCGAACTCAGGTTCTTCTGAATGATTCGTCCACTAGAATTGGTACTGAATGATTTGATCGATTAGACTAATATGTATCATTTCTTACAAAAAAAAATACATTGATTATAGTGATTGACTATCTAATAAGTATCTAGAAGCTTTCCTAATTTAATATATTACAAATGGAAAATCAGAATAGAACCAAGAAATATATATATATTGGGAAACTAGGAAATGTGATATTTCATTGCAAAAGATATTCAAAGAATATTTACATAGCGAAAATTAGGAAAGTAATTCACAGGGTAATAATGAAAGTATCAATGTGATCAACAAAAGGATCAATGAAAATTATTTTTGTAAGGCACTTGGGGCGTACCCATAAGTACCAAATGCCTACCATGTTGGGGTACAATCTATTATGTGTATGGCTTTAAATTTGGAGTATCCGTGTTTTATTGCCTTCTACATTATGCACCTTCATTTGAGTGTATTTGGAGAAAATCAAAGTAAAGTAAGGAGAGAATTCGAATGATATTAGCCATAGTTAGTTAGGTTAGGCTTAGGCCTATTTTAGGTTAGAAAATGAGAGAAAATCAAAGAAGTTAAGTGTAGAGAGAGAATTTGGAGAATTCTGAATATGATTGCTAACCTTCAATTGAGTATAGATAGAACTTTATGTAAAGTGGCATAACTGCCTTCTTAACTAGCTGAATGGCAACAGAACTCTGTTACGAACTAACTCTTCCTATATTCAGATATAAGGCTTACACGAATTACAAATACGGAAATACATAGATAACATAAACTACATTTTGTCACTCAAATACTAACTATGGAGTCCAACTAACGAATCCATCTTTAACTGCAGTATGCTCAGCTCTATGAAGCACTGTCACAAAACATCGAATACAACACTAACACATAGACAACAATAATAATTTCAAAAAATGGAAGTGATTGAATGTAAGTATGTAACCACATGTGTCGGTGTCGTGTTGGTTTCTGATACTGACATGTGTTAAACATTGGACACCTTCAATCTAAAGTGTCAGTGCTACATAGGGTCTGTTGAGTGCCGACTGTTATCTGCATGCATCTATCTATTTCATTCTACTGCTCTCTATTGTCTTTGCTCTTCTCTTTATATTAAGGATGTGTAATAATAAATCAATGTTAAATGGATTCTCTAAAATAACATTTTGTCATTATTTTTGTTGTGGAATAGATTGCTACACCTGCAGCTGAGATGGATGGTGAAGGCATTAGAACGGATACCACAACAACACCAATGGAATATGATACTGTTACTCTTCCTGGTAGTCATGGTGGAACCTCAACTTCTGATGAACTACAAAAGCTGAGCTCAGATACTGATAACGGGCTGGAAGCGGGTCAGTTGGAAGCGGATGTTGAAGTTGAAGCCGGAATCATAGATGAGACTGATGCTGATGTTGATTTAGATGCAGTTGGCTGATAGAAGAATTTCAGAGGAACATTAGAATAGTAGATGCCATCATCCATTTTTTAGTGACAAAGATAGCTGCAATCAACTTTCTTCCCCAAAATTAGGTCATGTTAAAGGCATCTTGTTTTATTTCAAATGACATGAAGGAAATTATTTTGATTTATTGTATAACATCAGTTGGAAGTGGTTTTCTCAATGTAGAGTGACAATATAAATATTTGTACTTGTATGGTGAAAAAATGAAATGAAATATATTCAATTAATTTTTCCATTACATGCTATCAATGCAATTATTTGAAACTGATTTGTTGTCTAACACTTAGGATTCTGAATTTGGATCTCTTATATTGGAATTCAATATGATAGGATAATGTGGAAGATCGTTTGATTTTACATCTTAAATATATAATTAGATTTTAATGTTGAGATCTCTTGTACACTTTCATGTTGAATTTTTAACATTAAAGGATCCAAATCTGTATGGTTTCCATCTTCCTTTGTTGATGAGCGATGGGATATAGAAGGCATGTGGGAGTGAGCATAGTCAGGTGTAATTTATCAGAGTTAATGTGATAAATTTGTTTTTCCTCTTTACCGTTTCATTAAGTTATGCTAGAGTATAAAGATATTGGGATTAACTATTCTTAACCCCAATAATCCGGAATCACGTGTAGAGCTAAATAAAGTTTGTCTAAAATTATTCTAATCAAGGTTGGAATTTGAATTTTTTATATGTTTTGTCGTTTATTGAAATTCATTGATCTTTTCAAAAGAATCACTTTATTAGTATTAAATAGAGTAAATATTCATTATAATCTTTAAAAGTAACAAGTGGCGTCACAGTCGCCTCCGAAAGAAGAAAAATTATTTAAAACTCTCTAAATCTTACTTCCGTTAGTCGTTTTGGTCCTTAAGTTAATTTTCCATTAGTTTAGCTGAGATGTCATAATTTTTGATATGTAAGATGTTAATTTGACATAAAATACACAAGTACTTTTAGCATGTGAGAGTGTCATTATTGTCATAAAGGTTCATAATTAGATTTTTAAATAACAATTAATTATTTTATAAAAAAATTTGTTTTAAAATGGATATGAATGTAAATATTTTAAGAGTACTTTAGTGACCTTAAACACAATGATAAATGAATGAAATTTTGTATGTTAATAGTAGTTGATTTACGTGTTATATATACGTTGCTGAATTACGTTCACAATTAATTTTTAAACAATTTTTAAATAAACAATAATTTTGTAAATTTCATTTAAATTTATTGAAAACTTATAACATCACAAAATCTTTTTCTCTTTTCTATTAGACTTCTATATTTTGGTTCATGCAATGGTGGTTTGGTGATTCTTATTTTAAAACAAATAATTTTATTTTTTAGCAATTGGAAATAAAATAAATTGAAAAAACTACAACCATGTGAAAAATATAATCAGGCATGAAAACAATTAAGGAATGCATGTAAATGGAAAAATATATTATCAAATAAGGAACAAATGACTTGAGAGTAAAAAAATGTAAAGAGCAAGTGATCTCGATATTTGGAGTGCATTCTTTGAAGGTTCTTCTAGAAAGGGTGTTGTGTTTAGGGAGTTTTGGATGCTCAATGTTTGCAACTTTATAGTTATCTTTAGACCTTTTTGTATCATCTTGCATCCTAAAAGCACTTCTTATGCTCTTTAGCAGTGTTCATTGTTCAGTAAAAACATTTCATATTAAATTACGTTTGGATGAAAATTAAATGCACACTTAATAAATAAAAATTCTCCTAATAGAAACATGGAGAATTGAAAGAAGATCGAGAAAGATACAAAATTTCATTCCATCAATACTAACATACAAATTTCATTCTTCATGTTAGTGTTTAAGGTTACTTTTTTTCTTAAAGTTTATTATAAAAGTGCACTTAAAAATATTTACTTATATATTTTTTTTATAAGATAATTAAATTTTATATAATAAACTAATTATAGACTTTTATGACAATGAATTGTAGCATTGAAGAACTTCAATGACATTATCACGTGGCAAATGACACTTGGAGTGTATATCATGCCAAATCAGTGTGTCACCTGTCAAAAATTATCACAGCTAAATAAAATTAACAAAAAATTAATGTTAGAAACTAAAATGACTAATGAAAGTAAGATTTGAGGAGTTTTAATTAATTTCTCTTCTTTTAAGAATCATTGTATTATATGAACATTATTCTATACTATTATTTAATACATATTTCAAATCAATCTAGTTTGAGGAGTCTTAATTATACTCATATTCACGGGTATACCTATCTTATTGTCTTAAATATTTTAGAGATTTTATTTTTATTTTAATAATTGGATTTTAATTAAAAAAAAAGTACAATTTTAATAATTAAAAAAAATAAAAAAAAATTACGTTTGGTCCTATAAAAAATTTATTAACTTTTTGGTCTATAAAAAAAATTTATTTACTTTTACTTCTTATTTAAATTTTTTTTGTAAAAAGTTAATATTTTTAGTCACTAAAAAAACCCCTATAAAATCAAAATTAGAACTAAAAATAAATTAAAAAATTTTAGATACTAAATTTGACAAGTGATGATTTTGTAGAAATTAAAAACATATTTAATAAAAAAATCCACCTCATACTCATTTTATTCTATTGAAAACGTTTTAAAGTCGAACTGAATTCACGTGGATATTGACCATGCTAAGTTAGGTTGATGCTAAAAAAAATACTTGTATTATTTTATTTTGCATACCCAAAACTATTAGTTTTGCACATTTGATTCAAATACAATTGTTCCCTTCTTTGATTTGCTCTTGCAACATACACAATGACTTATATCGGGAAAGATGTGTTCAAGAATATTGATGATAAGTATGGATGACAACATGAGTATCTATTTGAATCATCATGATTTGGACGGAGAAAACATGCTTTTATTGGATGCAAGTGTGAGTGCAAAATTTTCTTGATATTAAACTTAGAGACGGGCGGATTTGGGGATGTTGATATACACCCTGCACCCACCCCCGAACTCGTCGTGCTAGTAATATTATTGTTATTTTTAAATTTTATATACATGTATATATTTAATATATTTAATATTTTTTCGATATTAAAAATTATAATAATCTCTCTAAAGAAAATATGATTTTAATATTTTTTTAATTTTATTATTGTGTAATAATAATTATTTTGTTATATTAATTATAATAAATATGAATTTAAATTTATTATTTTATATATATTAAGGTGTGGGTGTGGACAGATAAATCCGAACTCCATAAAAACAAAACTCGCTCCCGCCTTGCTCCATTGTTATGCCTAATGATCGTTTGATTATTCAAAATTTTAATACATGAAATCACATAGAAGAAAATTATAAAATATGTTTGTAATTTATTCTATATATATAATATACAATATCAAAATTATGTGGTTAAATACATTCTCATCTCAAAATATTCATGTAGTTCAATAAGTTTTTGTCTCCAAATTAAAAACATGGCGTATTATTTGATGCTCAATTTAAAAATTTGTCAATTTTTAACTTAAAAATTCAGTTTTAGTCTTCTTTTATGTTTGTTTAAAAGACCACAAACACATATTTCAAAAAAAGAAAAATGTTAAAAAATGTCTTAAGAAACTTGTTAGTATGACTCTTAAAAATATATGATAAAATTTTTTTAGTTAAAATAAATTTTCAGTTTCCATAAAATTTTGAAATTTCATTTTTAGTTTCTGTTAAAAAAGCACATGTTTTAGTCTCTACAAAATTATTCTACATCCTATTTTATTTTTTGCTGAAACGAAATATATTTTAACTTTTAAATTTTTTAAATGATTTTTTGTAAGTATGTTTAGAACATTATTAAAAGTTCATCCCCATAAATATACATACAATTTTTTAAATACCATACGCTCAAGATAAAAGTTCTTAAAATATGTACCTAAAAATTAATTTTTCAGATCATTTTTTATGGAGAACTTTTTATAGTGTTATAAATATGTATGCAAAACAATCATTTAAAACTTGATGCTCCAATAAGAACTAAAACTACTTGCATAATAATTTTGTAAAGACTAAAATATGTGATTTATTTTTATAGGAACTAAAAATAGAATTTTATAAAGATGAAAAACTTATTTAATCTAAAATTATATTATAAAATTTTGGAAAAAACTCACGTTTTGAAGGCCAGCTGAAAACAAATTTTATGAACTTTTTAAGGATTAAAAATAAAATCTAATATTCATTTTTATTTATATGTAAATAATAAATAATTAATTAATTAAACTTAAATAATCTGCTCCTGAATTTGGATCTGGTATCAACTGCTTTAACTCAACTTTGGTGACTTTCTCAACTAATTAAGTGAAGCATCTACCATCATCATCATCATTATTATTATTATTTAGTTTTTAATTATATTTAAAGCTGAATCATCTGGCATATTGATGGCATTAATAATATTGAACTGGTGAAACTGTCTATCAAAGAAACAAATCATTAAATCGTTCAACGTGTATCACATGTGTAATTTTATAATACAACAATTGAACAAAGTAGTGTTCAATAAATACTTTTTAAAATATATTTTCTAAGGCATTTTATTTTTAATGATGAAAATTTATATAAATCCCATTAAAACATTTTATTTTTGTTAGATGAAAATTTATATAAATCTCATTAAAATATGTTGTTTCATATAATTTTAATGAAATTTATAAGTATTTTAATTAATCAATGTGTTAAACAATATATTTTAATTCAATATTAAAAAATTTGTTATAAAATATAGAACAATTGTTCGGTCTAGTTTCAGTTGTATATCAGTGTGTAGCAGTTGTTTAGTAAACATTTCACACATTAAACATATAAATGAAAGATAAAGAGTAATATTTTAAACAAATTACTTTTATCAATTATTGAAATATTCATCATTATAATTAATGCAATGAAAAAGATAATAAGTTGATATTGATTTATGTATTCTCGTTTTAAATATTTTATTTGAATTATACATAATTTAAAAAAAAATATTAGTTGTATTGATTTTTAAAATAAAATAAAATTTATTTATTCAAATGTTTTGATTAATTGTAGTAAATAAAGAATTTAATAAATTAAGATGCAATAAATAAAGATATATTAATAAAAAAAAAAATTAGAGTATAGGATAAAAAAAAAGGTATATGATTGAGTATAATAATAACTTAGATCTTAGACAACAAAAATATTACTATAATAATAACTATAGGATAAAAAAAAAGGTATATGATTGAGTACTATATAATAATTAATACAGCTTTTCCAATCTGTTCTGAATTTTTCATCACTATTTTTGACTTTTTAAGCAACTACTCCAATTTCCAACCCAACCCATTTTGCTACATTTTCACATAACTTCAATCAACTACTCTTATTGCATAGGTATGTTTCATTTGCATCTCAAATCAAACTTTTATGTCATAATTCTTTTGTTTAATATGAATATTGTAACTTAGTTTCTTGCTTAAACTTGATTAGTATTCCATAAATCTTGTTGGTATCTTTGTTTTCATAATCAAAGTGATTGAGTTTAAGTGGTTAATCAATTTCAGTTAAAGATAAATTATTCGGGAAAGTTTGAGTTTGAATCTTAGCTGAAACAATTTTTTGCCAATTGCAGTTACATTGGGCGTATTTGACTGCAATTTTTCTCAATATCCAGAATCATGTTGTGATTTAAAAGTCTTGGTTCAATTGTTTTGCAGATCAAATCAAGAAGCTTGACAAGGATGGATACTATTGCTAGCGTAGCGTCAAGCGTGGCTTTACCTGTGCTGCGGCAATTTACTTATATATTGATGTACAACAGTTACCTCCACGATCTCGAGAATGAGATTCAGAAGCTGCAGAGGGAGGAGAAAGAAATGAGGCACACTGTTGAAGCTGCCAAAAGGAACGGTGAAGAGATCGAAGACACGGTTCGTGACTGGTTTTCTAGAGTGCAGGCAGCCATAGAAGAGGCACAGGCATTCCTTCGTGAAGAAGATAGAGAAAGAGTTGGATGCGTAGATGCGGTGTACTCAAGGTACACAAGGAGTCAGAAAGCAAGAAGCTTGGTGGATCTTTTGATTGAAATCAAAAAAGAAACATTCGACCGGATTTCGTACCGTTGTGCTTTGAAATGCAATTTCAGTTCTGGTGCTAGAGGTTATGTGGACTTGGAATCAAGAACAACAATGTTGAACGAAATTCTTCGTGTGTTAAAAGAGGATTCTGATGTTCACATGATTGGTGTGTATGGAATGGCAGGGATAGGTAAGACTGCATTGGTGAAGGAACTGGCGTGGCAAGCCGAGAAAGAGGGTTTGTTCGATGTGGTAGTGTTGGCTACTGTGACGAATTCTCCTAACGTGACAAAGATTCGAGCTGAAATAGCTGATGGGTTAGGGCTGAAGTTTGATGAGCTGACTGAGGTGGGACGGGCGAGCCGGTTACGCCAAAGGATTAGGCAGGAGATAAAGATTCTTGTGATACTCGACAATGTTTGGGGAAAGCTTAGCTTGAATGATGTCGGTGTTCCTTTCGGCGATGATCGTGGTGGTTGCAAAGTATTGGTTGCATCTAGAGATCTTAATGTGTTGACTACTAACTTAGGTGCAAAGAAAGTTTATAGACTTGAAGTTTTGTCTGAGGATGAGAGTTGGAGTTTGTTTGAAAAGAGAGGAGGGAATGGTGTTGAAGATGTTAGCATTAAGCCGGTAGCGATGAAAGTGTCGAAAAACTGTGCTGGTTTACCCCTTTTGATTGTTAATGTTGTTGAAGCATTGAAGAACAAGGATTTGTATGCTTGGAAAGATGCACTTGAACAGATAGAAAATTTTGACTTTGATGGATGTTTTTATTCTCAAGTTCATTCTTCTATTGAGAAGAGTTATGATCATTTAGAAAGTCAAGAACTCAAAACATTCTTCCTTCTTTTAGGTTCAATGGGAAATAGTTACAACGCGAAAGACTTGTTGGTGTTCGGTTGGTGTTTAGGTTTGCATAAACACGTTGATACGTTGACAGATGGAAGAAACAGGCTTCACAAATTGATCGACGACTTGAGAGATGCGTGTTTGTTGCTAGAAGGCGGAAGAGATTCGGTCGCAGCGCTCAAAGTTGTTCGCATCATGGCTGCCTCTATCGCGTCAAAGCTCAAGCCGTTCTTTACCGTTGAGAGAAACGCCGAACTGAAAGAATGGCCGAGAACCGATTTCTTGAAAACTTGTCATCATATTTTCTTGGATCGGTGTCGCATCCACGAACTTCCCGAGAGGTTAGAATGTCCTAACTTAAAGATACTCAAACTCAACTCTCAAGATAATAACAATTTGAAAGTTCATGATAATTTCTTTGATCATATGAAAGAACTTAAGATACTAAGTTTAGGAAGTTTGAATTTTACTCCATCACTTCCTTCATCTATTTTCCTTTTAACAAACCTCCAAGCACTTAATCTCAATAAATGCATGTTGCAAGACATTGCTATTGTTGGAGAAATCAAAAGTTTAGAGATTCTTAACCTCGAAAAATCTGAGTTTAAAGAGATCCCTGCCGAAATAGGACGATTGACTAATCTTCGGTTGCTAGATTTGACCGATTGCTCGACGCTAGAAATAGTACCTCGCAATCTCATATCAAGTCTCACAAGCTTAGAAGAACTCTATATTGGAAACTGTAATAGTATTCAATGGGAGGTTAAGGCTAATGGAATTGAAAACCAAAAGAATTGTTCAAGTTTAAGTGAGTTAAGAAATTTGCATCAACTTTCAACTTTGAATATGCAAATAAATGATACTTCAGTTTTTCCTAGAGACTTATTTTCCTTTGGAAGACTAGAAAGTTACAAGATTTTGATTGGTGATGGATGGAAATTTTCTGAGGAGGAGGATTCTAAGAACTACAAAAGTTCAACAAGAGTTCTTAAGCTAAATTTGAGCATGGATCCAAGCATGCTTTTGGATTATGGAATAAAAATGTTGACGGCTCGTGCCGAAGATTTGTATCTAGCTGAACTAAAAGGTGTCAAAGAAGTACTCTATGAATTGAATGATGAAGGATTTTCACATTTGAAGCATCTTAGTATTAAAAAATGTGATGAAATGGAGAGCATTATTGGATCAACAAATTGGTCTCTTCATGATAATGTTTTCATCAACTTGGAATCTTTGATACTTCACAGTATGATGAAATTGCAGAGAATATGCAGTGATCCAATTCCAACACAAGCTTTTGCAAAACTACAAGTTATCAAAGTGAAAAATTGTGATATGATGGAGTTTGTTTTGTTGAATTCAATGGTTAAACACCTTTCTGAGCTTGTTGAAATTGAGATTTCTGAATGTGGATTTATGAAGTATATCATCGACAAACAAAGACAAGAGGATGATGCAGAAAGTGACAAGATCGCGCTCCCGAAAATGCGTTCGCTCACGCTTGAATCGTTACCTTCTCTTGTTAGTCTTTCTCCTGAGGCATGCATTAAGGATAATGAAAACAACAATGATTTCTCAAGCCAACTTTTGAATGATAAGGTACAAATAGAACTTGTTTTTTATTTATAATCCATACTTGAACATCTTGTTCTTATAAGATCTTATGAACCTCATAATTCAATTTCTATATTTTTTTTGGAATTTAATTTCTATACACTATCAATTACAACCGTTATATCGTTAATAATGTTTGACTTTTGTCATAACTACTTATAAAGTCATCTACGTGATTGATTATGATTTTCCGACTGTGTAAAACTTATTACATTGTTAGTGCATGGAAATCAAACTCTTTTTTTTTTGTGGTTGCTCAAATGCATGTTTTTATGCTACATGATCGTTATTAAATTTGTAGGAAAAACACTTACCTGTAAATTTTTAAAAAGAACCTTTTATGGAAAAAAAATTGTCTTTCAAATATGGCATAGGGCTTAAGAAACATTTGCCATAATTGGCTATTTTGTCAAGTGTAAAAAATTTCACACAGTCACAAACACTCATATGTATGACTTTAAAAGTAGTTACAGTTAAAGTCAAACATTTTCAATAATTCAATGATTATGATAGACTGTCAGTGTAAAACACTTTTACATTGACCGTGTATATAAATTTTTTTTTTTTGCAGAAATCAAATTAATTTTACTTTAGTTGGTTAGTGTTGAAAATATATTACAATATTTATCTATCATATGGTATCATATAAATAGAAATAATATATTTATATTTATTTTGTATTTAGTAACTTGAGCCTATAAAAATTGAATCTGTTATGTAGTTGGAATACACAGTTTCATCGTATCATCATGCATTTGTTCTCTCTAATCCAACGCTTCAAAACGTAACGATAGACTTTTTTTTGTTTGTGATAATGAAACTTTGATATCTTTTGACAGGTTGAATTTCCAAATTTGGAGAACTTGAAGCTTTGCTCAATCAATGTCAAGAGAATATGGGATGACAAACTTTCAGCAGATTCTTGTTTCAAAAATTTGACCAAATTGACTGTACAAGGTTGTGAAAAGTTGGCATATATTTTTTCATACTCAGTGGCTGAAAGATTGGTCAAACTTGAACATCTTTTAATTAATTCATGCAAATTGGTAGAGAAGATATTTGTCCCTCATGAAATTATGAGTAACTTTGCTCATATTATAAAATCTCCTCCTCTTGAAATGGTAAGCATTTCAAATTTCTTCAAGTTTTCCTTTGCTTATCATGTTTTTAGTTTTTCTTTGTTTAATGGTTAGACTTATGGTTTATTAGTATTACCTCCTTCGACTCTTCGGCACATTTCATATTTATTAAGAAAAGTAAGTGGTGTATTTAATGTGTACATTAATTGTAGTTCCTTCATAATGAAGTATAAGCAAAAAAAGTATTTGTAAAATTGACATATCTGATCAAAATTTTAGATTAGATATATCAACGTTTCAAATACTATTTTTGCTTATATTTCATTCTAAACAGAGTATGAATAGGCTTAAATTGTCGTTTTGCTTATGAATGTGTATTTGAAACTTTGCATATACCAATACACTTAGTAGTATTAATTAGTGGTGTATTTGAAAAATAAATAAATAAATGTATTTAGTAATTTTAAATAGGCCTTATATTTAGGGGCAAGTTTTTTTTTTCCCAAACGGAGTTTATATTTAGGGACTGGGTCAGTATATTCAATTGTGAAGTCTGACAGGTCTATAAGTTGTCTTCAACTTATTTTTATAAGCTCTTTAGGGTAGTTTATGGAAACAACTTATAGTTTATATGAAAACGATATGACTTTATTTATCATTTCTTATAGTAATAGTTTATACATAAGTGCTTATATGATAAACAATTATGCTATAATTGCTTAATTAAGCTATTTATAAGCGCTTATTGTGTATATTCAATTGAAAAGTTTGAATCTGAAGTATGTTATTGTTATCAACTGTATGATGATATAGGTTCCAATTTTCCCAAACTTGGAGACATTAGTGATTTCTCAAATGGACAACTTGAAGTCAATATGGCCAAACCAACTTCCTCAAAATTCCTTTGGCAAATTAAAAAAATTGGAAATCACATCATGTGACCAACTTTTGAATGTGTTCCCAAGTCATGTGCAAAACAAATTACAAAGCATTGAATCATTGAATTTATTGCACTGTCTTGCACTACAAGTTATTTATGAAATAGATTATTTAAGAGAGGAAGAACTTAAAATTCCACTGAGAACTTTATCTTTAGGACATTTACCAAACCTAAAGTATTTGTGGAATAAGGATCCACAAGGAAATATCAAGTTTCATAACTTGTTTATGGTAAAAGCAACAAAATGTGAAAGTCTAAAACATTTATTTCCATTTTCTGTGGCCAAAGATCTTTTGCAACTACAAGTCCTTGAGATAAGTGATTGTGGTGTAGAGGAAATTATTGCAAAGGATCATCAAGGAGAGGTAGAGGAGTGTGTTGGACTTGTTTTTCCAAGATTAGTTTCTTTGAAATTTTTGAATTTGAAAGAACTTAAATGCTTTTGTAGTGGAAATCATAACTTTAGGTTTCCATATTTGAACAAATTATATGTGGTTGAGTGTCCTATAATGGAGACTTTCTCTCATGGAATCTTAAGGGCATCAATTCTTAGAAAAATATATGTAAATGAGAAAGGAGATCAATTGTATTGGGAAGGTGACCTTAATACTACAATAAGAAATATTTTCCGCAGGGGAATGGATCTTCTCCTTTGAAAATTTTCTACAATGGAATCTTTACCATCGTCTGGCTCTACCGCATGCAGTCAAAGTTCTTAAGAGGTTATTGAATGGTGAAGATTTTCATTGGACTCTCTCCGAATTTTAGAGGTATGTATTTTTAATAATTCTCTAATTGTAATTTGTATAATTTTTGTTTTCAATTTTTATATCATAAAATATTCAATATATCAACTTTAGTATTCCTACCAGAAAATTCTATACACTACACCTATAAATAAGACTCTAGTCATCCATTAATTTAAGCGTTGAAGTACTTGCAGGTACTCCACCAATTTGTCAGCATCCTATTGTGGCCATCATCGAGGTTCACATTGGATCAAATGTCAAAAATATAGTTGTGGATGGATATTTTTGTTTGTGTATTTCATTATTTGCAGAATTAAATGTTATCATGTTAATTAGAAGTTTAATGTTCATTGTTGTAATCTTTGTTTGATGTACTCTCTTAATATTGTGACCAAGAAGTGTACATTTATATTGATGTTCTCTCTTGATGCCAATTTGCTGCATAAACACTGTGTAGTTAAGAAGAAGAAGTAGATGATGAAGTTTTTTGTTTTTTCTTGGTTATGAGAGTGTTTGTTAAGAACAAGAAGATGAGGGAGATATGATGATGAAATTGACGTAGAGAATAAAGGGATTAGGGAGGTAAGTGTTTGCTTACAAAATTTGTGTATAAAAACTAAATAGAACAAAAATATGATAATATACTATATGGGACTGATGTTGTGGTGTTTGTGAAATGGCTAAATGGGGATTTGAAAGATTTAAAAACAGTTCGGTTAAGTTAATTGTTATTAGATCCCAACACAAGTCAGAAAATAAGATCCTCCAAGTTTGCCATAGAAGGAAACAGTTAGGCAGTTAGTGCTAGGCTAGTAATTAGGATAGTTAGTTAGTTTTCTCTGTTATTTCAATAAGCATGTCCTATGTTTATAAATAAGCCTGTCATTGTTGCCCTGAGAAGGTGATGAGATTACTGATTTTGGGAAAAGACGAATTTGTCGACTCGAATAGAGAATCTGCATTTTGGAATAGATTGATGATACCATCCCAGAAATACCTGTGCAGGGCACTGATTCTGATTGTTCTTTGTTAGAATTTTCTTTTTGTTCTGCAGGGGGCTTCACTCAACCTCATACCATGAGGTTACTGGGCTCTCTACAAGGTCAGACAATTCTCGTTTTAATGGATAGTGGAGCTAGTCATAATTTCATCTCTTCTAGGCTTGTTTCTAAACTGAAGTTACCCACAAATCCCACTTCTTCTTACTCTGTCAGACTTGGGGGATGGTCGACAAAAGTCCACTTCTGGATGTTGTTATGAAGTAGAAATTAATATCCAAAATTGCTGGGTCAAGGCTGATTTTTTCCTATTTGATTTGGGTGGAGTGGACATTATTTTGGGTATAGCTTGGCTTGCCACTTTGGGTGATGTCAAGATGAATTGGCAGGATTTAACAATTTCCTTTGTTAACATTAACCAATTGGTAACTATTGTGGGGGATCCTACCACCAGTGATAGTTGTCCCCTATTATTGGCTTCAACTGCTATTTCTCTGGTCAAGACCTGCAACTGCAGAAACTGTTGGATCAGTTTACTGTTATTTTCAATGATCCTAAATGCTTATCACCTAAGAGAGTCATTGATCATCATATTCCTATAAAGGCAGGTATTGATCCTATTAATGTCAGACCCTATAGATACCTTCACCTTCAAAAGAATGAAATTGAAAAACAGGTTTCTGACATGCTTGCTAGTGGGGTTATCAGGCCCAGCAACAGTCCCTATTCGAGCCCTGTGATTTTAGTCAAAAAGAAAGATGGGAGCTGGCGTTTTTGTGTCGATTACAGAGCCCTGAATAAGGCCACAGTCCCATACAAATTCCCTATACTAGTCATTGAGGAGCTTTTAGATGAGTTACATGGTGCTTCCTATTTTTCCAAGATAGATCTCAAAGCTGGGTATCACCAAATCAGAATGTTTGAGGAGGACGTTTCTAAAACAGCTTTCCGAACTCATCAAGGCCACTACGAGTCTCTGGTAATGCCTTTTGGCCTCACCAATGCCCCTGCAACATTTCAGTGTGCTATGAATTCTATTTTGAAGCCTTGTTTGAGACGCATTATTTTAGTCTTCTATGGTTTATAGCAAAACCTGGGAGGATCATTTGCAGCACTACATCAGGTTTTTGCTACTCTACAGCACCACCAGTATTTTGCCAACTTCAAGAAATGTGGTTTTGGAAAGCGATCAATTGGTTATTTAGGTCATATCATCTCTGAACAAGGTGTGTCCATGGATCCTCAAAAGATTGAGCGCATCTTAACTTGGCCTATCCCTAAGTCTCTCAAAGCAGTTAGAGGGTTTTTGGGTCTCACTGGATATTATAGATGTTTCATACGTGATTAGGGGAAAATTGCAATGCTGTTGACCAATTTGCTAAAGAAGGGGAACTTCATTTGGAACCAGGACAGTTTGGAGGCTTTTCACCATCTTCAACAGGCTGTTACTACTGCTTCAGTCCTTAGCATGCCCGACTTCTATCAACCTTTCACTATTGAATGTGATGCGTCCAGCTAGGGAATTGGGGCTGTGTTGTCTCAAGATCACAGGCCTATTGCATACTTTAGCAAAGGGTTGGCTGATCCTCACCTTTCTAAATCTGTTATGAAACGGATTGATGGCATTGGTACTGGCTATCCAACATTGGAGGCCTTACTTATTGGGGAAGAAATTCCTGGTTTATACCGATCAAAAGAGCTTGCGTTATTTGCTGGAACAGCGAATCACAACACACAATCAACAAAATTGGTTGGCAAAATTGCTTGGTTATGAGTTTGACATAATCTATAAGGTGGAATCTGCAAATAAGGTTGCTGATGCACTTTCTCGGAGGGAGGAGGATATGGAATGTCAGATGATTTCTAGACCCTTTTGGCAGGACTACCATGATCTTTTGCTTGAAGTCCAATCTGATCCTGTTCTTGCAAAGATTGTCACTGACCTCACCAATGATCCTAATTCTCACATCCACTACACCATGGAGCAGGGAAGATTATGCTACAAAGGAAGGATGGTCATTCCTGCAACTTCAACATGGATTCCTAAATTAATAACTGAGTTTCACTCAACACCTACAGGGGGACATTTTTATAGAACATACAGAAGGTTAGCACGGTCACTGTATTGGCAGGGCATGAAACAATCAATCACCAACTTTGTTCAAGAATCTGTTGTCTGTCAACGGAACAAGTATCAGGCTTCCTCTCCAGCTGGCCTACTTCAACCTTTGCCAATCCCTAGTGAAATTTGGGAAGATATAAGTATGGATTTCATAGTGGGATTACCTAAATCTAAAGGATATGATGTGCTCCTGGTCATTGTGGACAGATTGAGTAAATATGGCCATTTTCTGCTCATTAAACATCCCTACTCGGCCATATTTGTCAAAGAAGTGATCTGGTTACATGGTATTCCTCTCTCTATAGTCAGTGACAGAGACCTTACGTTCCTCAGTCACTTTTGGCAGGAACTGTTTAAACAGCAGGGTACAACTCTGAAACTTAGCACGGGTTATCATCCTGAAACTGATGGGCAGACTGAGGTGCTTAATAGAATAGCATTTGGGTTCGATTCAATGCATATTATAACTGTTGAATTCAATTCGAGTAGAAATGGGCAAGTCAAAACCAGTTTGGTTTGGTTAGGTTCAATGTAACAAACTGGTGAACTGGTTTAAGAACTTGTTCCGTTCATGGTAAAGTAGAACCGTTTTGGTTCGGTTTTTCCAAAACCGAAAACCAGTTCAGTTCAGGTTCGGTTTTGGGTTGGGTAGCTCTGAGTTAAGGGTTATTAAGGAGTTATGAACTTAAAAGAATCCAAGTTCAAACCACGGTGAATAAGAAAAACTAATATAGCATTTAATATACTAACATTTGCCTATCCAAAAAAAACTTATTTGCTTGTTTTGAATTCTGTTTTTTGTCTTTGTTGTGTGTTTTGATGGATAGGAGTTTGTTTTAATTGTATTTGTATTATTGGGCTTTGAAATGCTGTAGTGGTTATTTATATATTAAGATAGATGGCATAAAATCATAGACTATTAATTAGTGGTTTACCTGACCTTTGTGATTACTGATTAGCCACTACTTAACCCTTTCAGCTCTAAAATAAACACTGTCAAGGTTATGAAATTAAATTATTTAACAATTAGTTCACTCTTAAGCATAATCAAACTCCAAATTTCCCAAACCAGATCTCATTTATAGACCAGTTTGCAAAATCAAAACTAGTTTGAAAATTATTGCCAACATCAGAATTTTTACAGTTTTGGTTGCCTCTCATTTTGATGCCCTTTGGGTACCTTGTCACATTAATCTCATTTAAAACTTTTTCTTTTTGGTTATTGCCAACAGTGTGTTCAAACCATTACCAGACATTGTCACGTATTTGTTAAAACAATTTTCAAAACCCTGTTAAGATAAAAAAAAAAAAGGTTTTGAAACCAAATTTCAATTAAAAACCGGTTTTCATATTAACGATTTTTATTTCATGATACATTAACCAATGAACTAACTGGTGAGCATGACACTTAAGATTATCCTATTTTCGAGTCTGATGTTTATGGAAAGGTGACAATGCTGAAGTTTCATTGAAATGAACTGTTCTGGAGGATGTCATCTTAGTAAATTTTTTGGCCTTGTAAAAATAAAAGCTAACAATGTATAAGCTTTGTTACAAATACCTTTAGCAATCTTAGTATTTTTTTGTGTTATTCTCGTGCTTGAGGTACTTTTTGCTGCCACAGTGTGGTTCGAGTGATACTTGTTTATTGTTAACTGCCCATAACATGATGCAAGGTCCAAATCACAAAACCTTGTTAGCTTATCATAAATGGATTTATTTACATTTAAATGGGTGTTTATCGTTTTTCCGTGTTCCATGACAACTAATGATGAGATAAGGATGAAACTGTTTCATCAAGAACTCCTGAAAGCATTATTTTGTTCCCATTCATGGTTTATAAACATAGGTTTGTTTTTTTTATCTTGAACGAGTGAGAAAATGTTATTCATTTTTGTGTTTTGGCCATTAAAACCAATGTTTTAAAAACCGGACCGGAGTTCGAACCAGCGAGACCTCTAGGTTATGATTCAATTGGTTTGACCGGTTGAACCACGTTCGAATTATTCAATGAACCGTTCAATAATAAATAATAAAAAAATACATGAAATATATTAAAATATTTAGAACTTCATAACTTATAAAGTAAAAATTCATAAAATTTATAACAAATACTCAATATCTATAATAAATACATTAAAATTCACAATAAATTCAAGTATCAAATCTCATATGGATCAACCGATCAACCACGGATGTCTTGCAGATTAAGTGGAGTAAAGGTTTGAATGAAATAAATGTTTTTTTGTTAAAGTTGAAGTTAAAAAGATTATTTTTATTTTTTTAAATCTAAAAAGCTAATTTGATTTTTGCAAACATAAAAAACTGAGTGTTTTTAAAAATGAAAGAAAACTGACGTGGCAGAATACAATTGGATAGATGAAGGAAAGTACGAGGTAAAATGTGTTGTTAAAATGAAAGTTCCAAAGTGACCTTTCGGGTAAAACAGAGTGGTGAAAAGAGAATGCATAAAATGAAATCTGATCATTTTAATCAAATGAAGATTTTTTTTCTGAGATTCTTGTTATTAATTTGAGGGGATTTTCCACATATAGTAGCATGGTTCCCAGTGTATGTATAAAGACAATAATCTTGATCCTCATTGAGTGATAATGTTTTAAAATTTAATCAATGGGCTGACCACCTAACCCAGGGTTTGGCCTGACCCTCATGGGCCTATGGCGGTTGGCTTTTTGGCCTTAAATCCTATGGGTTGGGGCGAGTGGGTGGGCTTTATCATATTGGAAGCTCTAAATGTGTAAAGCCAACACTTCGTCCAGGAGTTTTATTGGGTCTCACTGTTGCAGTTTGCTAAAGCCTGTGTGCTTATTGAATTCCATTTTGAATGTTTGATTTGAATTTCTGAGCAAGAGCCTGCCATTTTGAAACCGTTGTTTGTTAGTTGTTAGGCCTTTCTTGCATTTGCTCTCATTTTTCCAATTTCAGCCAGCAGATCCAATTTTCCATTGTAGTTTTTAGAACTATTTGATCTGTGTAGTTCTGAACTCATCGTCATAATCTGAGGGGAGATTTTTGATCCAGTGTGTAGTCCAGTAAAGATACTCAACATGTATGGGAGAAAAGCTTGCCAACTTGTGAAAGAATTTGCAAGTGGAGAAAAAGGCCAGCTCACACCATTTAATGTAAGCCCAAGTCTTCATTTTTCAGTTAGACACTCATCGTTATTTTTTAATTGTGAGTTTATGTTGGAACCTGCTTATGTTGTGGAAAATAATTTGTATGATTGTTTTGATTGTTAATCCTACTTTGGCAGGTAAATTTTAGTTTTAGCAAAACTTGGTACTTATGTGTAAAACCCAATTATGATGTTTCCAATCTATACCATGATACCATCATTTTCTAGCAATGCTAATTATTTCTGATATTGTTACTTGTTATCACGTCACACTTTACTCTTATAAAAATTCATTAATCAATTTTTATATAGTTGTTTATACGTGCTTGCTTTGGTTTGACATTTTTTTCAATGATGTTGTAGAATGACTTGTTTGAACAAGTAGTTTCAGAATGCAGTCAACATCACCTTGAGCTTCAGTCCATGATAAGGTAATTGTTAAGAATTAAGACGATGTTCAGATATTTTACTAGTGTATCCCTTTTTTCCGTTGGAGTATGATATCTCACGCGGGCATGAATTTTTTTGAATGTGTTCCTGTGTCTAGTCGAGCCATATTGCAAAGTTAATTGTGAGGAAATGCAGTGTCTTGCATATTTTATTTAGGAATCCCTTCCCATTGTTGTATGCTTTCCCATACGGGCATGAATGAGTTTAGTGTTGTGTAAATAGGAAGATGCAGGAAGAAGGTTTGGATGTCCAAACAGCTAGAAATGCTGATCACTACGGAGCCCTCATCCATCTATTTTCTATAGTCCGAAATAAACGTTGTCTAACAGCCTATGTGTAAGTATCACTTTCAAATGCTATTTACCATCATGTATAGTTTCTATATTTTTGTTCTTTGATTCTGAAGTCTGAACATATATCTAACATACAGGTATAACCGAGCAGAAACTGTACGTAACCTGTTATGGAAGATAGGGCCTGTGCTTCCTAAAGAAATTGAAGAGAAGCTTAATCATTGGGAGGAAGAGTATTTCAAGAAGCACTCTGCAGCATTGAAATCTTATATGTCAAAAGCGTTGGTTGATCTTACTGTGGTAACCTCTCCTCTCCCTCCCTCATCTCTTTCCTTCTCTCTCTCTCTCTCACGCAGACGTATGCCTTCACATAAGATAAAGGTACCGACTTATGTTACAAATACGTGTATCAATTTGTGTCTTCGTGGTGTGATCAAACCTCGCTCGGTAATTTTAGCTTCGACTGCTTATAATATAAATAATATTTAAAGCAATCACATGGATGCAACTAATCCTTGTGTTCTAACTTATGTTACAAATATGTGTATCAATTTGTGTCTTCGTGATGTGATTAAACCTCACTCGGTAATTTTAGCTTCGACTGCTTATAATATAAATAATATTTAAAGCAATCACATGGATGCAACTAATCCTTGTGTTCTAACATAGTTGTGTAATTCAATTGATGTTGATGCAACTAAGGAATGTTAAGCATCTATGTTGGAAATTTTTATGATTCTAGTTATGTAGATGGGATCATCATGTAGATTTTTTGTGTTGATGCACCGTAAGTTCAGTTGCTAGATAGATTGAATCTACATAACATCAGCAACTAGAGAAATCGATCAAAAGTCTTGGAGATTGAGAAACATGTATCTTATTGTGTTAAAACTATTATGGTTGGTTGTTTTAATAAGTTGATTAACACGCGAAGTCAGAATTAACTATTGAACAAAATACAGTAATAACTGTGATTTTTCATGCTTCTAGTTCACTGCAGTTTCTGGTTATAGAATGAACTTGACAAAATCTGGTTTTTGATAGGATATGGTGCCACCAAAAGATCCATATATTCAAGTAAGGGTCCTTGAAGACATAAGAGAAGGCATTGTACTTAGTGATGATAAGAATCCCAATTTCGCCCGCCATTCCATGCACTTTCTGAAGCGAACCGATGCAGAGAAATATATCTCAAGGGTAATTATCTTTTTTTAAAACAAAATTGAAAAAAGATAAATTATTATTAATAACGTTGGTACTTATGACCATTGTACAATTGTTTAAACCTTGTCCCTTGAGGATAGAATGTCTAGCTCAATTATCTTGTTGTAGCTTATAATATTACAAAATAGTCTAAAATGTCACCTAACTATTTTATTTTCTGTCTACAGGGCTTAATGGAGGAACTTACTGGTTGACCTGTTAGTCCTTTACTTGAAAAAAAATGTAGATGAAAAGACTGATTTTGAACTTGATATGTTGGATTAATTTTCATATTTAATAACTTCTATCAACATTTTTGCGTATATTGCTTCAAAAATTTCTTAGTTTGCGCTTTCTTTATTTTCACAATTAAAAGTTATGTTAATTGAAAAATAACTTTGAGCTACATCAACAACTAATAATTAAAACAAATTATGAATTGTCGAATGATATTTGGCACCAACTGTAATTGATGGTAAGCTAAAAGCTAAAAATTATTTCCAAGATTTTGTAGTCGCAAAAGAAATAATAGATCGACCATTCATGACTTGACAACTAAAACTTGTATTTCATTGTCTCTACTTCAAATTGGGCATGGTTTCAATTCTATTCATCGTCATATATGACAAATATAAATCTAAATATTGTGATTAAAATCAAAGAAAGTGGTAACAAAACCAAGACATTCAAATCTATCTATGTAGTTTTTTTTTACAGATTGCAAGCAAAACAAAGAAATTATAGAACAAGGAAATAAGAAAACTAACATCAAAACCTTCACTTTAATAGATGTAAATATAATAATAGATATTGAATGTGATAAATTTCCAATGCTATGATATTACAACTAATAGAACATTGTGCGTAAAAAAATTTATTCAGATGAAGATATGTAAGCAATTGTAAAATAAAATAATACTAGCCCATAGAATAATCAGAATCTTCTCTAGCCTAGCTTTTACCTCCAATACTCATTGACATGGCACTGTTTTTGGAATCAGTCTTATTACCGTAACCTGGCAAAGCATCCAACTCCTTTTTTTTTCCTTCAAATCCGTAAACAATGGCTCCTCTTCGCAGTGTATTCCGCCAAAACCGTTTCCACTCTCTTCTGCGCTTTCTTGCAGCTTCAAAGCAAGTTCCAGGTTCCACAAGACATCCCCCATGGATGGCCTTTCAATGCCTTGGTCAGCCACGCACTTCATCGCTGTCTCGACGACCTTCTTAAAGCATTCCGGAGCTATCTTGCCCTTCAGATAAGGATCACTGATTTGGTCAAGAATGCCTGTTTTGTAGCAATGAGCTGCCCATTCAGCTGGACTCGCTTGCTCTTCAGCTACGGTTAGGTTCACAGCCGGGCAAGCGCAGAGTATCTCAAATAGAACCACACCAAATGAGTACACATCGGATTTGTCGGTCAGTTGTTGCCTCCTGAAGTATTTTGGATCCAAGTACCCGAAACTACCCTTTACCACAGTAGTTACATGTGTATTATCCAATGTAGGACCTGTTTTCGACAATCCGAAATCAGAAACCTTGGCCACCCACTTCTCATCTAGTAAAATGTTTGTTGTCTTCACATCACGGTGGATGATAGTGTGTTTAGCGCCGGTGTGAAGATAGTGCAAACCCCGAGCAGCTCCAATGCATATCTGAAGCCTTTGCTTCCACGGCAGTGGAGGTTTCTGTGTCTTGTATAGATGCTTTTGGAATCAATCACAAGATGACTTTACAATTGCAGCTCCAAGAAAGCTCATAAGAGAGTGGAAACGGCGAAGAGGAGCAATTGTTTACGGTGTACTGCGGCTTATAAGTTGTATCTGGATGCAGTGCAAGCCATAGGTCCTGCCTTGGTGGCCCGTTAACAACACTTACAACATAATCTTTATGCACCGGAACTCCGTTTGAATGTGGAAGGTTAAAAGCATCTCCCCAGGCAATAACATCAGCCCCATCAAAAGCAGTTCGATTAGCGAGGAATATATTAAATACTCTTTGATTAATCGTAATTATCCAAGTCTCACAAAAATGAAGTCTCACAAGATAGTGAAACCCAGACTCAATTGAGAATATCCAAGTCAAGTTGTAATTTAAGTTGATATTTGAGTTCCGACCCATAGATCTGGCCGACATGTAAACAGTCGGAGCTATATAAGACGGTGTTCCAGGAGGATACTCAATCTTCACTTGTCGATCAACCTTCTCGGTAACTCCAAATGCGGCCCCATAGATGAAAGGCACGTCAGCACTCCATGACCTAAACATGCCGGTAACCCTCATCCACATTTAACCTATAAACATTCTCAAGTGCAATGCTCTTTATAATGGTAAAGACACTATTAGTACCAACAATCACGGTGGCTTCAAAATCAGTAGAAGTATAAATATCATCGACACAACCTCAATCCCATTAACAAATGCATAGGCATTAGTTGCATTGGTAGATGGAGTAAAAGTCACATTCAAGGTACCTCCATCAACATGGAAGGAATATTCCTTCACAACATAGTTATATTCCGAACCCAAACTAGTCTCAAGAAAACTAAAGTTCCTAAGCACTGTGTAGGATTGCGATGGCACGCCAAACCGGGCCTCGGATATATTAAGATCCGAATAAGAAGCCAGATAAAAATACAATCGGAGGAACTTCCAACCAGAAGCCACCGGAATATTGGGGACAAGAAGAGTTAATCCCAATATCTTTATACTCTAGCATAACTTTATGAAACAGTAAAGAGGAAAAACAAATTTATCACATCAACTCTGATAAATTACACTTGACTATGCTCACTCCCACATGCCACCTATATCCCATCGCTCATCAATAAAGGAAGCTGGAAACCATACAGATTTGGATCCTTTAATGTTAAAAATTCAACATGAAAGTGTACAAGAGATCTCAACATTAAAATCTAATTATATATTTAAGATGTAAAATCAAATAAATTATATAGCAAGATCTTCCACATTATCCTATCATAATGAATTCCAATATAAGAGATCCAAATTCAGAAACACAAGTGTTAGACAACAAATCAGTTTCAAATAATTGCATTGATAGCATGTAATGGGAAAATTAATTGAGTATATTTCATTTCATTTCATTTTTTCACCATAGAAATACAAATATTTATATTGTCACTCTACATTGCGAAAACCACTTCCAACTGATGTTATACAAAAAATCAAAATAATTTCTTTCCTGTCATTTGAAATAAAACAAGATGCCTTTAACATGATCTAATTTTGGGGAAGAATGTTGCTTGCAGCTATCTTTGTCACTAAAAAATGGATGATGGCATCTACTATTCTAATGTTCCTCTGAAATTCTTCTATCAGCCAACTGCATCTAAATCAACATCAGCATCAGTCTCATCTATGATTCCGGCTTCAACTTCAGCATCCGCTTCCAACTGACCCGCTTCCAGCCCGTTATCAGTATCCGAGCTCAGCTTCTGTAGTTCATCAGAAGTTGAGGTTCCACCATGACTACCAGGAAGAGTAACAGTATCAAATTCCATTGGTGTTGCTGTGGTATCCGTTCTAATGCCTTCACCATCCATCTCAGCTGCAGGTGTAGCAATCTATTCCACAACAAAAATAATGACAAAAAGTTATTTCAGACAATCCATTTAACATTGATTTATTATTACAGATCCTTAATATAGAGAGAAGAGCAAAGACAATAGAGAGCAGTAGAATGAAATAGATAGATGCATGCAGATAACAGCCGGCACTCAACAGACCCTATGTAGCATTGACACTTTAGATTGAAGGTGTCCAATGTTTAACACATGTCAGTGTCTGAAACCAACAAACACATGTGGTTACATACTTACATTCAATCACTTCCATTTTTTAAAATTATTATTGTTGTCTATGTGTTAGCGTTGTATTCGGTGTTTTGTGACAGTGCTTCATAGAGCTGAGCATACTACAGTTAAAGATGGATTCGTTAGTTGGATTCCATAGTTAGTATTTGAGTGGCAAAATGTAGTTTATGTTATCTATGTATTTCCGTATTTGTAATTCGTGTAAGCCTTATATCTGCATATAGGAAGAGTTAGTTCGTAACAGAGTTCTGTTGCCATTCAGCTAGTTAAGAAGGCAGTTATGCCACTTTACATAAAGTTCTATCTACACTCAATTGAAGGTTAGCAATCATATTCAGAATTCTCCAAATTCTCTCTCTACACTTAACTTCTTTGATTTTCTCTCATTTTCTAACCTAAAATAGGCCTAAGCCCAACCTAACTAACTATGGCTAATATCATTCGAATTCTCTCCTTACTTTACTTTGATTTTCTCCAAATACACTCAAATGAAGGTGCATAATGTAGAAGGCAATAAAACACGGATACTCCAAATTTAAAGCCATACACATAATAGATTGTACCCCAACATGGTAGGCATTTGGTACTTATGGGTATGCCCAGGTGCCTTACAAAAATAATTTTCATTGATTCTTTTGTTGATCACATTGATACTTTCATTATTACCCTGTGAATTACTTTCCTAATTTTCTATGTAAATATTCTTTGCATATCTTCTGCAATGAAATATCACCTTTCCTAGTTTCCCAATATATATATGTTTCTTGGTTCTATTCTGATTTTCCATTTGTAATATATTAAATTTGGAAAGCTTCTAGATACTTATTAGATAGTCAATCACTATAATCAATGTATTTTTTTGTAAGAAATCATACAGATTAGTCTAATCGATCAATTCATTCAGTACCAGTACCAATTCTAGTGGACGAATCATTCAGAAGAACCCGAGTTCGAACTCCGGCTGGAGCAACCTTTGGCTAGAATTTACTTACCTCCCGACTAAACTCTGGATTATCAGGGTCCCTTTTCCCTCAGAATAGAGGGTTAAGACCCAAAAAAATATTTCTGGTTATTTAAATCCTTTTCCTCTCAAATCTATGTCTTTATACAATGTGACCTTGTTTATACAAAATTCTTGCTCCCTTTAATATGCACCCAGTCCAAGCATAGGCCCTTACTTCAACCATCTATAACTGGTTTATTCTTTAGATTATTTGATACCTCTTCTCATCGGCTCCTTCATCGTTTCATGCCTGTTAGGGATTGGGATATTTAAAAGGAGCTGGAGTGGCGGATTGTTTTGATGAGATACGTTAACCTAGTTGGGGCCCACAAGAGCAGTCAGGTAGAGGAATATCCTAGGGGCATCTCCAATAAACTCATGTCTTACAGTAAGCAACGGCTGGATTGCCAGAGTACGACATTATGGTCATGACTATCCAACTTTATCTTATGGATTGCCAGAGTACAACATTACGGGTTCTTCCAAGAAAGCTAGATACTTGTAGGCTACATGGCCATAGGCATACCCGAGTTTCAAATTCATAAAGAAAATCGCATCTTATTCACACAACTTACGAAAACCAACAGCTTAAAATATAACACATTAATCTCTTGTGATAAAATTGTGTTGTTAGCTCCAGTTCAAATATAATCATAGACATAGAAACACAATGATAAAACAGCAACCAATCAAAGCCTTTTTCCCGCAAAGGAAAACAGAAATTAAAAATCCTCACAACAATTTAGGGCTTCTTGGGGTTGGTAGAAACCAAAGAACATTAACCATGCAACCAACAACAGTTGGAACCACTAAATTCTACACAACCCTTTATAAAAAGTTATTTCTCTTGAGCAGATGTAATTAAAAAAGAAAAATGGGAAGTTGGAACTGAATCAAGAAACCTGATTTTCCTCAACTTGATGAGCAGTATTTTTTGCATCTTCCTTTTTACCACGTTTACTTCTGTCATTTGGTTTAGCTTGGTATTTAGCTCGGACATCAGGTGGCAAAAGTTCTAGTGGTACAACCCCTTCAACTCCATATTCAGTAAACTGCAACAATATATATATATATATAAAACTTCAATTACTCCAAAAAAGTTAAGTAAACAATAAATGAAGATTAAAAAGGTAAGCTTACCTTAGAAAATCCCTCCAAGTCCTGCCGTGCTGAAAGCTGGAGACCTTTCCAACAATAAACCTGAGTCAAAAAGAAAGAAAGATATATAAAAAGGTATACTCTAAAATAGGAGGCCAACTATTAGAAGATAAAAGTGCACCTAAAAAGTTCAGATTTTCTTTTGGTAAATATATTGGTTTTGACTTAAATGAGGAAGGATTAGTTTATGGAGGTGCTATGTATGCAGATATTTTGCAATGATGGTTGCAACGAGATGGCCATATTACAATGGATTTTTACTCTTCTGGGCTTGCTATAGGATAAGATAGCTGTTTTGATGCCGCTCTTGTTCTACATTGGTATGTTTCTACATTGACATCTCCAAAATGTAGAGAAATTGACACAGCCTTGCTACCTTATTAATGCTTTTGTTCTTTTGCGTTTTTTAATTTATGAAATTTTTTAGAATACCTCATTCTCAAACTTGATGTCCTGTCCTTAATTTCTCTAAAATAAAATTTCTATTTCTACTACCGAAAACAAAATGTTAAACAGGAGATTACCCGGTTATTCTTGTGGTGATATTCAGCTTCTATTCCGGCAGAAGGATCCATCTGAAATTTAGTGAATGCAAAAAATTTCAATATTTAAGTAAAATGAAAAGAAAAAAAAAAAGATACAGCTCGAACAATGGGAAAAATCATAATAACCAACCCTGCAATATTAAACAATGGAGTGGAGGTAGGAAATGGAAAAAAGTCAATGTCCATTGTTGCTCAATAAGGAAAACTTACATCTTCAGCCAAGGGTTTCCAGTACTCCATAATTGAAGGTGTTTGAACACGCTGAGGATCAGTTAAAGCATTCTGGAAATTCAAGAAACTTCTTGTAAATCGATAATTTAGAAAAGTCATTCTACATTATGACCAATACAATGGAAATGAAGAAATGCTTTTTAACCAAAGAAAAAAAAAATCAACTAAGCAGAACATTAGAATTTTGGCTTAGGGCTTAATTCAATCCGCGAAACCAATTTAATGATATGGACTGCTCAAGCCTTATATAAATACTACATATATTTGGTCAATATGAGACAAACACACCGACTCACAACTCACAAGTCACACCTAGCACAGTGAAGGTGCTGGAGGATGTAATGAAGGCAGCACAAAGTTTCCGCAATTAAGGCTGCTAGGAGCGGACCACAACTAAGGCGGCTTTCCAACAGTTAGTAAGTAGAGATCAGAGGAACCACAGCTTTCAATTTTTTATTTTCATTCACAGCTATATTGACATAAATGAATTATCATAAAAATAGGGAAGATATATACACGTTATGAAGCATGGGTCTTGACTAAGCAACTCAAAAGTCTAAACCTACAACCAGAGCACTTTGATGTTTGTTGAGAGTATCACATCAGTTGAGATATGGTTTGGAAATTCATTTATAAGTGGAAGACATCTCTCACACTACAAGCTGATTTTGTACGGGTTGATTTAGGCCGAACCAAATTTTAAGAATGTTAAGTATAGAATGCCATGCCACTATCTACGCATACTTCTAAGTTCTGACCCTAGTGTTCAGCATCCATAAGAGTCAACTTCTACAGAACTAGACCTTGCATATATAGCACAAGTCACAAATTCTGCAAATAAAAGCATACCGGATTTTGATCTGCCCACTTCCACAACTGAGACAGTTCTTTGTTACCCAATCTCCATCTTGGCTTACTGAAAATGGAGACACAGAACAGCTTAGCAGACATTCTGGGCATGGTGAATAAGACCAAGAATAGCAGCATAAGAATAGAAGAAAGAAATATACAACGTTTAGACTTTAGACCCTAATTTTGTTCTATAAAACACAAAGCGCCTCATGTGCCTATGGTTTTTGCCTGGTTGTATCGTGTATGCTTGTAACACCTACTTGGAAGTGATTTTCTTTGTTGTGAGCTACCTAATTTTTTGACTCGGTTAACTATTTTTTTAAGTTGCACAAATATTCCCTCTATGTTTCTAGCATTTAAGTTTTAAAATATGTTCATTATCCAGACTTGGTGACCTACAGTGAAGTTCTATGCAAAACACTTACTTTAATGAACTTCAAAGTTACAATATATATAATAAATATTTTAATTCAGAAACAAAGACCTCGAAGAGTAAAGGAGTTCGTTTTTCTTATCTTCTTGGAGATTGTGAAATATTTTTAATCCTATAAACTAACTCATTCTTACACAATAAACAATTTGTTAAACAAGCATACCGCTTCTTCGACCCATCCGGTACTGCTTTCTTATCCGCAGGTTGTTTTTCATATGGTAGGCAGCCATCACGTTTCCACCAAACCTAAAAAAGTACAGAATGAGATCATACAGATAGTAAACATATCCTTGATACTAATGATAAACGGCAATCACATGATTATGCGCAAGATAACGTAGGGAGGAAGTGTTAAGGAGGATGCTCACCCAATTCTTTTCTCGTTCTAATATATGCTCAATTTTGTGAAGGAACTCTTTCCCTTTTGGTGGAGTCATTTCAATAAGTTTTTTAACACGTTCTTCACATGATGTAATCTCTTCTTTCTGAATCACAATAGGATAATGCATTACATGGTTACGTGTAAACAAAGCAATTTCAATCAAAACAGCAGCTTTAACAAAGGAGATGTTTCGATGTTGTACATACAATCTGATATCTAACAAAATGGAGGATAATACTGAAAGAAAAGAAACTTACAAAAACTATAGATGCTTACCGCATCTAAATACTGCTTTTAGGGCAAAAAAAAAATAACCATTTGTTGAACGAAATGTTTTAACTGGGAAACTTGAAGCCTGTTTACTTTTTAAAAACATTCAGTTTGTAAAAATTTGTGTTCATTTTAAATTGTCAACAGGGAGCTGAAAGACTTGTGTAGTGAACAATTGTGATAGAGAGATGATAAAAGTCAAGTTCAGAAGAATACATTTTTAGAAACAATGAAAACAATGTTCTGACATTATCAAAATTTGTGAAAATAGTAGATTTGTTTTAAACCTTGTAAAAGAAAATGGTGAGGGAAATATTAGATCTACATTCTCTTATGTTTATTAGTTGAAGTGGAAATGAAAACAGGAAACATGAAAAGTTGATGGCTTGGATTCCCATTTCCCATTTGGTAATGTATTGCTAGGAAACAAAAATTTTAAAAAAATCCAGCCAATGTTAGTTTCCTGTGAATATTTTTAAAGCATTCATATCAAACATAGCAATCTAAGACTACGAAATTAAAACTTAGAATATTCCAAAAAAAAACTCCCCACCAAACACCCCCTAAGTGATACAGTAGACATCATTTCAAGTAAGCCAATAATAACAATTAGCAAATATAAAGTGCTAAGGAAGTATAAAAATTCCCAATGTAATACTTTCATATCCAAAAGTATAAAAATTAGCCGCCAGCCAATCTAGCTGCGTTACCTAAAGAGTTCAAAGTAGGCAGTACTAACCATGTTTTCAGATGGCAATTCCTTGTCACCTTTTCCAGGGGCCTAAAAGCAAATGAAAGAGAAACCATCAGCTGATATGGATTACATACTAAATACATCACATCGAAATTAGTTTTCATAAAATTATATTACCTTCAAATAATTGAACAATATGAGACATTGCACAAGAACATGGCGTCGAAAACTTGGATCCTTCAACTATTAGGAATTCCACGATAACAGGAAACAAACAAGAGGGAATATTGAGTCAGGACTTGAAAATCTCAACAGAAAAATGATCACACATTTTTAGTGGTAAGCATAAAAAACTTGGTAAAATCTTCACCTCTAGACCCATTAGTGTACTGCTTGTGAGATATTTTATACTAAAGTTAACTGCTTCTTCCTCCAAATTATTAGCATCTCCCTCTTCATCACTTAAAGGTTGTGCTTCAAATGTATTCAGTACAACCTTTTATACAACAAAAATTCTCATGTAAAAAGCAAAGAACAGAAGCAGTTCAATAAATGAGAAGAAAAAATGCATGCGTGCACACAAGAAACTATCAAATAAAATATTACCGACAAACTGGAGGTGAATCTTTTCCACTTTATTGGAGCATGATTATAGAAGCTGGATTAGAAAAATATTCCTGCATCAAATAAACTGAGACTGATAAAAATATTTGTTTCAGGTTCTTTTATTGAGAAAAAACAGTCCTGAAGCATGTAGTAGAACCATTCATGACAAATTTTATATTGAAAATTATTAGAATTTAAATTAAGGCATTAAGCCTAACTCAACTCTTACAAAACCAGATTTTGGAGTGAGGGATGTCTCCCACTTATAAACTCATTTTCAGGCCTTATATCATTCAATGTGAGACTCGTAGCACACACCCCTCACCCCGAGGATTAGACATCTAGAGAGTAACTCAAGTGGCCCGATAGCGGGTGGCCCAATGGATCTTGGATAGACTTTGATACAATCTTAGAATTTAGGTTGAGCTTAACTAAACCCATAAAAAACCGGTTTGTAGAGTGAGGGATGTCTCCCCCTTATAACCCTAATTTTAGGCTTTATCTAATCCAACATGGGACTCTTAACAAAACTCATGTCAAATAGCAAGACAAAGCTCAAGTTGAGAAAATGGAAGAGACCTCCCTATCAAGAATTAAAAATTAAAATTTATGTGAAGACCTACCTGTAATCCCCAAAATGTTTCATAAAAATTGAAATCAATACATATGCCTGGAAAGTAAAGAAAAGAAATTATTAGCTGGAATTAAAAAAAAGTAACCTGTGTACTTGTATTTATAAGAATGGAAATCAAGCAAGCTAAGATAATAGGCAAGGATGTACCTTCTATGGGTTTTTTCTCGTATTTTGTTTCATTCGATGTGTTAAAAACTCCCTTGATATTTAAAGCTGCAAAAGTTTATCAAAGACATCAATATGGCAAGACACTCAAGAAAATGAAATCTAAACCAGAAGTTAAGATAGACTTCACAAAACTGTACCGGATCGCTCTGATAATGGAAGGAAATGGGCCAGAAACATGAGAATTCTTCCGCAAAAAACCACATCGTTTGCCTATAACACCCATAGCAACACATTGAATTATGTAGCCTTATATAACACCCATACCCAATTGCAGCGATTCATTCATATAAAATAATCGATACTACACAATCCTGACATAAATTATACTCCTTTAATACTACAAAGCTGATGAGAAGTTTATCATAGAGGGAGGAAAGCAAGAAAGAAATAAGGGACAGAGGGAGGGAGGAAAATAGGAAAGACAAAATGAGCAGTTGAGCACTCAAAGTTGAAACAAATCCTTAATGCAGGAAGCAGGAATGTTATAAATTAGCATTTAGATTTTAGACACAATAATCAACTTTAAAGCTTTAAATATAATAGGACATAAATTATGTTTAATGTACCTTTGAAAGACGGCGAAGAAGTTGATTGCAGGTTCTCGGCATCACAAGTTTTCCTCGAGCAAAAAGTTCTTGCTGTGTGTCATGCAAACATAAGAGTTCCACATAAATACAGGTCAGTTATACAATACAATACTTATGCAATAAATCATTAATTAGAGAAGCACAATGAGCTACAAACAAATGAGAAATGTACCTTTCCCAATATATCTTGTTTACTCTCTATATAGCCAAAAATATCCTTGCAGTTTTTCATTGTTGACATTTCTGTCAAGTCTTCCAACAGCTGAAAAATCATACCACCTTCAATGTGTTCCTTCTCACACAGATATAGCACTATATCTGAAAAGTGAAAAACCACATACAAACATGAGTAGGAGAGAATCACAAGATGACTTTACAATTAAAATGTTTAAGATTAAACTGTATTGAATTTAAGCATTCGTAAATAGTGCACAAACCAAGAAGGCGAGGAATGTGGCCTTGGGTGGTTTCATTAGCATCGATTGATTGCCCGAATTGCATTACTTTCTCCCCACTCTGTAGAGCTGCTGACTGAACCAATGTGCAAAAAAAATAATACAGGCCATAAAGAGTCATAAACAAGGAAACAAGAAAACAAAAAGGGGAACAGAAACAGCTACTGCATTAGATAAGTCCATATTTGAAATGGTTTTCTTAAAACGCTGTTTTTAGTTTACACGTTCACTTTATACAAGTCGTTTAAGCCACCTCATAACACTGTATACTTCACCATTTAATAGACTATAGACTACATCTTAATGCAAAAAACAAATAAGAGAGTAAAAAGAAAATACTTAAAAGGATGCAAGTCAATGGCAATTGGTAAGTACAGGCACTGGCAAGAAAGCAATAAAGATTGTGTCATGAAATACATAAATCTCAGCTAAATATAAACATGTCTAACATTACTGAGAAAGAAAATAAGCACTGAGTGCAAATATAGTTAAACACACATTACATTATAGTAGCAAGGAAACTGTTTTGCTAATAAGTAATGATTGCATTGTGCCCAAAGTAAAGAGTATAACCATATAAGTATCATTCCATAACCACTGTATTAGCATAAAAAATGTATAATGCATCAAAGCCATTCTTCTAAGTAATTAGTAAAATATTTTTTTCTTGACCAAGTAATTAGTACAATATTGTATTCTAAAAATCTCTCAAATATTAAAATCTCTCTTGCTTTTTAACATAGAATCATAGCAATTATGTCTACCATGAAACTAAGGCTCCAGCTCATGACGAAACCTTTAACAGAAAAAGTAAAATAAATTTTAGTTTCTTTATCAAGCATAAAAGACACACCAAAGAAAAAAAAACCATTGGATTTTCCCTAAAAAAACATTAAGAAATTTGTAGAATTCCAATTAGATTGGTATTATATATTCAGTTAGCACATAAAAAAGAGTAACCTATGAACAAGGGCAGCAGTTAAACATACCACGAATTCCTGAAGTAGCAGCCGTAGAATGTTTTCTAGGGACTGATTCTCATCTTGGGCCAATTTCGTTTGTTTCTGTTAATCACAAATCGATTAAATTAACCACAACCTTTAACAATGTCATATCAAAGTTACTAGAAAAGGGAACCTCGGGCTAATGCTGTCAATCAGTCACAAATTCACCATGCAAACATCAAAAGACAATCATATTGTACTCTTCTTAAGTTATACATATCCCATAACCAAAACCCTTCTGAAATTTAAGAGTCTCTCCCCCTTTTTCCTTACAGTTATTAAACACTAAAAAAAATTTATAGTCACTAAATGATAATAACAGTGCTCAAAAGAATTTCAAAATCAAAAGAACGAATAAACCTGAGGCTTTATTACTTCTTGAACAGTTTGCAAAGCAAAACTTTCAGGTGGCCCAGGCTGTAATATGGCCCTTTTAAATACCTCCTGCAATTAACAATAAACCAGACAACACATAATCAATGAAATTTTACAATGGGGAAATAAAAATTATCTTTTTTTTTTGTATGAAACAACTGTAATTAGGGCCTTTAGCACTCCAGTGGCTCCACAGAGTATCCCCACAAGCTTTTGGACCAGCTAGGAGACTAATCTCCGCTCGGGTACTTAAATTGCAACTTAAAGCTCTCCGTCCCTCCCCACGAATGTGCTTTGACTTTTGCGGTGATCAAACCACGACCCTCCCCCACAAGCTCGGCGCTACTTAGAGACTGTTTGTTTTCACATTGGTAGCAGCACACCTAACGTGCGTCCAAATGTAAAGCCACATTTTGTAGCTTCTTTATTTTCACAGACACAATGCTTGGGAACTCGAGAGTTTTGTTTATACCGCAGTTCCAAACAACCACTTAATCAAGTTAGCCACACCAGGTAAACATTATCTAGTTTGATACTATAGGCTCTGATAAACAAAATTATCTACTTCCTTATATAAATCCCTAACCTATAACCAATCAATAAATAAACTAATAAACGCATTATTCAATTAAGCTATAAAAACAAGAGTGGGTATAAGGGATTAATTATCCAAACGCAACATACACACGCACACGCTCATACAGAAAAACGGTTAATGCGTTTGATTTTTGCATACAAAAAATTGAAGTATGGAAAGAAAGGGGGGAAAAAAACAAAGAAACTTACCATGATGGGGTTTGAAACAGAAACACTTTTTCTATTGAACCTCTAAGACTTGATTTTTGACGAATTGAAGCAGAAAGCAAGAGAGTTTGAGTGAGAGAAATATACAAACTTCAAATTCTCATTAATTTCATTTCATGCAAATTCTCTGCATTTTTGTACTTCTATATTCTCATCAAAACCAACAACACACAGCAAGTTTGCAACTTTCATACCTTCTGAGCTCTCTCATGAATCCTTGCGCTTCCTTTTTTATTCCTTCCAGGTGATTTACTTTGTTAAAAATCTTGTCTTTTTTCTTGTACTTTCACACCAACTTGTGCTAGAAATTTCTCTTGTAGATCTGTTTCTTTTTTTCTTCCGTGATGTTCATGAATGTTGAATTCTAGGTTTATAATAACTCTTCAATGGGTCACGTGATTTGTTTTTGGTTTCCAATTTTCAAAACTTTGCTTCTAAGTGTTTTTTATTTTTTGGGTTGGTGCTTAATATTTTTTTGGGTTATGATGTTTTTTTTAAGATATAGAGGTGTGGAGAAAAATATTTTGTTTTTAGTTGATTTTTGATAAAAAAAAAATAATTGTTGAATTACTTTAACTGTTATTAGTATTTAAATATATCCAAAACTAGAAAACGCGTCTTCTTTAGTACGCTGTTTAAGGTACCTCCATCAACATGGAAGGAATATTCCTTCACAACATAATTATATTCCGAATCCAAACTGGTCTCAAGAAAACTAAAGTTCCTAAGCACGGTGTAGGATTGCGATGTCACGCCAAACCGGACATCAGATATATTAAGATCCAAATAAGAAGCTAGATAAAAATACAATCGGAGGAACTTCCAACCAGAAACCACCGGAAAACTGTAGGTATAGGACGATTTGAAAATCTGCGCCGTCATGAAGGGAACTTGAGGGACTGCAAGGTCTTGAGTTGTAGCCTTTGATGTGGTGGATTTTCCAAAACTAAACTTGGAACCATTATCGGTGCTCCTTTCACGGCCACCAGGATCGGAACTAACATTAGGGCCACCACAATTTAACAGAATTTCGGTAGGATTAACATCTTCTGCTAGAACAAGTTCTATAGCTAACATGATACACACAAACAATGGAACACAAACAGAGTATCCATTTATGTTCCTCATCATCACACACTCAAAAACCACAAAACATCTACACTTAAACGCGTCTTTAGTAAGTTTTGATTTTTCTTGCTTACATTTAAACTAACCCGCTGGAAAACGCTTACATTTAAACTAACCTTCAGCCCCAAAACCAGAAAACGCGTCTTCTTCAGTACGTTGTTTACGACAATGGGTAGAATTCAAAATAGTACTGCAAAAATCGTACTTGAGTAGAACAAGTCTGTACTTCGTGAGTGGCTTGCCCATGCTAATCTACCTTGGAGTAAATTTCAACATCTTCACATCTTCACACCCTACAAAGCCTTAAAAATAGGGTTCAATTGTTCTCATGGGACCAGAAGTCTTCATAGAAAACGCGTCTTCTAGCTGATTATGATGGTTAAAAATATTTAGGTAATTAGTAAAAAACTTATTTTTTCTTTTTTTATGTTTGACTTTCAAGTCATACATTTGGGTCTGTTTCAGTAAAGTTCATATTTTTATGACTAATGTAAAAATGGGTTAAATCAAGATTCTTTTTTCAATACTTTAAATCTTATAAATTTCATTAAATTTATATGAAACAACATATTTTAATGAGATTTATATAAATTTTCACCTAACAAAAATAAAATGTTCTAATGGGATTTATATAAATTTTCATCATTAAAAATAAAATGTCTTAGAAAATATATTTTAAAAAGTATTTATTAAACACTACTTTGTTCAATTGTTGTATTATAAAATTACTTTATTGAACACTACTTTAGTTCTAATTTTTATTTTATAGGTTTTTTTTAAGGACTAAAATTATTAACTTTTTACAAAAAAAATTTAAATAAGAAGTAAAAGTAAATAAACTTTTGTATAGACTAAAAAGTTAATAATTATTTTATAGGATCAAACATAAAATTTTATTTTATTTTTTTTAATTATTAAAATTGTACTTTCTTTTATTAAAATCCAATTATTAAAATAAAAATAAAACCTCTAAAATATGTAAGACAGTAAGATAGGTATACCCTTGGATATGAGTATAATTAAGACTCCACAAACTAGATTAATTTGAAATATGTATTAAATAATAGTATAGAATAATGTTCATATAATACAAATAATTCTTAAAAGAAGAGATTATTTAAAATTCCTCGAATCTTACTTTCATTAGTCATTTTAAATAATTGCATTGATAGAATGTAATGGGAAAATTAATTGAGTATATTTCATTTCATTTCATTTTTTCACCATACAAGTACAAATATTTATATTGTCACTCTACATTGAGAAAACCACTTCCAACTGATGTTATACAAAAAATCAAAATAATTTCCTTCCTGTCATTTGAAATAAAACAAGATCCTTTTAAAATGACCTAATTTTGGAGAAGAATGTTGCTTG
>JBBPBQ010000001.1:5921049-5948678 GCA_037974755.1 Cicer yamashitae | reverse complement strand
CAAAATTATCTACTTCCTTATATAAATCCCTAACCTATAACCAATCAATAAATAAACTAATAAACGCATTATTCAATTAAGCTATAAAAACAAGAGTGGGTATAAGGGATTAATTATCCAAACGCAACATACACACGCACACGCTCATACAGAAAAACGGTTAATGCGTTTGATTTTTGCATACAAAAAATTGAAGTATGGAAAGAAAGGGGGGAAAAAAACAAAGAAACTTACCATGATGGGGTTTGAAACAGAAACACTTTTTCTATTGAACCTCTAAGACTTGATTTTTGACGAATTGAAGCAGAAAGCAAGAGAGTTTGAGTGAGAGAAATATACAAACTTCAAATTCTCATTAATTTCATTTCATGCAAATTCTCTGCATTTTTGTACTTCTATATTCTCATCAAAACCAACAACACACAGCAAGTTTGCAACTTTCATACCTTCTGAGCTCTCTCATGAATCCTTGCGCTTCCTTTTTTATTCCTTCCAGGTGATTTACTTTGTTAAAAATCTTGTCTTTTTTCTTGTACTTTCACACCAACTTGTGCTAGAAATTTCTCTTGTAGATCTGTTTCTTTTTTTCTTCCGTGATGTTCATGAATGTTGAATTCTAGGTTTATAATAACTCTTCAATGGGTCACGTGATTTGTTTTTGGTTTCCAATTTTCAAAACTTTGCTTCTAAGTGTTTTTTATTTTTTGGGTTGGTGCTTAATATTTTTTTGGGTTATGATGTTTTTTTTAAGATATAGAGGTGTGGAGAAAAATATTTTGTTTTTAGTTGATTTTTGATAAAAAAAAAATAATTGTTGAATTACTTTAACTGTTATTAGTATTTAAATATATCCAAAACTAGAAAACGCGTCTTCTTTAGTACGCTGTTTAAGGTACCTCCATCAACATGGAAGGAATATTCCTTCACAACATAATTATATTCCGAATCCAAACTGGTCTCAAGAAAACTAAAGTTCCTAAGCACGGTGTAGGATTGCGATGTCACGCCAAACCGGACATCAGATATATTAAGATCCGAATAAGAAGCTAGATAAAAATACAATCGGAGGAACTTCCAACCAGAAACCACCGGAAAACTGTAGGTATAGGACGATTTGAAAATCTGCGCCGTCATGAAGGGAACTTGAGGGACTGCAAGGTCTTGAGTTGTAGCCTTTGATGTGGTGGATTTTCCAAAACTAAACTTGGAACCATTATCGGTGCTCCTTTCACGGCCACCAGGATCGGAACTAACATTAGGGCCACCACAATTTAACAGAATTTCGGTAGGATTAACATCTTCTGCTAGAACAAGTTCTATAGCTAACATGATACACACAAACAATGGAACACAAACAGAGTATCCATTTATGTTCCTCATCATCACACACTCAAAAACCACAAAACATCTACACTTAAACGCGTCTTTAGTAAGTTTTGATTTTTCTTGCTTACATTTAAACTAACCCGCTGGAAAACGCTTACATTTAAACTAACCTTCAGCCCCAAAACCAGAAAACGCGTCTTCTTCAGTACGTTGTTTACGACAATGGGTAGAATTCAAAATAGTACTGCAAAAATCGTACTTGAGTAGAACAAGTCTGTACTTCGTGAGTGGCTTGCCCATGCTAATCTACCTTGGAGTAAATTTCAACATCTTCACATCTTCACACCCTACAAAGCCTTAAAAATAGGGTTCAATTGTTCTCATGGGACCAGAAGTCTTCATAGAAAACGCGTCTTCTAGCTGATTGTGATGGTTAAAAATATTTAGGTAATTAGTAAAAAACTTATTTTTTCTTTTTTTATGTTTGACTTTCAAGTCATACATTTGGGTCTGTTTCAGTAAAGTTCATATTTTTATGACTAATGTAAAAATGGGTTAAATCAAGATTCTTTTTTCAATACTTTAAATCTTATAAATTTCATTAAATTTATATGAAACAACATATTTTAATGAGATTTATATAAATTTTCACCTAACAAAAATAAAATGTTCTAATGGGATTTATATAAATTTTCATCATTAAAAATAAAATGTCTTAGAAAATATATTTTAAAAAGTATTTATTAAACACTACTTTGTTCAATTGTTGTATTATAAAATTACTTTATTGAACACTACTTTAGTTCTAATTTTTATTTTATAGGTTTTTTTTAAGGACTAAAATTATTAACTTTTTACAAAAAAAATTTAAATAAGAAGTAAAAGTAAATAAACTTTTGTATAGACTAAAAAGTTAATAATTATTTTATAGGATCAAACATAAAATTTTATTTTATTTTTTTTAATTATTAAAATTGTACTTTCTTTTATTAAAATCCAATTATTAAAATAAAAATAAAACCTCTAAAATATGTAAGACAGTAAGATAGGTATACCCTTGGATATGAGTATAATTAAGACTCCACAAACTAGATTAATTTGAAATATGTATTAAATAATAGTATAGAATAATGTTCATATAATACAAATAATTCTTAAAAGAAGAGATTATTTAAAATTCCTCGAATCTTACTTTCATTAGTCATTTTAAATAATTGCATTGATAGAATGTAATGGGAAAATTAATTGAGTATATTTCATTTCATTTCATTTTTTCACCATACAAGTACAAATATTTATATTGTCACTCTACATTGAGAAAACCACTTCCAACTGATGTTATACAAAAAATCAAAATAATTTCCTTCCTGTCATTTGAAATAAAACAAGATCCTTTTAAAATGACCTAATTTTGGAGAAGAATGTTGCTTGCAGCTATCTTTGTCACTAAAAAATGGATGATGGCATCTACTATTCTAATGTTCCTCTGAAATTCTTCTATAAGCCAACTGCATCTAAATCAACATCAGCATCAGTCTCATCTATGATTCCGGCTTCAACTTCAGCATCCGCTTCCAACTGACCCGCTTCCAGCCCGTTATCAGTATATGAGCTCAGCTTCTGTAGTTCATCAGAAGTTGAGGTTCCACCATGACTACCAGGAAGAGTAACAATATCAAATTCCATTGGTGTTGTTGTGGTATCCGTTCTAATGCCTTCACCATCCATCTCAGCTGCAGGTGTAGCAATCTATTCCACAACAAAAATAATGACAAAAAGTTATTTCAGACAATCCATTTAACATTGATTTATTATTACAGATCCTTAATATAGAGAGAAGAGCAAAGACAATAGAGAGCAGTAGAATGAAATAGATAGATGCATGCAGATAACAGCCGGCACTCAACAGACCCTATGTAGCATTGACACTTTAGATTGAAGGTGTCCAATGTTTAACACATGTCAGTGTCTGAAACCAACAAACACATGTGGTTACATGCTTACATTCAATCACTTCCATTTTTTGAAATTATTATTGTTGTCTATGTGTTAGTGTTGTATTCGGTGTTTTGTGACAGTGCTTCATAGAGCTGAGCATACTGCAGTTAAAGATGGATTCGTTAGTTGGACTCCATAGTTAGTATTTGAGTGACAAAATGTAGTTGATTTTTGATAAAAAAAAAAATTAATTGTTGAATTACTTTAATTGTTATTAGTATTTAAGTATATCCTTCCTAATTCATTTAATGTGGTGTATGTTTGAAGAAAATTTGGGTTAGTTCATTCATTCTAATTGATTTGGTGTAGAAATTATAGTAGTTCATTTTTTGCCTTAAATGAAGGGTTAGGTATACCCTTGGATATGCAAAAATCACAAATAGAGTATCCATTTATGTTCCTCAACATCACACACTCAAAAACCACAAAACACTTGTTTTGATTTGTGGATTTTTCTTGCTTACATTTAAACTAACTCTCAACCCCAAAGCCGGAAAACGCTTACATTTAAACTAACCCTCAGCCCCAAAGCCAGAAAACGCTTACATTTAAACTAACCCTCATCCCCAAAGTCTAAAAACGCTTACATTTGAACTAACCCTCAGCCCCAAAACCGGAAAACACGTATTCGTTGTTTTATAGTACGACAATGAGTAGAATTCAAAATAGTACTGCAAAAATCGTACATGAGTAGAACAAGCCTAACCATGGACTTCATGAGTGGCTCAAGAATGGAATCCAATAAAATATAACTTCTGCCCATGCTAATCTTCCTTGGGCATTCTAGAGTAAATTTCAACATCTTATTGTTGTACTTAATTTTGAAAAAGTAACATGCATGTGAAAATAAAAATGAAAATTATGCTGTACTTAATTAAATGTTATTGTAATTTTTAATAAATTCTAAATATCTTAGAGAAATAGGATAATTTATTTAAATATCTTATTTTTTTTCAAAGTCACCAAAATATCCCACATTAAAAAATATATAACAAAATGCCTTATTTTGTTTTTCTTCATTTCAACAATTGAATAATGGTTAATATAATAATTTAAAAATAATAAAAATATTTTAAAAAAAACAAAATTCTATTAATAAAATCAAATAAAATACTTCACTTCAAAATTAAAATATGTTTAGTGAAGCTGAGTTCATTTTTATTTAATTCCAAAAACATTTTTTCTTTAAAACTTAAAATTAAAAAAAATAGTTTTTATAACTTTTATTTTAATTTTAAAATTAACATGAGGGACTGCAGGGTTTGAGTTGTAGCCTGTGATGTGGTAGATTTTCCAGTTGAAGAACCAAACTTGGAACCATTATCAATCCTCCATTCACGGCCATCAGGATCAGAACTAACATTAGGGCCACCACAATTTAACAGGATTTCGATAGGATTAACATCTGCTGCTAGAATAAGTTCTATAGCAAACATGATACACACAAACAATGGAACACAAACAGAGTATCCATTTATGTTCCTCATCATCACACACTCAAAAACCACAAAACACTTGTTTTGTTTTGTTGATTTTTCTTGCTTACATTTAAACTAACCCCCAGCCCCAAAGCCGGAAAACAATTACATTTAAACTAACCCTCAGCCCCAAACCGGAAAACGCGTCTTCAGTACGTTGTTTTATAGTACGACAATGGGTAGAATTCAAAATAGTACTGCAAAATTCGTACTGCAATGAGTAGAACAAGCCTAACCATGGACTTCGTGAGTGGCTCAAGAATGGAATCCAATAAAAATATAACTTCTACCCATGCTAATCTTTCTTGGGCATTCTAGAGTAAATTTCAATATATTATTGATGTACTTAATTTTGAAAAATTAACATGCATGTGAAAATGAAAATGAAAATTTTGTTGTATTTAATTAAATGTTATTGTAATTTTTAATAAATTCTAAATATCTTAGAGAAATAGGATAATTTATTTAAATATCTTATTTTTTTCCTAAGTCACCAAAATATCCTACATTAAAAAATATATAACAAAATGCCTTATTTTGTTTTTCTTCATTTCAACAATTGAATAATGGTTAATTTAATAATTTAAAAATAATAAAAATATTTTAAGAAACAAAATTCTATTAATAAAATCAAATAAAATACTTCACTTCAAAATTAAAATATGTTTAGTGAAGCTGAGTTCATTTTTATTTAATTCCAAAAATAATTTTTTCTTTAAAATTTAAAATAAAAAAAAATAGTTTTTATAATTTTTACTTTAATTTTAAAATTAACATGAGGGACTGCAGGGTCTTGAGTTGTAGCCTGTGATGTGGTGGATTTTCCAGTTGAAGAACCAAACTTGGAACCATTATCAATTCTCCATTCACGGCCCTCAGGATCAGAACTAACATTTGGGCCACCACAATTTAACAGGATTTCGATAGGATTAACATCTGCTGCTAGAACAAGTTCTATAGCAAACATGATACACACAAACAGAGTATCCATTTATGTTCCTCATCATCACACACTCAAAAACCACAAAAAACTTGTTTTGTTTTGTTGATTTTTCTTGCTTACATTTAAACTAACCCTCAGCCCCAAAGCTAGAAAACGTTTGCATTTAAACTAACCCTCAGCCCCAAAACCGGAAAACGCGTCTTCAGTAAGTTGTTTTATAGTACGGCAATGGGTAGAATTCAAAATAGTACTGCAAAAATCGTACTGCAATGAGTAGAACAAGCCTAACCATGGACTTTGTGAGTGGCTCAAGAATGGAATCCAATAAAATATAACTTTTGCCCATGCTAATTTTCCTTGGGCATTCTAGAGTAAATTTCAACATCTTATTGTTGTACTTAATTTTGAAAAAGTAACATGCATATGAAAATAAAAAATGAAAATTTTGTTGTACTTAATTAAATGTTATTGTAATTTTTAATAAATTCTAAATATCTTAGAGAAATAAGATAATTTATTTAAATATCTTATTTTTTTCAAAGTCACCAAAATATTCCACATTAAAAAATATATAACAAAATGCCTTATTTTGTTTTTCTTCATTTCAACAATTGAATAATGGTTAATTTAATAATTTAAAAATAATAAAAATATTTAAAAAAACAAAATTCTATTAATAAAATCAAATAAAATACTTCACTTCAAAATTAAAATATGTTTAGTGAAGCTGAGTTCATTTTTATTTAATTCCAAAAATAGTTTTTTCTTTAAAATTTAAAATAAAAAAAAATAGTTTTTATAATTTTTATTTTAATTTTAAAATTAACATGAGGGACTGCAGGGTCTTGAGTTGTAGCCTGTGATGTAGTGGATTTTCCAATTGAAGAACCAAACTTGGAACAATTATCAGTGCTCCATTCACAGCCATCAGGATCAGAACTAACATTAGGGCCACCACAATTTAACAGGATTTCGGTAGGATTAACATCTGCTGCTAGAACAAGTTCTATAGCAAACATGAAACACACAAACAATGGATGAAATGGGGAACATCTTAGTATTAAAAAATGTGATGAAATGGGGAGCATTATTGGATCAACAAATTGGTCACTTCATGATAATGTTTTCATCAACTTGGAATCTTTGATACTTCACAATATGATGAAATTGGAGAAAATATGCAGTGATCCAATTCCAACACAAGCTTTTGCAAAACTACAAGTTATCAAAGTGAAAAATTGTGATATGATGGAGTTTGTTTTGTTGAATTCAATGGTCAAACACCTTTCTGAGCTTGTTGAAATTGAAATTTCTGAATGTGAATTTATGAAGTATATCATCGACAAACAAAGACAAGAGGATGATGCAGATAGATTCAAGATCGCGCTCCCGAAAATGCGTTCGCTCACGCTTGAATCGTTACCTTCTCTTGTTAGTCTTTCTCCTCAGCCATGCTTTAAGGATAATGAAAACAACAATGATTTCTCAAGCCAACTTTTGAATGATAAGGTACAAATAGAACTTCTTGTTTTTTATTTATAATCCATACTTGAACATCTTGTTCTTATAAGATCTTATGCGCCTCCTAATTCAATTTCTATATTTTTTTTGGAATTTAATTTCTATACACTATCAATTACAACCGTTATATTGTTAATAATGTTTGACTTTTGTCATAACTACTTATAAAGTCATCTACGTGATTAATTATGATTTTCCGACTGTGTAAAACTTTTTACATTGTTAGTGCATGGAAATCAAACTCTTTTTTTTTTTGTGGTTGCTCAAATGCATGTTTTTATGCTACATGATCATTATTAAATTTGTAGGAAAAACACTTAGCTGTAAATTTTTAAAAAGAACCTTAACTTTTATGGAAAAAAAAATTGTCTCTCAAATATGGTATAAGGCTTAAGAAACATTTGCCATAATTGACTATTTTGTCGGTGTAAAAAATTTCACACAGTCACAAACACTCATATGTATGACTTTAAAAGTAGTTACAGTTAAAGTCAAACATTTTCAATAATTCAATAATTATGATAGACTGTCAGTGTAAAATGTATATAAATTTTTTTTTTGTTTGCAGAAATCAAATTAATTTTACTTTAGTTGGTTAGTGTTGAAAATATATTACAATATTTATCTATCATATGGTATCATATAAATAGAAATAATATATTTATATTTATTTTGTATTTAGTAACTTGAGCCTATAAAAATTGAATCTGTTATGTAGTTGAAATACACAATTTCATCGTATCATCATGCATTTGTTCTCTCTAATCTAACGCTTCAAAACGTAACGATAGACTTTTTTTTGTTTGTGATAATGAAACTTTGATATCTTTTGACAGGTTGAATTTCCAAATTTGGAGAACTTGAAGCTTTGCTCAATCAATGTCAAGAGAATATGGGATGACAAATTTTCAGCAGATTCTTGTTTCAAAAATTTGACCAAATTGAGTGCAGAAGGTTGTGAAAAGTTGGCAAATATTTTTTCATACTCAATGGCTGAAAGATTGGTTAAACTTAAACATCTTTTAATTAATTAATGCAAATTGGTAGAGAAGATATTTGTCCCTTTGCTCATATTATAAAATCTCCTCCTCTTGAAATGGTAAGCATTTCAAATTTCTTCAAGTTTTCCTTTGCTTATCATGTTTTTAGTTTTTCTTTGTTTAATGGTTAGACTTATGGTTTATTAGTATTACCTCCTTCCACTCTTCGGCACATTTCATATTTATTAAGAAAAGTAGTGGTGTATTTAATGTGTACATTAATTGTAGTTCCTTCATAATGAAGTATAAGCAAAAAAAAGTATTTGTAAAATTGACATATCTAATCAAAATTTTAGATTAGATATATCAACTTTTCAAATACTATTTTTGCCTATATTTCATTCTAAATAGAGTATGAATAGGCTTAAATTGTCCTTTTGTTTATGAATGTGTATTTGAAACTTTGCATATACCAATACACTTAGTAGTATTAATTAGTGGTGTATTTGAAAAATAAATAAATAAATGTATTTAGTAATTTTAAATAGGCCTTATATTTAGGGACAAGTTTTTTTTTCCCAAACGGAGTATATTCAATTGTGAAGTCTGACACGTCTATAAGTTGTATTCAACTTATTTTTATAAGCTCTTTAGGGTAGTTTATGGAAACAACTTATAGTTTATATGAAAACGATATGACTTTATTTATCATTTCTTATAGTAATAGTTTATACATAAGTGCTTATATGATAAACAATTATGCTATAATTGCTTAATTAAGCTATTTATAAGCGCTTATTGTGTATATTCAATTGAAAAGTTTGAATTTGAAGTATGTTATTGTTATCAACTGTATGATGATATATGTTCCAATTTTCCCAAACTTGGAGACATTAGTGATTTCTCAAATGGACAACTTGAAGTCAATATGGCCAAACCAACTTCCTCAAAATTCCTTTGGCAAATTAAAAAAATTGGAAATCACATCACGTGACCAACTTTTGAATGTGTTCCCAAGTCATGTGCAAAACAAATTACAAAACATTGAATCATTGAATTTATTGCACTGTCTTGCACTACAAGTTATTTATGAAATAGATTATTTAAGAGAGGAAGAGCTTAAAATTCCACTGAGAACTTTATCTTTAGGACATTTACCAAACCTAAAGTATTTGTGGAATAAGGATCCACAAGGAAATATCAAGTTTCATAACTTGTTTATGGTAAAAGCAACAAAATGTGAAAGTCTAAAACATTTATTTCCATTTTCTGTGGCCAAAGATCTTTTTCAACTACAAGTCCTTGAGATAAGTGATTGTGGTGTAGAGGAAATTATTGCAAAGGATCATCAAGGAGAGGTAGAGGAGTGTGTTGGACTTGTTTTTCCAAGATTAGTTTCTTTGAAATTTTTGAATTTGAAAGAACTTAAATGCTTTTGTAGTGGAAATCATAACTTTAGGTTTCCATATTTGAACAAATTATATGTGGTTGAGTGTCCTATAATGGAGACTTTCTCTCATGGAATCTTAAGGGCATCAATTCTTAGAAAAATATATGTAAATGAGAAAGGAGATCAATTGTATTGGGAAGGTGACCTTAATACTACAATAAGAAATATTTTCCGCAGGGGAATGGATCTTCTCCTTTGAAAATTTTCTACAATGGAATCTTTACCATCGTCTGGCTCTACCGCATGCAGTCAAAGTTCTTAAGAGGTTATTGAATGGTGAAGATTTTCATTGGACTCTCTCCGAATTTTAGAGGTATGTATTTTTAATAATTCTCTAATTGTAATTTGTATAATTTTTGTTTTCAATTTTTATATCATAAAATATTCAATATATCAACTTTAGTATTCCTACCAGAAAATTCTATACACTACACCTATAAATAAGACTCTAGTCATCCATTAATTTAAGCGTTGAAGTACTTGCAGGTACTCCACCAATTTGTCAGCATCCTATTGTGGCCATCATCGAGGTTCACATTGGATCAAATGTCAAATATATTTGTGGATGGATATTTTTGTTTGTGTATTTCATTATTTGTAGAATTAAATGTTATCGTGTTAATTAGAAGTTTAATGTTCATTGTTGTAATATTTGTTTGATGTACTCTCTTAATATTGTGACCAAGAAGTGTACATTTATATTGATGTTCTCTCTTGATGCCAATTTGCTGCATAAACACTGTGTAGTTAAGTATTTTCAATTGCTAAATTTAATTTAAGGAATATGTTCATTTCATATACATATGAAAGAAAAAAATGAATTGTTACTAAATTGTTATTACCTTTTTATCCTCCACTAATTTTCTATTTTACCATTTTCTCATGTATAGTAAATTTTGCTACACTTTCATCAAATTTCGTGAAAGATGATTTTATCTTATTTAGCATTGCTTTTAATTTAATTAGTAAAGTATTTTTGCTCTCAACTATTATTTTGGTAATGTTTTTGCTCTCTTTTTAATTAACAAGTTGTCATGTATGGCTATAATTTAGAAAAATGAGTCTCAGTGACCATCTCAAATGGATTAGTATTTCATTTAAGGGCGAAACACTACCCAAAATAGTTAATTTGTGCGAATAAATAAGTATATTTTAATATTTAGCTATCCTAATAATATAAATTTAGTCACCCCAAATAAATTTATTTTTAAAAAATTAGTAAAACTAGAAAAATCAAAAAGTTATCTCATGTTTTTGTCACTTTTAATCTTTAAAGTAATTATATAGAGAACTTTGTTAGCAATAAAAATATCAAAATAAGACATTCTTATTTGCTTACATTAAAAAATATATTGTTAGTCTGATTAAGAGTGTGAAGTCAATTATTGATTAATTTGACTTTTAAAAATATCGTTAAACTCAACTTTTTAAAATAATCTATAGTGTATTTCTTATTGGTGTTTTAATTTACATTTTATATGATTATATAAAAATAATTGTAAATTTGTGTGATACTTATCTTATTTGATATAGTAATTTTAAAAATGTACATTTTTTTATATTATGCCCCCTTACAAATTATTTGCTAGCTTTGCCACTGCTTTAATTTCATTTCATTAATTGTCAATCTACTAATGTTTCATTTCCAACCTAACTCTAATTAAACAATATTGTCATTTTTTGTTGTTGAAAATTACATATAATATAAATATTTACTGTCAAAAAAATTACATATAAGTATATAACTACTTAACACAATATTTTTAAATTATAATAATTATTTTTTACATCACTTTTAGAATATTATTTTTACTTTTAAATCGGATTAGTTTTGCATGGGTTCAATTAGGCTAATATGTTTTTTTTAAAGTTTAAAAATGGGAAAACAAAGGCTAGAAGTTTTATTCAAAACAAAAAGATAGATTAAAATGGGAGAAAAGTAAATCATGATTAAAAAAAAAAAGACATAAATACAGTATATACTTAACATAAAAGTACTATTAGAGTGTAAAATAATAATTAGAAATTTATATATTTATGTCTTGAATAAGTGTTTTTGAACGTCTGGAAATTGATATTTAAACTAATAAAATTTATTTGATTTGTTTTTGATTGGATTTTTGAATTTATCATATTTTTACTACTCTTTTATAATTTTATTTATATTTTACCTTTTTGTTTAGTGAGATACACAATATTTTTAATTAAATATGTAAATTGATATATCTTTTTCCACTTGGAAAACCTCTTGTTTTAATTTTTTTTTCAGGGCTAAAGCCCTTAGTTTCCAGCTTAATTCTTAGGTCCACCTTGACAACACACATTAAATAAAAAATCAAACAAATATTTAATTTTTTAAATTAAAAAATTTAATTAATTTATTTGAACAAAGAAAAATTTAATTAAATTAGCGTTTTCTTTCCTTAAATTTTTAATCAATATTTCTCTAATTTTTTTGACTTTTCTTTAATTAAATATATTATAATATTTAAGAGCAATTGCTGTATTTTCTAATCTGTATGTTTATTTTTTTAACACATGTATCCATATTATAATATTTTTGAATAAATTTTTAGAATGAATATAACAAAGTAGTATTATAATATAATATAATATAATTTTAGAAATTTTATTGAACCATGGTTTAAAACTATGTTACACTAAACTTTATCTCTATTAAACTCATATCGAAGTAACCATTTATTTATATTTAAGTAATGTTCTTGTTGCATTTTTGTAAAAAAAATGTTTTTTTTGCAATTGACGAAGTCCGTTTATTACAAATTCTAAAATTATAATTTTCTTATTCAATAATTTAAATTTTTTTAATAGAGTTTAAAAAAAAGAAATTTATCACCGTCTAAAAAACTTTTTATTTTAAAACGTTTTTAAATTCTCTTTTTTGTATAAAAAAACTATAATACATAGTTATTTTTTTAAAAAAATTGATTATTTTGAAGAAAAAAAGCATCATTGAATTTTTCCCTCCATCTTACAAAATTTGGGGATATTTTCCCTCCTTTATTATTCTCTTTCATTCCCTTCCATTTGCGTACTCTCACTCTCAGATACTCAACTTTTTTAGTTCACGAAATTCTCTCTTTCTTCGTTCTTCGTCAAGGATTTAGGTATTTCGTACTTCTCATTTTTTTCATTTACACAATTAAGTTTTTAAAATCATTTTAATTAATTAATTAATTAATTTGTTGTGTTTTTAGTTCGATATTCAAACGGAGTCGCACTGAACTCAACTGACCGGAAAACGACGCCATCGCCGCCAACCGTCGCGAATAACAGCGACCGTCTCTCTCGATTCTCCTTCTCTGTCGATCTTGATCTCGGTTCGTGATTTCTTCTTCATCTTCCATATTTTCTCAATTTTTTGCTTCTAGATTTTTGCTTTCGTTTTAGATTTTGCTTCTACTTTTTGCGATCCGATTCTTTCGAGTTTAGATAAGCTGCTGATCGTGTGGTGTTGTTGTGCTGTTTCGTCATCGTGTGGTGTTTCGTCTCTCAGGCGGCGTTACTGCATTTTGGTCGTTTCGTCGTGTGTCGTTGTGTGGTTACTGCTCTTTTTCACGTTACTGTGTTTCAGTGTTTGCTTTACTGGTTGGTTGTTACTGTGTTCTCTTTATGTTTTGAGGTTTGTGTTTTCTAGGTTTTGGTTAAGAAGAAGAAGTAGATGATGAAGTTTTTTGTTTTTTCTTGGTTATGAGAGTGTTTGTTAAGAACAAGAAGATGAGGGAGATATGATGATGAAATTGACGTAGAGAATAAAGGGATTAGGGAGGTAAGTGTTTGCTTACAAAATTTGTGTATAAAAACTAAATAGAACAAAAATATGATAATATACTATATGGGACTGATGTTGTGGTGTTTGTGAAATGGCTAAATGGGGATTTGAAAGATTTAAAAACAGTTCGGTTAAGTTAATTGTTATTAGATCCCAACACAAGTCAGAAAATAAGATCCTCCAAGTTTGCCATAGAAGGAAACAGTTAGGCAGTTAGTGCTAGGCTAGTAATTAGGATAGTTAGTTAGTTTTCTCTGTTATTTCAATAAGCATGTCCTATGTTTATAAATAAGCCTGTCATTGTTGCCCTGAGAAGGTGATGAGATTACTGATTTTGGGAAAAGACGAATTTGTCGACTCGAATAGAGAATCTGCATTTTGGAATAGATTGATGATACCATCCCAGAAATACCTGTGCAGGGCACTGATTCTGATTGTTCTTTGTTAGAATTTTCTTTTTGTTCTGCAGGGGGCTTCACTCAACCTCATACCATGAGGTTACTGGGCTCTCTACAAGGTCAGACAATTCTCGTTTTAATGGATAGTGGAGCTAGTCATAATTTCATCTCTTCTAGGCTTGTTTCTAAACTGAAGTTACCCACAAATCCCACTTCTTCTTACTCTGTCAGACTTGGGGGATGGTCGACAAAAGTCCACTTCTGGATGTTGTTATGAAGTAGAAATTAATATCCAAAATTGCTGGGTCAAGGCTGATTTTTTCCTATTTGATTTGGGTGGAGTGGACATTATTTTGGGTATAGCTTGGCTTGCCACTTTGGGTGATGTCAAGATGAATTGGCAGGATTTAACAATTTCCTTTGTTAACATTAACCAATTGGTAACTATTGTGGGGGATCCTACCACCAGTGATAGTTGTCCCCTATTATTGGCTTCAACTGCTATTTCTCTGGTCAAGACCTGCAACTGCAGAAACTGTTGGATCAGTTTACTGTTATTTTCAATGATCCTAAATGCTTATCACCTAAGAGAGTCATTGATCATCATATTCCTATAAAGGCAGGTATTGATCCTATTAATGTCAGACCCTATAGATACCTTCACCTTCAAAAGAATGAAATTGAAAAACAGGTTTCTGACATGCTTGCTAGTGGGGTTATCAGGCCCAGCAACAGTCCCTATTCGAGCCCTGTGATTTTAGTCAAAAAGAAAGATGGGAGCTGGCGTTTTTGTGTCGATTACAGAGCCCTGAATAAGGCCACAGTCCCATACAAATTCCCTATACTAGTCATTGAGGAGCTTTTAGATGAGTTACATGGTGCTTCCTATTTTTCCAAGATAGATCTCAAAGCTGGGTATCACCAAATCAGAATGTTTGAGGAGGACGTTTCTAAAACAGCTTTCCGAACTCATCAAGGCCACTACGAGTCTCTGGTAATGCCTTTTGGCCTCACCAATGCCCCTGCAACATTTCAGTGTGCTATGAATTCTATTTTGAAGCCTTGTTTGAGACGCATTATTTTAGTCTTCTATGGTTTATAGCAAAACCTGGGAGGATCATTTGCAGCACTACATCAGGTTTTTGCTACTCTACAGCACCACCAGTATTTTGCCAACTTCAAGAAATGTGGTTTTGGAAAGCGATCAATTGGTTATTTAGGTCATATCATCTCTGAACAAGGTGTGTCCATGGATCCTCAAAAGATTGAGCGCATCTTAACTTGGCCTATCCCTAAGTCTCTCAAAGCAGTTAGAGGGTTTTTGGGTCTCACTGGATATTATAGATGTTTCATACGTGATTAGGGGAAAATTGCAATGCTGTTGACCAATTTGCTAAAGAAGGGGAACTTCATTTGGAACCAGGACAGTTTGGAGGCTTTTCACCATCTTCAACAGGCTGTTACTACTGCTTCAGTCCTTAGCATGCCCGACTTCTATCAACCTTTCACTATTGAATGTGATGCGTCCAGCTAGGGAATTGGGGCTGTGTTGTCTCAAGATCACAGGCCTATTGCATACTTTAGCAAAGGGTTGGCTGATCCTCACCTTTCTAAATCTGTTATGAAACGGATTGATGGCATTGGTACTGGCTATCCAACATTGGAGGCCTTACTTATTGGGGAAGAAATTCCTGGTTTATACCGATCAAAAGAGCTTGCGTTATTTGCTGGAACAGCGAATCACAACACACAATCAACAAAATTGGTTGGCAAAATTGCTTGGTTATGAGTTTGACATAATCTATAAGGTGGAATCTGCAAATAAGGTTGCTGATGCACTTTCTCGGAGGGAGGAGGATATGGAATGTCAGATGATTTCTAGACCCTTTTGGCAGGACTACCATGATCTTTTGCTTGAAGTCCAATCTGATCCTGTTCTTGCAAAGATTGTCACTGACCTCACCAATGATCCTAATTCTCACATCCACTACACCATGGAGCAGGGAAGATTATGCTACAAAGGAAGGATGGTCATTCCTGCAACTTCAACATGGATTCCTAAATTAATAACTGAGTTTCACTCAACACCTACAGGGGGACATTTTTATAGAACATACAGAAGGTTAGCACGGTCACTGTATTGGCAGGGCATGAAACAATCAATCACCAACTTTGTTCAAGAATCTGTTGTCTGTCAACGGAACAAGTATCAGGCTTCCTCTCCAGCTGGCCTACTTCAACCTTTGCCAATCCCTAGTGAAATTTGGGAAGATATAAGTATGGATTTCATAGTGGGATTACCTAAATCTAAAGGATATGATGTGCTCCTGGTCATTGTGGACAGATTGAGTAAATATGGCCATTTTCTGCTCATTAAACATCCCTACTCGGCCATATTTGTCAAAGAAGTGATCTGGTTACATGGTATTCCTCTCTCTATAGTCAGTGACAGAGACCTTACGTTCCTCAGTCACTTTTGGCAGGAACTGTTTAAACAGCAGGGTACAACTCTGAAACTTAGCACGGGTTATCATCCTGAAACTGATGGGCAGACTGAGGTGCTTAATAGAATAGCATTTGGGTTCGATTCAATGCATATTATAACTGTTGAATTCAATTCGAGTAGAAATGGGCAAGTCAAAACCAGTTTGGTTTGGTTAGGTTCAATGTAACAAACTGGTGAACTGGTTTAAGAACTTGTTCCGTTCATGGTAAAGTAGAACCGTTTTGGTTCGGTTTTTCCAAAACCGAAAACCAGTTCAGTTCAGGTTCGGTTTTGGGTTGGGTAGCTCTGAGTTAAGGGTTATTAAGGAGTTATGAACTTAAAAGAATCCAAGTTCAAACCACGGTGAATAAGAAAAACTAATATAGCATTTAATATACTAACATTTGCCTATCCAAAAAAAACTTATTTGCTTGTTTTGAATTCTGTTTTTTGTCTTTGTTGTGTGTTTTGATGGATAGGAGTTTGTTTTAATTGTATTTGTATTATTGGGCTTTGAAATGCTGTAGTGGTTATTTATATATTAAGATAGATGGCATAAAATCATAGACTATTAATTAGTGGTTTACCTGACCTTTGTGATTACTGATTAGCCACTACTTAACCCTTTCAGCTCTAAAATAAACACTGTCAAGGTTATGAAATTAAATTATTTAACAATTAGTTCACTCTTAAGCATAATCAAACTCCAAATTTCCCAAACCAGATCTCATTTATAGACCAGTTTGCAAAATCAAAACTAGTTTGAAAATTATTGCCAACATCAGAATTTTTACAGTTTTGGTTGCCTCTCATTTTGATGCCCTTTGGGTACCTTGTCACATTAATCTCATTTAAAACTTTTTCTTTTTGGTTATTGCCAACAGTGTGTTCAAACCATTACCAGACATTGTCACGTATTTGTTAAAACAATTTTCAAAACCCTGTTAAGATAAAAAAAAAAAAGGTTTTGAAACCAAATTTCAATTAAAAACCGGTTTTCATATTAACGATTTTTATTTCATGATACATTAACCAATGAACTAACTGGTGAGCATGACACTTAAGATTATCCTATTTTCGAGTCTGATGTTTATGGAAAGGTGACAATGCTGAAGTTTCATTGAAATGAACTGTTCTGGAGGATGTCATCTTAGTAAATTTTTTGGCCTTGTAAAAATAAAAGCTAACAATGTATAAGCTTTGTTACAAATACCTTTAGCAATCTTAGTATTTTTTTGTGTTATTCTCGTGCTTGAGGTACTTTTTGCTGCCACAGTGTGGTTCGAGTGATACTTGTTTATTGTTAACTGCCCATAACATGATGCAAGGTCCAAATCACAAAACCTTGTTAGCTTATCATAAATGGATTTATTTACATTTAAATGGGTGTTTATCGTTTTTCCGTGTTCCATGACAACTAATGATGAGATAAGGATGAAACTGTTTCATCAAGAACTCCTGAAAGCATTATTTTGTTCCCATTCATGGTTTATAAACATAGGTTTGTTTTTTTTATCTTGAACGAGTGAGAAAATGTTATTCATTTTTGTGTTTTGGCCATTAAAACCAATGTTTTAAAAACCGGACCGGAGTTCGAACCAGCGAGACCTCTAGGTTATGATTCAATTGGTTTGACCGGTTGAACCACGTTCGAATTATTCAATGAACCGTTCAATAATAAATAATAAAAAAATACATGAAATATATTAAAATATTTAGAACTTCATAACTTATAAAGTAAAAATTCATAAAATTTATAACAAATACTCAATATCTATAATAAATACATTAAAATTCACAATAAATTCAAGTATCAAATCTCATATGGATCAACCGATCAACCACGGATGTCTTGCAGATTAAGTGGAGTAAAGGTTTGAATGAAATAAATGTTTTTTTGTTAAAGTTGAAGTTAAAAAGATTATTTTTATTTTTTTAAATCTAAAAAGCTAATTTGATTTTTGCAAACATAAAAAACTGAGTGTTTTTAAAAATGAAAGAAAACTGACGTGGCAGAATACAATTGGATAGATGAAGGAAAGTACGAGGTAAAATGTGTTGTTAAAATGAAAGTTCCAAAGTGACCTTTCGGGTAAAACAGAGTGGTGAAAAGAGAATGCATAAAATGAAATCTGATCATTTTAATCAAATGAAGATTTTTTTTCTGAGATTCTTGTTATTAATTTGAGGGGATTTTCCACATATAGTAGCATGGTTCCCAGTGTATGTATAAAGACAATAATCTTGATCCTCATTGAGTGATAATGTTTTAAAATTTAATCAATGGGCTGACCACCTAACCCAGGGTTTGGCCTGACCCTCATGGGCCTATGGCGGTTGGCTTTTTGGCCTTAAATCCTATGGGTTGGGGCGAGTGGGTGGGCTTTATCATATTGGAAGCTCTAAATGTGTAAAGCCAACACTTCGTCCAGGAGTTTTATTGGGTCTCACTGTTGCAGTTTGCTAAAGCCTGTGTGCTTATTGAATTCCATTTTGAATGTTTGATTTGAATTTCTGAGCAAGAGCCTGCCATTTTGAAACCGTTGTTTGTTAGTTGTTAGGCCTTTCTTGCATTTGCTCTCATTTTTCCAATTTCAGCCAGCAGATCCAATTTTCCATTGTAGTTTTTAGAACTATTTGATCTGTGTAGTTCTGAACTCATCGTCATAATCTGAGGGGAGATTTTTGATCCAGTGTGTAGTCCAGTAAAGATACTCAACATGTATGGGAGAAAAGCTTGCCAACTTGTGAAAGAATTTGCAAGTGGAGAAAAAGGCCAGCTCACACCATTTAATGTAAGCCCAAGTCTTCATTTTTCAGTTAGACACTCATCGTTATTTTTTAATTGTGAGTTTATGTTGGAACCTGCTTATGTTGTGGAAAATAATTTGTATGATTGTTTTGATTGTTAATCCTACTTTGGCAGGTAAATTTTAGTTTTAGCAAAACTTGGTACTTATGTGTAAAACCCAATTATGATGTTTCCAATCTATACCATGATACCATCATTTTCTAGCAATGCTAATTATTTCTGATATTGTTACTTGTTATCACGTCACACTTTACTCTTATAAAAATTCATTAATCAATTTTTATATAGTTGTTTATACGTGCTTGCTTTGGTTTGACATTTTTTTCAATGATGTTGTAGAATGACTTGTTTGAACAAGTAGTTTCAGAATGCAGTCAACATCACCTTGAGCTTCAGTCCATGATAAGGTAATTGTTAAGAATTAAGACGATGTTCAGATATTTTACTAGTGTATCCCTTTTTTCCGTTGGAGTATGATATCTCACGCGGGCATGAATTTTTTTGAATGTGTTCCTGTGTCTAGTCGAGCCATATTGCAAAGTTAATTGTGAGGAAATGCAGTGTCTTGCATATTTTATTTAGGAATCCCTTCCCATTGTTGTATGCTTTCCCATACGGGCATGAATGAGTTTAGTGTTGTGTAAATAGGAAGATGCAGGAAGAAGGTTTGGATGTCCAAACAGCTAGAAATGCTGATCACTACGGAGCCCTCATCCATCTATTTTCTATAGTCCGAAATAAACGTTGTCTAACAGCCTATGTGTAAGTATCACTTTCAAATGCTATTTACCATCATGTATAGTTTCTATATTTTTGTTCTTTGATTCTGAAGTCTGAACATATATCTAACATACAGGTATAACCGAGCAGAAACTGTACGTAACCTGTTATGGAAGATAGGGCCTGTGCTTCCTAAAGAAATTGAAGAGAAGCTTAATCATTGGGAGGAAGAGTATTTCAAGAAGCACTCTGCAGCATTGAAATCTTATATGTCAAAAGCGTTGGTTGATCTTACTGTGGTAACCTCTCCTCTCCCTCCCTCATCTCTTTCCTTCTCTCTCTCTCTCTCACGCAGACGTATGCCTTCACATAAGATAAAGGTACCGACTTATGTTACAAATACGTGTATCAATTTGTGTCTTCGTGGTGTGATCAAACCTCGCTCGGTAATTTTAGCTTCGACTGCTTATAATATAAATAATATTTAAAGCAATCACATGGATGCAACTAATCCTTGTGTTCTAACTTATGTTACAAATATGTGTATCAATTTGTGTCTTCGTGATGTGATTAAACCTCACTCGGTAATTTTAGCTTCGACTGCTTATAATATAAATAATATTTAAAGCAATCACATGGATGCAACTAATCCTTGTGTTCTAACATAGTTGTGTAATTCAATTGATGTTGATGCAACTAAGGAATGTTAAGCATCTATGTTGGAAATTTTTATGATTCTAGTTATGTAGATGGGATCATCATGTAGATTTTTTGTGTTGATGCACCGTAAGTTCAGTTGCTAGATAGATTGAATCTACATAACATCAGCAACTAGAGAAATCGATCAAAAGTCTTGGAGATTGAGAAACATGTATCTTATTGTGTTAAAACTATTATGGTTGGTTGTTTTAATAAGTTGATTAACACGCGAAGTCAGAATTAACTATTGAACAAAATACAGTAATAACTGTGATTTTTCATGCTTCTAGTTCACTGCAGTTTCTGGTTATAGAATGAACTTGACAAAATCTGGTTTTTGATAGGATATGGTGCCACCAAAAGATCCATATATTCAAGTAAGGGTCCTTGAAGACATAAGAGAAGGCATTGTACTTAGTGATGATAAGAATCCCAATTTCGCCCGCCATTCCATGCACTTTCTGAAGCGAACCGATGCAGAGAAATATATCTCAAGGGTAATTATCTTTTTTTAAATCAAAATTGAAAAAAGATAAATTATTATTAATAACGTTGGTACTTATGACCATTGTACAATTGTTTAAACCTTGTCCCTTGAGGATAGAATGTCTAGCTCAATTATCTTGTTGTAGCTTATAATATTACAAAATAGTCTAAAATGTCACCTAACTATTTTATTTTCTGGGCTTAATGGAGGAACTTACTGGTTGACCTGTTAGTCCTTTACTTGAAAAAAAATGTAGATGAAAAGACTGATTTTGAACTTGATATGTTGGATTAATTTTCATATTTAATAACTTCTATCAACATTTTTGCGTATATTGCTTCAAAAATTTCTTAGTTTGCGCTTTCTTTATTTTCACAATTAAAAGTTATGTTAATTGAAAAATAACTTTGAGCTACATCAACAACTAATAATTAAAACAAATTATGAATTGTCGAATGATATTTGGCACCAACTGTAATTGATGGTAAGCTAAAAGCTAAAAATTATTTCCAAGATTTTGTAGTCGCAAAAGAAATAATAGATCGACCATTCATGACTTGACAACTAAAACTTGTATTTCATTGTCTCTACTTCAAATTGGGCATGGTTTCAATTCTATTCATCGTCATATATGACAAATATAAATCTAAATATTGTGATTAAAATCAAAGAAAGTGGTAACAAAACCAAGACATTCAAATCTATCTATGTAGTTTTTTTTTACAGATTGCAAGCAAAACAAAGAAATTATAGAACAAGGAAATAAGAAAACTAACATCAAAACCTTCACTTTAATAGATGTAAATATAATAATAGATATTGAATGTGATAAATTTCTAATGCTATGATATTACAACTAATAGAACATTGTGCGTAAAAAAATTTATTCAGATGAAGATATGTAAGCAATTGTAAAATAAAATAATACTAGCCCATAGAATAATCAGAATCTTCTCTAGCCTAGCTTTTACCTCCAATACTCATTGACATGGCACTGTTTTTGGAATCAGTCTTATTACCGTAACCTGGCAAAGCATCCAACTCCTTTTTTTTTCCTTCAAATCCGTAAACAATGGCTCCTCTTCGCAGTGTATTCCGCCAAAACCGTTTCCACTCTCTTCTGCGCTTTCTTGCAGCTTCAAAGCAAGTTCCAGGTTCCACAAGACATCCCCCATGGATGGCCTTTCAATGCCTTGGTCAGCCACGCACTTCATCGCTGTCTCGGCGACCTTCTTAAAGCATTCCGGAGCTATCTTGCCCTTCAGATAAGGATCACTGATTTGGTCAAGAATGCCTGTTTTGTAGCAATGAGCTGCCCATTCAGCTGGACTCGCTTGCTCTTCAGCTACGGTTAGGTTCACAGCCGGGCAAGCGCAGAGTATCTCAAATAGAACCACACCAAATGAGTACACATCGGATTTGTCGGTCAGTTGTTGCCTCCTGAAGTATTTTGGATCCAAGTACCCGAAACTACCCTTTACCACAGTAGTTACATGTGTATTATCCAATGTAGGACCTGTTTTCGACAATCCGAAATCAGAAACCTTGGCCACCCACTTCTCATCTAGTAAAATGTTTGTTGTCTTCACGTCACGGTGGATGATAGTGTGTTTAGCGCCGGTGTGAAGATAGTGCAAACCCCGAGCAGCTCCAATGCATATCTGAAGCCTTTGCTTCCACGACAGTGGAGGTTTCTGTGTCTTGTATAGATGCTTTTGGAATCAATCACAAGATGACTTTACAATTGCAGCTCCAAGAAAGCTCATAAGAGAGTGGAAACGGCGAAGAGGAGCAATTGTTTACGGTGTACTGCGGCTTATAAGTTGTATCTGGATGCAGTGCAAGCCATAGGTCCTGCCTTGGTGGCCCGTTAACAACACTTACAACATAATCTTTATGCACCGGAACTCCGTTTGAATGTGGAAGGTTAAAAGCATCTCCCCAGGCAATAACATCAGCCCCATCAAAAGCAGTTCGATTAGCGAGGAATATATTAAATACTCTTTGATTAATCGTAATTATCCAAGTCTCACAAAAATGAAGTCTCACAAGATAGTGAAACCCAGACTCAATTGAGAATATCCAAGTCAAGTTGTAATTTAAGTTGATATTGGAGTTCCGACCCATAGATCTGGCCGACATGTAAACAGTCGGAGCTATATAAGACGGTGTTCCAGGAGGATACTCAATCTTCACTTGTCGATCAACCTTCTCGGTAACTCCAAATGCGGCCCCATAGATGAAAGGCACGTCAGCACTCCATGACCTAAACATGCCGGTATCCTCAGAAGGCAAAATATAACCCCACCCCACATTTAACCTATAAACATTCTCAAGTGCAGTGCTCTTTGTAATGGTAAAGACACTATTAGTACCAACAAGACACTATTAGTACCAACAATCACGGTGGCTTCCAAATCAGTAGAAGTATAAATATCATCGACACAACCTCAATCCCATTAACAAATGCATAGGCATTAGTTGCATTGGTAGATGGAGTAAAAGTCACATTCAAGGTACCTCCATCAACATGGAAGGAATATTCCTTCACAACATAGTTATATTCCGAACCCAAACTGGTCTCATGAAAACTAAAGTTCCTAAACACTGTGTAGGATTGCGATGGCACGCCAAACCGGGCCTCAGATATATTAAGATCCGAATAAGAAGCCAGATAAAAATACAATCGGAGGAACTTCCAACCAGAAGCCACCGGAAAACTATAGGTATATTGTGATTTGAAAATTCGCGCCGTCATGAAGGGAACTTGAGGGACTGCAAGGTCTTGAGTTGTAGCGTGTGATGTGGTCTTGATTGTGATGGTAAAAAATATTTAGGTAATTAGTAAAAAACTTATTTTTTTTTTTTTATGTTTTACTTTCAAGTCATACATTTGGGTCTGTTTTCAGCAAAGTTCATATTTTTATGACTAATGTAAAAATGGGTTAAATCAAGATTCTTTTTTCAACACTTTAAATCTTATAAATTTCATTAAATTTATATGAAACAACATATTTTAATGAGCTTTATATAAATTTTCACCTAACAAAAATAAAATGTTCTAATGGGATTTATATAAATTTTCATCATTAAAAATAAAATGCCTTAGAAAATATATTTTCAAAAGTATTTATTGAACACTACTTTATTCAATTGTTGTATTATAAAATTACTTTATTGAACACTACTTTAGTTCTAATTTTGATTTTATAGATTTTTTTTAAGGACTAAAATTATTAACTTTTTACAAAAAAAATTTTAATAAGAAGTAAAAGTAAATAAATTTTTTTATAGACTAAAAAGTTAATAATTATTTTATAGGATCAAACGTAAAATTTTATTTTATTTTTTTTAATTATTAAAATTGTAATTTCTTTTATTAAAATCCAATTATTAAAATAAAAATAAAACCTCTAAAATATTTAAGGCAGTAAGATAAGTATACCCTTGGATATGAGTATAATTAAGACTCCACAAACTAGATTGATTTGAAATATGTATTAGATAATAATATAGAATAATGTTCATATAATACATATAATTCTTAAAAGAAGAGAAATTATTTAAAATTCTTCAAATCTTACTTTCATTAGTCATTTTAATTTTTAACATTAATTTTTTGTTAATTTTATTTAGCTGTGATAATTTTTGACATGCGACACATTGATTTGACATGATATACACTCCAAATGCCATTTGCCACGTGATAATGTCATTGAAGTTCTTCAATGCTACAATTCATTGTCATAAAAGTCTATAATTAGTTTATTATATAAAATTTAATTATCTTATAAAAAAAATTATAAGTAAATATTTTTAAGTGTACTTTTATAATAAAATTTATAAATAAAAAAAAAGTTATCTTAAACACAAACATGAAGAATGAAATTTGTATGTTAGTATTGATGAAATGAAATTTTATATCTTTCTCAATCTTTTTTCAATTCTCCATGTTTCTATTAGGAGAATTTTTATTTATTGTGCATTTAATTTTCATCCAAACGTAATTTAATATGAAATGTTTTTACTGAAGAATGAACACTACTAAAGAGCATAAGAAGTGCTTTTAGGATGCAAGATGATACAAAAAGGTCTAAAGATAACTATAAAGTTGCAAAAATAGAGCATCCAAAACTCCTTAAACACAACACCCTTTCTAGAAAAACCTTACAAAAATACACTCCAAATATTGTGACCACTTGCTCTTTACATTTCTTTACTCTCAAGTCATTTGTTCCTTATTTGATAATATATTTTTTCATTTACATGCATTCCTTAATTGTTTTCATGACTGATTATATTTTTCACATGGTTGTAGTTTTTTCAATCTATTTTATTTCCAATTGTTAAAAAATAAAATTATATGTTTTAAAATAAGAATCACCAAACCACCATTGCATGTACCAAAATATAGAAGTCTAATACAAAAGAGAAAAAGATTGTGATGTTATATGCTTTTAATAAATTTAAATGAAATTTACAAAATTATTGTTTATTTAAAAATTGTTTAAAAATTATTTGTGGACGTAATTTAGCAACGTATATATAGCACGTAAATCAACAACTACTAAGATACAAAATTTCATTCATTTATCATTGTGTTTAAGGTTACTAAGGTACTCTTAAAATATTTACATTGATATCCATTTTAAAACAATTTTTTTTATAAAATAATTAATTTTTATTTAAAAATTTAATTATGAACCTTTATGACAATAAGAAGTAACATTGAGTGACTATAATGACACTCTCACATGCTAAAATTACTTATGTATTTTATGTCAAATTAGCATCCTACATGTCAAAAATTATGACATCTTAGCTAAACTAATGGAAAATTAACGTTAAGGACTAAAACGACTAACGGAAGTAAAATTTAGAGAGTTTGAAATAATTTCTCTTCTTTCAGGGGCGACTTTGACACCGCTTGTTACTTTTAAAGATTATAATGAATATTACTCTATATAATACTAATAAAGTGATTGTTCTAAAAAGATCAATGAATTTCAATAAACAACCAAACATATACAAAATTCAAATTCCAACCTTGGAATAATTTTAGACAAACTTTATTTAGCTCTACACAAATTCCGGATTATTGGGGACAAGAAGAGTTAATCCCAATATCTTTATACTCTAGCATAACTTTATGAAACAGTAAAGAGGAAAAAAAAATTTATCACATCAACTCTGATAAATTACACCTGACTATGCTCACTCCCACATGCCACATATATCCCATCGCTCATCAATAAAGGAAGCTGGAAATCATACAGATTTGGATCCTTTAATGTTAAAAATGCAATATGAAAGTGTACAAGAGATGTCAACATTAAAATCTAATTATATATTTAAGATGTACAATCAAATAAATTATATAGCAAGATCTTCCACATTATCCTACCATAATGAATTCCAATATAAGAGATCTAAATTCAGAAACACAAGTGTTAGACAACAAATCAGTTTCAAATGATTGCATTGATAGCATGTAATGGGAAAATTCATTGAGTATATTTCATTTCATTTTTTCACCATACAAGTACAAATATTTATATTGTCACTCTACATTGAGAAAACCACTTCCAACTGATGTTATACAATAAATCAAAATAATTTCCTTCATGTCATTTGAAATAAAAAAAGATGCCTTTAACATGACCTAATTTTGGGGAAGAATGTTGATTGTAGCTATCTTTGTCACTAAAAAATGGATGATGGCATCTACTATTCTAATGTTCCTCTGAAATTCTTCTATCAGCCAACTGCATCTAAATCAACATCAGCATCAATCTCATCTATGATTCCGGCTTCAACTTCAGCATCCGCTTCCAACTGACCCGCTTCCAGCCCGTTATCAGTATCTGAGCTCAGCTTTTGTAGTTCATCAGAAGTTGAGGTTCCACCATGACTACCAGGAAGAGTAACAGTATCAAATTCCATTGGTGTTGCTGTGGTATCCGTTCTAATGCCTTCACCATCCATCTCAGCTGCAGGTGTAGCAATCTATTCCACAACAAAAATAATGACAAAAAGTTATTTCAGACAATCCATTTAACATTGATTTATTATTACAGATCCTTAATATAGAGAGAAGAGCAAAGACAATAGAGAGCAGTAGAATGAAATAGATAGATGCATGCAGATAACAGCCGGCACTCAACAGACCCTATGTAGCATTGACACTTTAGATTGAAGGTGTCCAATGTTTAACACATGTCAGTGTCTGAAACCAACAAACACATGTGGTTACATACTTACATTCAATCACTTCCATTTTTTAAAATTATTATTGTTGTCTATGTGTTAGCGTTGTATTCGGTGTTTTGTGACAGTGCTTCATAGAGCTGAGCATACTACAGTTAAAGATGGATTCGTTAGTTGGATTCCATAGTTAGTATTTGAGTGGCAAAATGTAGTTTATGTTATCTATGTATTTCCGTATTTGTAATTCGTGTAAGCCTTATATCTGCATATAGGAAGAGTTAGTTCGTAACAGAGTTCTGTTGCCATTCAGCTAGTTAAGAAGGCAGTTATGC
>JBBPBQ010000001.1:5910114-5920549 GCA_037974755.1 Cicer yamashitae | reverse complement strand
TACTGCTTGTGAGATATTTTATACTAAAGTTAACTGCTTCTTCCTCCAAATTATTAGCATCTCCCTCTTCATCACTTAAAGGTTGTGCTTCAAATGTATTCAGTACAACCTTTTATACAACAAAAATTCTCATGTAAAAAGCAAAGAACAGAAGCAGTTCAATAAATGAGAAGAAAAAATGCATGCGTGCACACAAGAAACTATCAAATAAAATATTACCGACAAACTGGAGGTGAATCTTTTCCACTTTATTGGAGCATGATTATAGAAGCTGGATTAGAAAAATATTCCTGCATCAAATAAACTGAGACTGATAAAAATATTTGTTTCAGGTTCTTTTATTGAGAAAAAACAGTCCTGAAGCATGTAGTAGAACCATTCATGACAAATTTTATATTGAAAATTATTAGAATTTAAATTAAGGCATTAAGCCTAACTCAACTCTTACAAAACCAGATTTTGGAGTGAGGGATGTCTCCCACTTATAAACTCATTTTCAGGCCTTATATCATTCAATGTGAGACTCGTAGCACACACCCCTCACCCCGAGGATTAGACATCTAGAGAGTAACTCAAGTGGCCCGATAGCGGGTGGCCCAATGGATCTTGGATAGACTTTGATACAATCTTAGAATTTAGGTTGAGCTTAACTAAACCCATAAAAAACCGGTTTGTAGAGTGAGGGATGTCTCCCCCTTATAACCCTAATTTTAGGCTTTATCTAATCCAACATGGGACTCTTAACAAAACTCATGTCAAATAGCAAGACAAAGCTCAAGTTGAGAAAATGGAAGAGACCTCCCTATCAAGAATTAAAAATTAAAATTTATGTGAAGACCTACCTGTAATCCCCAAAATGTTTCATAAAAATTGAAATCAATACATATGCCTGGAAAGTAAAGAAAAGAAATTATTAGCTGGAATTAAAAAAAAGTAACCTGTGTACTTGTATTTATAAGAATGGAAATCAAGCAAGCTAAGATAATAGGCAAGGATGTACCTTCTATGGGTTTTTTCTCGTATTTTGTTTCATTCGATGTGTTAAAAACTCCCTTGATATTTAAAGCTGCAAAAGTTTATCAAAGACATCAATATGGCAAGACACTCAAGAAAATGAAATCTAAACCAGAAGTTAAGATAGACTTCACAAAACTGTACCGGATCGCTCTGATAATGGAAGGAAATGGGCCAGAAACATGAGAATTCTTCCGCAAAAAACCACATCGTTTGCCTATAACACCCATAGCAACACATTGAATTATGTAGCCTTATATAACACCCATACCCAATTGCAGCGATTCATTCATATAAAATAATCGATACTACACAATCCTGACATAAATTATACTCCTTTAATACTACAAAGCTGATGAGAAGTTTATCATAGAGGGAGGAAAGCAAGAAAGAAATAAGGGACAGAGGGAGGGAGGAAAATAGGAAAGACAAAATGAGCAGTTGAGCACTCAAAGTTGAAACAAATCCTTAATGCAGGAAGCAGGAATGTTATAAATTAGCATTTAGATTTTAGACACAATAATCAACTTTAAAGCTTTAAATATAATAGGACATAAATTATGTTTAATGTACCTTTGAAAGACGGCGAAGAAGTTGATTGCAGGTTCTCGGCATCACAAGTTTTCCTCGAGCAAAAAGTTCTTGCTGTGTGTCATGCAAACATAAGAGTTCCACATAAATACAGGTCAGTTATACAATACAATACTTATGCAATAAATCATTAATTAGAGAAGCACAATGAGCTACAAACAAATGAGAAATGTACCTTTCCCAATATATCTTGTTTACTCTCTATATAGCCAAAAATATCCTTGCAGTTTTTCATTGTTGACATTTCTGTCAAGTCTTCCAACAGCTGAAAAATCATACCACCTTCAATGTGTTCCTTCTCACACAGATATAGCACTATATCTGAAAAGTGAAAAACCACATACAAACATGAGTAGGAGAGAATCACAAGATGACTTTACAATTAAAATGTTTAAGATTAAACTGTATTGAATTTAAGCATTCGTAAATAGTGCACAAACCAAGAAGGCGAGGAATGTGGCCTTGGGTGGTTTCATTAGCATCGATTGATTGCCCGAATTGCATTACTTTCTCCCCACTCTGTAGAGCTGCTGACTGAACCAATGTGCAAAAAAAATAATACAGGCCATAAAGAGTCATAAACAAGGAAACAAGAAAACAAAATGGGGAACAGAAACAGCTACTGCATTAGATAAGTCCATATTTGAAATGGTTTTCTTAAAACGCTGTTTTTAGTTTACACGTTCACTTTATACAAGTCGTTTAAGCCACCTCATAACACTGTATACTTCACCATTTAATAGACTATAGACTACATCTTAATGCAAAAAACAAATAAGAGAGTAAAAAGAAAATACTTAAAAGGATGCAAGTCAATGGCAATCGGTAAGTACAGGCACTGGCAAGAAAGCAATAAAGATTGTGTCATGAAATACATAAATCTCAGCTAAATATAAACATGTCTAACATTACTGAGAAAGAAAATATAGTTAAACACACATTACATTATAGTAGCAAGGAAACTGTTTTGCTAATAAGTAATGATTGCATTGTGCCCAAAGTAAAGAGTATAACCATATAAGTATCATTCCATAACCACTGTATTAGCATAAAAAATGTATAATGCATCAAAGCCATTCTTCTAAGTAATTAGTAAAATAATTTTTTCTTGACCAAGTAATTAGTACAATATTGTATTCTAAAAATCTCTCAAATATTAAAATCTCTCTTGCTTTTTAACATAGAATCATAGCAATTATGTCTACCATGAAACTAAGGCTCCAGCTCATGACGAAACCTTTAACAGAAAAAGTAAAATAAATTTTAGTTTCTTTATCAAGCATAAAAGACACACCAAAGAAAAAAAAAACATTGGATTTTCCCCAAAAAAACATTAAGAAATTTGTAGAATTCCAATTAGATTGGTATTATATATTCAATTAGCACATAAAAAAGAGTAACCTATGAACAAGGGCAGCAGTTAAACATACCACGAATTCCTGAAGTAGCAGCCGTAGAATGTTTTCTAGGGACTGATTCTCATCTTGGGCCAATCTCGTTTGTTTCTGTTAATCACAAATCAATTAAATTAACCACAACCTTTAACAATGTCATATCAAAGTTACTAGAAAAGGGAACCTCGGGCTAATGCTGTCAATCAGTCACAAATTCACCATGCAAACATCAAAAGACAATCATATTGTACTCTTCTTAAGTTAAACATATCCCATAACCAAAACCCTTCTGAAATTTAAGAGTCTCTCCCCCTTTTTCCTTACAGTGCCTTAAATACAAATCTCTTCCCTTTGCACCACCCAAAACAAAAAAAAAAGCCAAAATCACCACTATATCCATACTATAGAAATTAATTCAGCATTGTTCATTATAAATCTGCACTGTTATTGTACAGGAATGGAGTTGGAACCAGTTTGGATAAACTTCTGCATAAACACTTATAAGCTTATATGGATATTTTTGTAAGCAATGAATCATAAACTGATTTTAACGGGGAAGCTCCAATGAACTAAAGGCAGTGTTGTCAATCATAGAAAATAGCGGTTTGCTCAAATTCCGCTATGCTGGAGCTTTATAGTGCCGCTATTTGACAACAGTTTGTACTAGATCACATATTGTGGTTTTATCAAATTCTGGAGCTTTAGTACTTCTTGAACAGTTTGCAAAGCAAAACTTTCAGGTGGCCCAGGCTGTAAGATGGCCCTTTTAAATACCTCCTGCAATTAACAATAAACCAGACAACACATAATCAATGAAATTTTACAATGGGGAAATAAAAATTATCTTTTTTTTTTTTTATGAAACAACTGTAATTAGGGCCTTTAGCACTCCAGTGGCTCCACAGAGTATCCCCACAAGCTTTTGGACCAGCTAGGAGACTAATCTCCGCTCGGGTACTTAAGTTGCAACTTAAAGCTCTCCGTCCCTCCCCACGAATGTGTTTTGACTTTTGCGGTGATCAAACCACAATCCTCCCCCACAAGCTCGGCGCTACTTAGAGACTGTTTGTTTTCACATTGGTAGCAGCACACCTAACGTGCGTCCAATGTAAAGCCACATTTTGTAGCTTCTTTATTTTCACAGACACAATGCTTGGGAACTCGAGAGTTTTGTTTATATCGCAGTTCCAAACAACCACTTAATCAAGTTAGCCACACCAGGTAAACATTATCTAGTTTGATACTATAGGCTCTGATAACCAAAATTATCTACTTCCTTATATAAATCCCTAACCTATAACCAATCAATAAATAAACTAATAAACGCATTATTCAATTAAGCTATAAAAACAAGAGTGGGTATAAGGGATTAATTATCCAAACGCAACATACACACGCACACGCTCATACAGAAAAACGGTTAATGCGTTTGATTTTTGCATACAAAAAATTGAAGTATGGAAAGAAAGGGGGGAAAAAAACAAAGAAACTTACCATGATGGGGTTTGAAACAGAAACACTTTTTCTATTGAACCTCTAAGACTTGATTTTTGACGAATTGTGATTCTACCTCCAATACTCACTGACATGCCACTGTTTTTGGAATCAGTCTTATTACCGTAAACTGGCAAAGCATCAAATCCGTAAACAATGGCTCCTCTTCGCCGTGTATTCCGCCAAAACCGTTTCCACTCTCTTCTGCGCTTTCTTGCAGCTGCAAAGCAAGTTCCAGGTTCCACAAGACATCCCCATGGATGGCCTTTCAATTGTCAGCCCCGCACTTCATCGCTGTCTCGGCGAACTTCTTAAAATGTTCTAATGGGATATATATGAATTTTCTATCATTAAAAATAAAATGACTTAGAAAATATATTTTAAAAAATATTCATTGAACACTACTTTATTTAATTGTTGTATTATAAAATTATTTTATTGAACCCTACTTTAGTTCTAATTTTGATTTTATAGGTTTTTTTAAGGACTAAAATTATTAACTTTTTACAAAAAAAAATTTAAATAAGAAGTAAAAGTAAATAAATTTTTTTATAGACTAAAAAGTTAATAATTATTTTATAGGATCAAACGTAAAATTTTATTTTATTTTTCTTAATTATTAAAATTGTACTTTCTTTTATTAAAATCCAATTATTAAAATAAAAATAAAACCTCTAAAATATTTAAGGTAGTAAGATAGGTATACCCTTGGATATGAGTATAATTAAGACTCCACAAACTAGATTGATTTGAAATATGTATTAGATAATAATATAGAATAATGTTCAAATAATACAAATAATTCTTAAAAGAAGAGAAATTATTTAAAATTCCTCAAATCTTACTTTCATTAGTCATTTTAATTTTTAACATTAATTTTATGTTAATTTTATTTAGCTGTGATAATTTTTGACATGCGACACACTGATTTGACATGATATACACTCCAAATGCCATTTGCCACGTGATAATGTCATTGAAGTTCTTCAATGCTACAATTCATTGTCATAAAAGTCTATAATTAGTTTATTATATAAAATTTAATTATCTTATAAAAAAAATATAAGTAAATATTTTTAAGTGTACTTTTATAATAAAATTTATAAATAAAAAAAAAGTTATCTTAAACACAAACATGAAGAATGAAATTTGTATGTTAATATTGATGGAATGAAATTTTGTATCTTTCTCAATCTTCTTTCAATTCTCCATGTTTCTATTAGGAGAATTTTTATTTATTAAGTGTGCATTTAATTTTCATCCAAACGTAATTTAATATGAAATGTTTTTATTGAACAATGAACACTACTAAAGAGCATAAGAAGTGCTTTTAGGATGCAAGATGATACAAAAAGATCTAAAGATAACTATAAAGTTGCAAAAATAGAGCATCAAAAACTCCTTAAACACAACACCCTTTCTAGAAAAACCTTAAAAAAATACACTCAAAATATTGTGACCACTTGCTCTTTACATTTCTTTACTCTCAAGTCATTTGTTCCTTATTTGATAATATATTTTTCGATTTACATGCATTCCTTAATTGTTTTCATGACTGATTATATTTTTCACATGGTTGTAGTTTTTTCAATCTATTTTATTTCCAATTGTTAAAAAATAAAATTATTTGTTTTAAAATAAGAATCACCAAACCACCATTGCATGAACCAAAATATAGAAGTCTAATAGAAAAGAGAAAAAGATTTTGTGATGTTATATGCTTTTAATAAATTTAAATGAAATTTACAAAATTATTGTTTATTTAAAAATTGTTTAAAAATTATTTGTGAACGTAATTCAGCAACGTATATATAACACGTAATTCAACCACTACTAACATACAAAATTTCATTCATTTATCATTGTGTTTAAGGTTACTAAAGTACTCTTAAAATATTTACATTGATATCCATTCTAAAATGATTTTTTATATAAAATAATTAATTTTTATTTAAAAATTTAATTATGAACCTTTATGACAATAAGATGTAACATTGAGTGACTATGATGACACTCTTACATGCTAAAAGTACTTGTGTATTTTATATCAAATTAGCATCTTACATGTCAAAAATTATGACATCTCAGCTGAACTAATGGAAAATTAACGGTAAGGACCAAAACGACTAATGGAAGTAAAATTTAGAGAGTTTGAAATAATTTTTCTTCTTTCAGGGACGAATGTGACGCCGCTTGTTACTTTTAAGGATTATAATGAATATTACTCTATATAATACTAATAAAGTGATTGTTCTGAAAAGATCAATGAATTTCAATAAACGACGAAACATAAAAAATTCAAATTCCAACCTTGGAATAATTTTAGACAAACTTTATTTAGCTCTACACAGATTCCGGATTATTGGGGACAAGAAGAGTTAATCCCAACACCTTTATACTCTAGCATAACTTTATGAAACAGTAAAGAGGAAAAACAAATTTATCACATCAACTCTGATAAATTACACCTGAATATGCTCACTCCCACATGCCACCTATATACCATCGCTCATCAACAAAGGAAGCTGAAACCATACAGATTTGAATCTTTTAATGTTAAAAATTCAACATGAAAGTGTACAAGAGATCTCAACATTAAAATCTAATAATATATTTAAGATGTAAAATCAAATAAATTATATAGCAAGATCTTCCACATTATCCTATCATAATGAATTCCAATATAAGAGATCCAAATTCAAAAACACAAGTGTTAGACAACAAATCAGTTTCAAATAATTGCATTGATAGCATGTAATGGGAAAATTAATTGAGTATATTTCATTCCATTTTTTCACCATACAAGTACAAATATTTATATTGTCACTCTACATTGAGAAAACCACTTCCAACTGATGTTATTGAAAAAATCAAAATAATTTCCTTCCTGTCATTTGAAATAAAACAAGATGCCTTTAACATGACCTAATTTTGGGGAAGAATGTTGCTTGCAGCTATCTTTGTCACTAAAAAATGGATGATGGCATCTACTATTCTAATGTTCCTCTGTAAGCGTTTCCGGTTTTGGGGCTGAGTGTTAGTTTAAATGTAAGCAAGAAAAATCAACAAAACAAAACAAGTGTTTTGTGGTTTTTGAGTGTGATGATGAGGAACATAAATGGATACTCTTTTTGTGTTCCATTGTTTGTATGTATCATGTTCGCTATAGAACTTGTTCTAACAGCAGATGTTAATCCTACCGAAATCCGGTTAAATTGTGGTGGCCCTAATGTTAGTTCTGATCCTGATGGCCGTGAATGGAGCACTGATAATGATTCCAAGTTTGGTTCTTCAACTGGAAAATCCACCACATCACAGGCTACAACTCAAGACCCTGCATTCCCTCATGTTAATTTTAAAATTAAAATAAAAATTATAAAAACTATTTTTTATTTTATTTTAAATTTTAAAGAAAAAACTATTTTTGGAATTAAATAAAAATGAACTCAGCTTCACTAAACATATTTTAATTTTGAAGTGAAGTATTTTATTTGATTTTATTAATAGAATTTTGTTTTTTTTAAATATTTTTATTATTTTTAAATTGTTAAATTAACCATTATTCAATTGTTGAAATGAAGAAAAACAAAATAAGGCATTTTGTTATATATTTTTTAATGTGGGATATTTTGGTGACTTTGAAAAAAAAAAGATATTTATATAAATTATCCTATTTCTCTAAGATATTTAGAATTTATTAAAAATTACAATAACATTTAATTAAGTACAGCAAAATTTTCATTTTTATTTTCACATGCATGTTACTTTTTAAAATTAAGTACAACAATAAGATGTTGAAATTTACTCTAGAATGCCCAAGGAAGATTAGCATGGGCAGAAGTTATTTTTTATTGGATTTCATTCTTGAGCCACTCACGAAGTCCATGGTTAGGCTTGTTCTACTCATTGTAGTACTATTTTGAATTTTACCCATTGTCGTACTATAAAACAACGTACTGAAGACGCGTTTTCCTGTTTTGGGGCTGGTGGTTAGTTTAAATGTAAGCGTTTTCCGACTTTGGGGCTGAGGGTTAGTTTAAATGTAAGCAAGAAAAATCAACAAAATAAAACAAGTGTTTTGTGGTTTTTGAGTGTGTGATGATGAGGAACATAAATGGATACTCTGTTTGTGTTCCATTGTTTGTGTGTAGAGGAAAATATTGCAAAGGATCATCAAGGAGAGGTAGAGGAGTGTGTTGGACTTGTTTTTCTAAGATTTGTTTCTTTGAAATTTTTGAATTTGAAAGAACTTAAATGCTTTTGTAGTGGAAATCATAACTTTAGGTTTTCATATTTGAACAAATTATATGTGGATGAGTGTCCTATAATGGAGACTTTCTCTCATGGAATCTTAAGGGCATCAATTCTTAGAAAAATATATGTGAATGAGAAAGGAGATCAATTGTATTGGGAATGTGACCTTAATACTACAATAAGAAATCTTTTCCACAGGGGAATGGATCTTCTCCTTTGAAAATTTTCTACAATTGAATCTTTACCATCGTCTGGCTCTACCCCATGCAGTCAAAGTTCTTAAGAGGTTATTGAATGGTGAAGATTTTCATTGGACTCTCTCCAAATTTTAGAGGTATGTATTTTTAATAATTCTCTAATTGTAATTCGTATAATTTTTGTTTTCAATTTTTATATTATAAAATATTCAATATATCAACTTTAGTATTCTTACCAGAAAATTCTAGACACTACACCTATAAATAAGACTCTACCCCTCTAGAAAAGAGACGTGTTATTCAATTACCTCTCATTCTTCTCAATCATCCATTAATTTAAGCATTGAAGTACTTGCAGGTACTCCACCAATTTGTCAGCATCCTACTGTGGCCATCATCGAGGTTCACATTGGATCAAAAGTAAAAAATATAGCTGTGGATGGATATTTTTGTTTGTGTATTTCATTATTTACAGAATTAAATGTTATCATGTTAATTAGAAGTTTAATGTTCATTGTTGTAATCTTTGTTTGCTGTACTCTCTTAATATTGTGACCAAGAAGTGTATATTTATATTGATGTTCTCTCTTCATGCCAATTTGCTGCATAAACACTGTGTAGTTAAGTATTTTCAATTGCTAAATTTAATTTAAGGAATATGTTCATTTCTTTCATTTCATATACATATGAAAGAAAAAAAATGAATTGTTACTAAATTGTTATTACCTTTTTATCCTCCACTAATTTTCTATTTTACCATTTTCTCATGTATAGTAAATTATGCTACACTTTCGTCAAATTTCGTGCAAGATTATTTCGTCCTATTTAGCATTGCTTTTAATTTAATTAGTAAGGTGTTTTTGCTCTCAACTATTATTTTGATAATGTTTTTGCTCTCTTTTTAATTAGCAAGTTGTCATGTATGGCTATAACGTAGAAAAATGAGTCTCAGTAACTATCTCAAATGGATTAGTATTTCATTTAGGGGCGAAACACTATTCAAAATAGTTAATTTGTGCGAATAAGTAAGTATATTTTAATATTTAACTATCCCAATAATATAAATTTTGTCGCTCCAAATAAATTTATTTTTAAAAAATTAGTAAAACTAGAAAAATGAAAAAGTCATCTCATGGATTGTCACTTTCAATCTCTAAAGTAACTATATAGAGAACTTTGTTAGCAATAAAAAGAATAAAATAAGACATTGTTATTGGCTTACTATGAAAAATATATTGTTAGTCTTTTGAAGAGTGTAAAGTTAATTATCGATTAATTTGACTTTTTAAAATATCGTTAAACTCAACTTTTTTTAAATAATCTATAGTGTATTTTTTATTGGTGCTTTAGTTTACATTTTATATGATTATATAAAAATAATTGTAATTTGTGTGATACTTATCTTATTTGATATAGTAATTTTAAAAATGTACTTTTTTTTATATTATGCCCCCTTATAAATTATTTGCTAGCTTTGCCACTGCTTTAATT
>JBBPBQ010000001.1:5892010-5909664 GCA_037974755.1 Cicer yamashitae | reverse complement strand
AACTACTTAATACAATATTTTTAAATTATAATAATTATTTTTTACATCACTTTTAGAATATAATTCTTACTTTTAAATCGGATTAGTTTTGCATGGGTTCAATTAGGCCAATATGTTTTTTATTAAAGTTTATTTTTTGTAACACATGTATTCATATTATAATATTTCTAAATAAATTTAAAGAATTAATATAACAAAGTAGTATTATAATATAATTTATTTTAAGTTTAGAAATTTTATTAAACCATGGTTTAAAACTGTTACATCAAACTTCATCTCTATTAAATTCATATTGAAGTATCTATTTATTTATATTTAATTAATGTTCTTATTTCATTTTTTTGGAAAAAAAATTTATTTTTGCAATTGATGAAATAATGAACCCGTTTATTACAAATTCTAAAAAATATAATTTTCTTATTCAATAATTTAAAATTTTTTAATAGAGTTTAAAAAAAAAAGAAGAATTTATTTTATTTATCACCGTCTAAAAAGTTATTAAAAATAATTTTTTTTTATTTTAAATTGTTTTTCAATTCTCATTTAAAAAAAAACTGTAATAAAAAAAATTAGATGAGTTACATGGTGCTTCCTATTTTTCCAAGATAGTTCTCAAAGCTGGGTATCGCCAAATCAGAATGTTTGAGGAGGACGTTCCTGAAACAGCTTTCCGAACTCATCAAGGCCACTACGAGTATCTGGTAATGCCTTTTGGCCTCCCCAACACCCCTGCAACATTTCAGTGTGCTATGAATCTATTTTGAAGCCTTATTTGAGACGCATTGTTTTAGTCTTCTTTGCTTTATAGCAAAACCTGGGAGGATCATTTGCAGCACTACATCAGGTTTTTGCTACTCTACAGCACTACCAGTATTTTGCCAACTTCAAGAAATGTGGTTTTGGAAAGCGATCAATTGGTTATTTAGGTCATATCATCTCTGAACAAGGTGTGTCCATGGATCCTCAAAAGATTGAGCGCATCTTAACTTGGCCTACCCCTAAGTCTCTCAAAGCAATTAGAGGGTTTTTGGGTCTCACTGGATATTATAGACGTTTCATACGTGATTATGGGAAAATTGCAATGTTGTTGACCAATTTGCTAAAGGGGAACTTCATTTGGAACCAGGACAGTTTGGAGGCTTTTCACCATCTTCAACAGGCTGTTACTACTGCTTCAGTCCTTAGCATGCTCGACTTCTCTCAACCTTAAACTATTGAATGTGATGCGTCCAACTAGGGAATTGGGGTTGTGTTGTCTCAAGATCACAAGCATACTTTAGCAAAGGGTTGGCTAATCCTCAACTTTCTAAATCTGTTATGAAACAGATTGATGGCATTGGTGCTGGCTATCCAACATTAGAGGCCTTACTTATTGGGGAAGAAATTCCTGGTTTATATCGATCAAAAGAGCTGGCGTTATTTGCTGGAACAGCGAATCACAACACAAAATCAACTAAATTGGTTGGCAAAATTGCTTGGTTATGAGTTTGACATAATTTATAAGGTGGGATCTGCAAATAAGGTTGCCGATGCACTTTCTAGGAGGGAGGTGGACATGGAATGTCAGATGATTTCTAGACCCTTTTGGCAGGACTACCATGATCTTTTGCTTGAAGTCCAATTTGATCCTGTTCTTGCAAAGATTATCACTGACCTCACCAATGATCCTAATTGTTGGATTTGTGTTGGTGACGACTGCTGCAAGACTTTAATCGTGAAGTTGTTGATGAAGAGTATCTGTAGTAAATTCCAAAGCGTGTTGTTACACTAGCCTTTTGGTTCGATTCACCCCCACCAATCGGATGCAAATAAGATAATCAGTGAATCCCCTTCAGGGTACTTTGGAAAACCTTGATATGATTTGCACTATCACTACAAAAGTATCTTTCAATAGTATGTTACAAAATAATGTTTCTTATTCTTCACTCATGCATTAGAGAAGAATAAGATGACTTAGAATATAAGAATGGATGAGAAAAGTGGATGGCAGTCTCTAAATTTTCGTGTTTTCATTTTGTCCAAAGTGACACTATTTATAGAAAAATAATGTCGCTATTTATAGAAAGAGGTACAATCGTTGGTTCTGCCATTATGTTTTGCGAAAAGATATATCCATATATCGTTCCATTATTGACTGAAGTGTTGCATTGGTCTGGTGGCTGATCAGTGCTTTTATTCGCGCATGACTGGGGTTCGAAACCACCCAATGCGACGTTTCATTTTAAATCAACCATTGCGCCTTTTCAAGGCGGAATTTATTCAAAAAGAAAGCGAAATCGAGTCCGAACACAACCAACAACAATAACATGTCAATTGTAACCAATTATGGATACATATATTACTCAATATTTTGGAAATATCTCACAATCCCCAACCATTTTCAAAATATACTTGCGACTTTTCATTTTAAATCAACCATTGCGCCTTTTCAAGGCGGAATTTATTCAAAAAGAAAGTGAACTCGAGTCTGAACACAACCACCAAACCAACAACAATAACATGTCAATTGTAATCAATTATAGATACATATTTTACTCAATATTTTGGAAATATCTCCCAATCCCCCACCATTTTCAAAATATACTTAGTCCCATAATTTTGGAAATATCACGGTTTCAGATAATGGTATCTTACGATTTGAATCACTACTTAGTAAACTATGGTTTCACTTATCCCGAATAGATTGGTAGACAAGCTTTGAACCAGTTATTCATTAGAACAAGTGTGCACAACTTACATATGAAATCTCGGTACTATCGAAAGAATTATAAAGATGACACATTTGATAAGGCCTTGTGTCATGTACCCTTTTGATGAGAATTTAAGAGTCAAACCCTTTAACTCTTCGAAGCGGCCTCACTTCATCCTCACATAGGTAGACTATATCAGAAATACACCCATAATATGTATTTTAGCAAATTTATGCTATATGTCTATTAAGAGTAAAACTCAACCTTCCAAATTTATACTTATGGTCCAAGTACTTTCAACCTTTGGGATGTATCTATATTCAAGTACTTACAATCACTCTAATAGTGTACTTTTATCATTGAACTCAAGACTTGATGTTACTCAAGTGTGAGTCGATTTTCCACCATTGATGATTAATTAGATATGGGCTTGAGTCCCATCCCCAATGATGTCTTCAACACCATGTCCCTTGTCAGACCTTTCGTCAAAGGATCTGTAAGATTCTTTTCTGTTCTTACAAATACTATGGATATTACTCCATTTAAAATTAAATCCTTTACATAGCTATGTCTTAGACCAATATGTCTAGATTTTCCATTATATACTTGGCTATATGCTTTGGATAGTGTGGATTGACTATCACTGTGTATGGATTTGGCTTTGGCCAAATTGGTATCTCATATAACAAATTTCTTAGCCATTCTGCCTCTTTACTACCTGCAGCTAGGGCAATGAACTCTGCAGCCATGGTGGAGTCGACAATACAAGTTTGTTTCTTTGATCCCCAAGAAACTGCACCTCCACCAAGGTTGAAGATCCATCCACTTGTGGAAGCATGATCTTCAACATAAGTTACCTAACTGGCATATGTATATCCTTCCAAAATTGAAGGATATCCACTATAGATTAAATTATAGTTAATTGTTCCTTTTAAATATTTTAATACTCTATTAACAGCCTGCCAATGTTCTTTACTTGGATTGCTAGTATACCGACTTAATCTGCCTACAACATATGCTATATCAGGTCTGGTATAGGTCATGGCATACATCAAGCATCTGATTACCTTTGAATAATCTAGTTGTGCCACAGGGCATTCTTTATGTGGTTGTAAACTAACATTTTGATCAAATGAGGTAGAAACAGGTTTGCAATTAAATTGATCAAATTTCTTTAGCACTTTCTCAATATAGTGAGATTGGGATAGACCAATATTTACTCCATCTCTAATGATTTTAATTCCTAAAATCACATCTGCTTCACCTAAATCTTTCATATCAAAACTTTTTGATAAGAAAGTTTTAGTTTTTTCTACCTCATCTAAATTGGTGCCAAAGATTAACATATCATCCACATATAAACAAATCATAACACAATTTCCATTATGAAATTTACTATAAATACACTTGTCAGATTCATTTATTTTGTATCCATTAGAAAGCAAAACTTTATCAAACTTTTGATGCCATTGTTTGGGTGCTTGTTTTAACCCGTATAAAGATTTAGTCAATTTACACACTTTATGTTCTTGCCCTTTGATAACAAATCCTTCAGGTTTGTTTCATATACACCTCTTCATCTAACTCTCCGTTTAGGAAAACAATTTTAACATCCATTTGATGGATTACAAACTTATAGACAGAAGCTAGTGCCAAAAGCACTCTTATGGATGCAATTCTTGCAACAGGTGCATAAGTATCAAAGTAGTCGATACCTTCTTTTTGTGTAAACCCTTTGGCAACAAGTCTAGCTTTGAATTTATCAATGGTACCATCAACTTTCATTTTCTTTTTAAAGATCCATTTACAACCTATTGGTTTGGATTCAGGTGGGAGGTCTACTAATTTCCAAGTTTTATTCCCCATAATTGAGTCCATTTCCTCTTGGATGACTTCTTTCCAAAAGGCAGAGTCTTGAGACTTTATTGCCTCTTCATATGTGTTTGGGTCACTCTCTAAATTGTAGCAAATTGGTCAATAACTGTTAATAGAATCATTTGTACCTTTTACAAGGAACATAAAGAAGTCTTGTCCATAATTTTTCTCTTTTCTGGCTCTTTTACTTCTTCTGAGTTCTGAACATGTCAAAGTATCATTATTAGATACATTATTTTCTAGACTTTGTACACTAGAACGTACAATTTCCTTGGAATGTGGAATTGAGTTAAATCTATTTTCTTGAAAAATTACATCTCTTGACTCAATCACTGTGTTAATAGGATATGAGTCATTAGATTCAACAACCATGAATCTATAGGCCTTGCTATTTACAGCATAGCCCAGAAATACACTTTCAATTCCTCTTTCTCCCAATTTCTTTCTTTTTGGTTCAGGAACCTTAACAATTGCTCTACAGCCCCAAAACTTTTATATAATTAAGATTCAGTTTTCTTTTCTTCCAGAGTTCATATGGGGTTATCTTGCTCCTTTTGTTAGGAACTCTATTTAGCAAATAACATGCAGTTAGCATGGCTTCACCCCAATAACCTTTGGATAAACTGGAATAGGATAACATGACATTCACCATTTCTTCTAATACCCTATTTTTCCTTTCTGCAATTCCATTTTGTTGTGGGGAATATGGTGCAGTTGTTTGATGCACAATACCAGTGGACTCAAAATACTCAGGATGATAGAACTCTCCTCCTCTATCACTTCTAAAACACTTAATAAAAGTTTCATGTTGAAGTTCTACTTGTGCTTTAAATATTTTAAATTTGTCTAAAACTTCATTCTTAGAGTGCATTAAGTAAACACAACAGAATCTCGAGTAATCATCAATAAAAATGACAAAATATTTTTTACCACCAATTGTAGGCCAACCATGTAAATCGTATACATCAGAGTGAATTAAATCTAATACCTTAGAACTTCTTTCAACACTTTTAAAAGGTTGTCTTGTGATTTTAGTTAGCATGCAAGTAGTACATGAATTTGGATTTTTATCAAAAGTTGGAATTAAATTTGATTTCATCATATCATTCAATTTTCTAAAGTTAATATGTCCTAGTCTCATATGCCATAAATCACATGACTCAACAATATAAGTAGAAATCATATTATTATTATAGTTACTAACAACATTACATTTGAACATATTCTCACAAAGGTAACCCTTCCCTACAAACATACCCCCTTTAGAGAGAATAAATTTATCTCCCTCAAATACACATTTGAAACCAAACTTATTAAGTAAAGGTACAGAAATCAAGTTATTCCTAACATCAGGAACATAAAATACATCTTTAAGACTAAGTATTTTTCCAGAAGTTAATTCAATCTCCACAATTCCTTTTCCTTTGACTTGGACAGTTGAGTCATTTCCCATGTACAAAACACTTTCATCTTCTTCATCAATGGTCTTAAATAGTTCTTTGTTTTTGCACACATGACAGATAGCACCAGAGTCTATCCACCAAGATTCAATATCTTCAATCATATTGACTTCAGAAATGACAGCAACAAGATTATCTTTTGTTGCACTTGAATTCTTCTCTTTGTTCTTCCTTTTCAAGAACCTGCACTCATTTGTAAAGTGTCTTGGTTTTCCACAATGATAACAACTTCCCTTTCTTTTCTTTCGTTGTTCATCATTACCATTGTGTTTTTCATGAGATTTATCAAAATCTCGATTTCTTTTCTTAAAAGTTTTGCTTGAATTTCCTTCCTCCATTACATGGATCTTTTCATGAGAAAATTGGTTTTTAGTATCCTCTTGCTTACGGTACTCTTCTTCTAAACGAAGATGATTACCCAATTGTTCAAGAGATACGCCCTCTTTCTTATGTTTCATGGATTTTTTGAAATCTTTCCACGAAGGTGGAAGTTTGTCTATTATGGGGGATACAATAATGGTTTCATCCATGTGCATCTGATGTTGTTTGTAGTTGTTAAGAATACGTTCAATCTCATGCATTTGTTCCATTGCTGATTTATTATCAACCATTTTACAATTATTAAATTGAGAAACAAGAAACTTCTTACTTGTAGTGTCTTCTTGCATGTATCTTGACTCCAATTTCTCCTATAGTTCCTTTGCAAAGATGCTACTTTGATATATATCGAACAATGAGTCAGACATTCCGTTGAGAATATGCCCCATGCATATATAGTCATCATTGTCCCACTTCTGCCTTTCTCTTGTTTCTGCTAATGTTTCCATTTCCTTCTCTAGTGGTCTTGTGGTGTTCAGAACATACACCACCTTCAAAGTTGTAAGAAGGAATTTCATCTTTTTCTGCCAACGGATAAAGTTTCCTCCATCGAATTTCTCCAACTTCACAAAATTAGAAGTCATTTCTTTGAGTGATGCAGCCATTGATTGAAAATAAATTCGAACCTAAAGATTGTTGGATCTGTGTTGGTGACGATTGCTGCAAGACTTTAATCGTGAAGTTGTTGATGAAAAGTATTTGTAGTAAATTTCAAAGCGTGTTCTTACACTAGCCTTTAGGTTCGATTCGCCCCCATCAATCAGCTACAAATGAGATAACCAGTGAATCCTCTTCAGGGTACTTTGGAAAACCTTGATATGATTTGCACTATTACACCAATTGTATCTTTCAATAGTATGTTACAAAATAATGTTTCCTATTCTTCACTCATGCATTAGAGAAGAATAAGATGACTTAGAATATAAGAATGTGTGAGAAAAGTGGATGTCAATCTCTAAATTTTGTGTGTTTTCATTCTGTCCAAAGTGACATTATTTATAGAAAAATAATGTCACTTGAGAAAGAGGTACAATCCTTGGTTCTGCCATTCTGTTTCACAAAAAGATATATCCATATATCGTTCCATTATTGACTGAAGTGTTGCATCGGTCTGGTGGCTGATCAGCGCCTCTATTCGTGCATGACCGGGGTTCGAAACCACCCAATGCGACTTTTCATTTTAAATCAACCATTGTGCCTTTTCAAGGCGGAATTTATTCAAAAAGAAAGTTGAGCGCAGATCGAACTTGAGTCCTTGTTGTGACACACAAAGAACACAACCAACAACAATAACATGTCAATTATAACCAATTATTGATACATATATTACCCAATATTTTGGAAATATCTCACAATTGTCATATCCACTACACCATGGAGCAGGGCAGATTATGCTACAAAAGAAGGACGGTCATTCCTGCAACTTCAACATGGAACATACAAAAGGTTAGCACGGTCACTGTATTGGCAGGGATGAAGCAATCAATCACCAACTTTGTTTAAGAATGTGTTGTCTGTCAACGTAACAAGTATCAGGCTTCCTCTCCAGCTGGCCTACTTCAACCTTTGCCAATCCCTAGTGAAATTTGGGAAGATATAAGTATGGATTTCATAGTGGGATTACCTAAATCTAAAGGATATGATGCGCTCCTGGTCATTGTGGACAGATTGAGTAAATATGGCCATTTTTTGCTCATTAAACATCCCTACTCGGCCAAATTCATTGTTGACATATTTGTCAAAGAAGTGATCTGGTTACATGGTATTCCTCTCTCTATAGTCAGTGACAGAGACCCTACGTTCCTCAGTCACTTTTGGCAGGAACTGTTTAAACAGCAGGGTACAACTCTGAAACTTAGCACGGGTTATCATCCTGAAACTGATGGGCAGACTGAGGTGCTTAATAGAATAGCATTTGGGTTTAATTCAATGCATATTGTAACTGTTGAATTCAATTCGAGTAGAAATGGGCAATTCAAAAACCAGTTTGGTTAGGTTCAATGTAACAAACTGGTGAACTGGTTTAAGAACTTGTTCCGTTCATGGTAAAGTAGAACCGTTTCGGTTCGGTTTTTCCAAAACCAAAAACCAGTTCAGTTGAAGTTCGGTTTTGGGTTGGGTAGCTCTGAGTTAAGGGTTATAAAGGAGTTATGAAGTTAAAAGAATCCAAGTTCAAACCATGATGAATAAGAAAAACTAATATAGCATTTAATATACTAACATTTGCCTATCCAAAAAAAACTTATTTGCTTGTTTTGAATTATGTTTTTTTGTCTTTGTTGTGTGTTTTGATGGATAGGAGTTTGTTTTAATTGTATTTGTATTATTGGGCTTTGAAATGCTGTAGTGGTTATTTATATATTAAGATAGATAGCATAAAATCATAGACTATTAATTAATGGTTTACCTTACCTTTGTGATTACTGATTAGCCACTACTTAACCCTTTCAGCTCTAAAATAAACACTGTCAAGGTTATGAAATTAAATTATTTAACAATTAGTTCACTCTTAAGCATAATCAAACTCTAAATTTCCCAAACTAGATCTCATTTATAGACCAGTTTGCAAAATCAAAACCAGTTTGAAAATTAATGCCAACATAAGAATTTTTATAGTTTTGGTTGCCTCTTATTTTGATGCCCTTTGGGTACCTTGTCACACTAATATCATTTAAAACTTTTTCTTTTTGGTTATTGCCAACAGTGTGTTCAAACCATTACCAGACATTGTCACGTATTTGTTAAAACAATTTTCAAAACCCTGTTAAGATAAAAAAAAAGTTTTGAAACCAAATTTCAATTAAAAACCGGTTTTCATATTAACGATTTTTATTTCATGATACATTAACCAATAAACTAACTGATGAGCATGACACTTAAGATTAACCTATTTTCGAGTCTGATGTTTATGGAAAGGTGACAATGCTGAAGTTTCATTGAAATGAACTGTTCTGGAGGATGTCATCTTAGTAAATTTTATGGCCTTGTAAAAATAAAAGCTAACAATGTATAAGCTTTGTTACAAATACCTTTAGCAATCTTAGCATTTTTTTGTGTTATTCTCGTGCTTGAGGTATTTTTTGCTGCCATAGTGTGGTTGGAGTGATACTTGTTTATTGTTAACTGCCCATAACATGATGCAAGGTCCAAATCACAAAACCTTGTTAGCTTATCATAAATGGATTTATTTACATTTAAATGGGTATTTATCTTTTTTCCGTGTTCCATGACAACTAATTCTGAGATAAGGATGATACTGTTTCATCAAGAAGTCCTGAAAGCATTATTTTGTTCCCATTCATGGTTTATAAACATAGGTTTATGTTTTTTATCTTGAACGAGTGAGAAAGTGTTTTCATTTTCATGTTTTGGCCATTAAAATCAATGTTTTAAAAACCGGACCGGAGTTCAAACCAGCGAGACCTCTAGGTTATGATTCAATTGGTTTGACCGGTTGAACCACGGTCAAATTATTCAATGAACCGTTCAATAAATAAATAATAAAATAATAAAAAAAAATACATGAAATATATTAAAATATTTAGAACTTCATAACTTATAAAGTAAAATTTCATAAAATTTATAACAAATACTCAATATCTATAATAAATGCATTAAAATTCACAATAAATTCAAGTATCAAATTTCATATGTATCAACCCAACAACTACGGATGTCTTGCAGATTAAGTGGAATAAAAGGTTTGAATGAAATAAATGTTTTTTTTGTTAAAGTTGAAGTTAAAAAGATTTTTTTTTTATTTAAATCTAAAAAGCTGATTTGATTTTTCCAAAAATAAAAAAGTGTTTTTAAAAATGAAAGAAAACTAACGTGGCAGAATACAATTGGATAGATGGAGGAGAGTACGAGGTAAAATGAAAGTTCCAAAGTGACCTTTCGGGTAAAATAGAGTGGTGAAAAGAGAATGCATAAAATGAAATCTGATCATTTTAATCAAATGAAGATATTTTCTGAGATTCTTGTTTTTAATTTGAGGGGATTTTCCACATGTAGTAGCATGGTTCCTAGAGTATGTATAAAGACAATAATCTTGACCCCTCATTGTATGAGAATGGTACCGTGAACCCCCCATTTTTACCTCCCACCCCCCATTTTTTGTTAAAGACCATTTTGCCCTTTTTTATTTTGTATAAAACTATGAAAAAAATTTACCATTCTATTTTCACACCCCCACTTTCGAAAATTACAAAAATATTTCTTAATAATCAAAAATTACAAACTTTTGAAATAATAACAAAGTGAGTTTTTTGATATCTTCGAAACTTTTGTTAAATTTGAAACTTTCGAAATGTAATTATCCAGAAATATTTACCAATTTTGAAACTTTTGTAAAATACCAAACTTTCGAAATAATATTTTCTAGGAACATCTGAAACTTTCGAAATTTTGGATGAATGTGAAAGTTCTGAAGTGTAATTTTTCAGAAAGTTTCAAAAGTTTCAAAAAATTCGAAACTTTCGAAAGTTTCAATTTTTTTAAAAAATTACTGATGTATGTTATAATTAAGAATACATTTTAAAAAAATAATTAAATTAATTATTAATTAAATTTATTACTATTTTTGAAATTACATATGAAATTTATTACTATAAATTTATTACTAAAAAATGCATTTCGAAAATTTCAATAAATCTCAAACTTTCGAGTATGGGTTTTGAAACTTTGCAGCAACTCCAAACTTTCGAAACCTAAATCTTTCCAGCAATCTCAAACCTTCGAAACTTCAGATTTAGGGTTTCTGACCACCTAACCCATGGTTTGGCCTGACCCTCACAGGCCTATGGCGGTCGGCTTTTTGGCCTTAAATCCTATGGGTTGGGGCGAGTGGGTGGGCTTTATCATATTGGAAGCTCTAAATGTGTAAAGCCATCACTTCGTCGAGGAGTTTCATTGGGTCTCACTGTTGCAGTTTGCTAAAGCCTGTGTGCTTATTGAATTCCATTTTGAATGTTTGATTTGAATTTCTGAGCAAGAGCCTGCCATTTTGAAACCGTTCTTTGTTAGTTGTTAGGCCTTTCTTGCATTTACCCTCATTTTTCCAATTTCAGCCAGCACATCCAATTTTCCATTGTAGTTTTTAGAACTATTTGCTCTGTGTAGTTCTGAACTCATGGTCATAATCTGAGGGGAGATTTTTGATCCAGTGTGTAGTCCAGTAAAGATACTCAACATGTATGGGAGAAAAGCTTGTCAACTTGTGAAAGAATTCACAAGTGGAGAAAAAGGCCAGCTCACACCATTTAATGTAAGCCCAAGTCTTCATTTTTCAGTTAGACACTCATCGTTATTTTTTAATTGTGAGTTTATGTTGGAACCTGCTTATGTTGTAGAAAATAATTTGTATGATGGCTTTGATTGTTAATCCTACTTTGGCAGGTAAATTTTAGTTTAAGGAAAAGTTGGTACTTTTGTGTAAAACCCAATGATGATGTTTCCAGTCTATACCATGATACCATCATTTTCTAGGATTGCTAATTATTTCTGATATTGTTACTTGTTATCTCGTCACACTTTACTCTTATAAAAATTCATTAATCAATCTTTATATAGTTGTTTATACGTGCTTGCTTTGGTTTGACACTTTTTTCAATGATGTTGTAGAATGACTTGTTTGAACAAGTAGTTTCAGAATGCAGTCAACATCACCTTGAGCTTTAGTCCTTGATAAGGTAATTGTTAAGACGATGTTCAGATATTTTACTAGTGTATCCCTTTTTTCCGTTGGAGTATGATATCTCACGCGGGCATGAATTTTTTTGAATGTGTTCATGTGTCTAGTCGAGCCATATTGCAAAGTTAATTGTGAGGAAATGCAGTGTCTTGCATATTTTATTTAGGAATCCCTTTCCATTGTTGTATGCTTTCCCATACGGGCATGAATGAGTTTAGTGTTGTGTAAACAGGAAGATGCAGGAACAAGGTTTGGATGTCCAAACGGCTAGAAATGCTGATCACTACGGAGCCCTCATCCATCTATTTTCTATAGTCCGAAATAAACGTTGTCTAACAGCCTATGTGTAAGTATCACTTTCAAATGCTATTTACCATCATGTATAGTTTCTATATTTTTGTTCTTTAATTCTGAAGTCTGAACATATATCTAACATACAGGTATAACAGAGCAGAAACTGTACGTAACTTGTTATGGAAGATAGGACCTGTGCTTCCTAAAGAAATTGAAGAGAAGCTTAATCATTGGGATGAAGAGTATTTCAACAAGCACCCTGCAGCATTGAAATCTTATATGTCAAAAGTGTTGGTTGATCTTACTGTGGTAACCTCTCCTCTCCCTCCCTCATCTCTTTCCTTCTCTCTCTCTCTCACACGCACACGTATACCTTCACATAAGATAAAGGTACCGACTTATGTTACAAATACGTGTATCAATTTGTGTCTTCGTGATGTAATCAAACATCGCTCGGTAATTTTAGCTTCGACTGCTTATAATATAAATAATATTTAAAGCAATCACATGGATGCAACTAATCCTTGTGTTCTAACATAGTTGCGTAATTCAATTGATGTTGATGCAACTAAGGAATGTTACGCATCTATGTTGGAAACTTTTATGATTCTAGTTATGTAGATGAGACCATCATGTAGATTTTTTGTGTTGATGCACCGTAATTCAGTCGCTAGACAGATTGAATCTACATAACATCAGCAACTAGAGAAATAGATCAAAAGTCTTGGAGATTGAGAAACATGTATCTTATTGTGTTAAAACTATTATGCTTGGTTGTTTTAATAAGTTGATTAACATGCGAAGTCAGAATTAACTATTGAACAAAATACAGTAATAACCGTGATTTTTTATGCTTCTAGTTCACTGAGTTTATGGTTATAGAATGAACTTGTAAGCTAAGAATAAACTACAATATTGTAAGTGACAAAATATGGTTTTTGATAGGATATGGTGCCACCAAAAGATCCATATATTCAAGTAAGGGTCCTTGAAGACATAAGAGAAGGCATTGTACTTAGTGATGATAAGAATCCCAATTTCGCCCGCCATTCCATGCACTTTCTGAAGCGAACCGATGCATAGAAATATATCTCAAGGGTGATTATCTTTTTTTAAAACAAAATTGAAAAAAGATAAATTATTATTAATAACCTTGATACTTATGACCATTGTACAATTGTTTAAACCTTGTCCCTTGAGGATAGAATGTCTAGCTCAATTATCTTGTTGTAGCTTATAATGGGTGCGTTTGTTTAAAAAAATAGATTTTTTTCATGAAAAAATCTGAAACAAACGCTCTCAATATTACAAAATAGTCTAAAATGTCACCTAACTATTTCTGTCTACAGGGCTTAATGGAGGAACTTACTGGTTGACCCGTTAGTCCTTTACTTGAAAAAAATGTAGATGAAAAGACTGATTTTGAACTTGATATGTTGGATTAATTTTCATATTTAATAACCTTTTTCAACATTTTTGTGTATATTGCTTCAAAAATTTCTTAGTTTGCGCTTTCTTTGTTTTCATAATTAAAAGTTATGTTAATTGAAAAATGTATCCAAATTTTTTTATAAATATAGTTAGAATGCTTTTAATGGAAGTAAAGAAACAATTTACAGAAGGAAAACCTTAAATACAAGTTATGCATGATCTTTTATTAATTTATTTAGAGACAATCTACCATATCAAAATTGATGGTAGAGAAAATTATAAGACGAATAAAAATCTCAAATGGTGTGGATGAAATATGGGAGGGATAGATAAGTTGTACAAAAAGAGAAAAATGACAGCAAAAGAACCGGTAAACAATAAAAAAATAAAAAAAATTGATGTCTATGACAATCTATCTATTATAATATATTAAATCAGAATTCCAACTTTATTGAATAATACGTCGTACACTTATTTGCCACATTATAGCATTTGTGCCAAATTGTTTATATTTTTATTTGGCATCCTTAATATATCTCTATTATTTATCTCACATGTTTGAAGCTTTTTTACTAGTTAATAAATAATTTTTTGACAAAATTATGTTAATAATTGAAATTTACTTTAAATAAAATATTTGAAGTTTCAACAAATAAATACATGGTAATACTAAATTTAATTTGAACATTTAGGTATCCATTAAGTTATTATTTTCTTTTTAATCTTCTTTCACACAAACTTATTTTTTTAGTAAATTAGTAGTTATATCTTACTTTAGATCCAATACGTCCGGGAAACTCTTGAGTGTTCCTCAACAACCAAACTATAACTTAATTCAAATATGTATTTATGGTAATTCATTACATATAAATATATATGTTTTCATTGTAATTCATTATATATAAATACAAATAAAGTATTACTTAAATTGCAATAACAAAAAATTAATAAACTTTCAACAAAAAATTAATAAATTTTCAACGAAAATGTTATGTCTCTAAAGTTAACAGAAAGTTTCATAAAAAGAAAAGACAAATTGAAATTGTAGTATCTCGACACATTTCAAAATTATATATTTTTGAGTTTGAAAAATTGAATGTTTGAAAAATTTGATTTATATGTAAGAAAGAATTAAAGTATTTACAGTTCTTTTTCATTCATTTAAAATTTCATCACACATTTAATATTTTCTATATCAATTTGTAGTTTATGTCGTGTTAAAAAAATGTAGCTTATGTCCTCAAATATTTTTTAAACAAATATTTTCATTTACAAATTTGATATGACCTTCAAACATAACTCATTTCGTGTTTAATCAATTTAATATTAAATGATTCAAATTCATCACGCATCTCACTCAACCATGATAAAATATAGACTTTTAAAATAATTTGATTTTATTATATTTTAAATTTTAATAAAAAAATTTGATCAACGACATTTTACTCTTTAATACAAAAGATTGCAATTTTAATTTTTTTTAATAGTTTGATAAAGTTATGTGATAAATAATTGTAATTGAAGTTTACCTTAAACAAAATGTATCAAGTTTCAACAAATAAATACACACTAATACTAAAATTAATTGAAAAATTCAGTTATCCTAAAAGCTACTATTTTACTTTTAATTTTCCTTCGCTAAAAAGTAATAATGACATATTCAATATCATTATTAATAGCTGAAACATATTTTTTTTCATAAGAAAATATTAGAAAATTAGTGGTTATATTAGTTTTATTAGATTTTGAACTCAAGAAGTTTACCTTACACAAAATGTTTCAAGTTTCAACAAATAAATACACACTAATACTATAATTAATTGAAAAATTCTGTTATCCTTAAAGCTATTATTTTACTTTTAATCTTCCTTCACAAAAAAAAATGATATATTCAATATCAGTATTAATAGCTGAAACATATTTTTTTTATAAGTAAATATTAGTAAATTAATAGTTATATTATTTTTATCAGATTTTAGATTCGAAACCTCCTTCTTAAAACTCTTCGGTGTCCCTCACTTAAATGGAACTAACAAAAAGTAAACGAAATGTTACATAAAAAAAGAACTCTAAAAGTCATTACAGATCTTTGGAGCATCATTGTATGAAGATTTTAATGTAAAATATTATGATTGATTTATCTTTACTACACAAAATGATAAAGTACAAGTTGTTTTTTAAAGTGATTGAGTAGGATACATTTAAGAAATCATACACTTATCATTTCAAAGCAATATCTTTTATTATGTGAATATGATATCCTCCGCACACAATTGCAAAGATTAATCTCTCAAACCAAGTTGGACCAAAATAGACGACAAAACTCTCTCTTAAAATATTTAACATTATTGTATTCTCATAACAAGAAATATATACCATAACACATTTCCATATTTACAATTCAAATAAATTATATAATCATTTTTAGTTTTTTGATGTGTTAATGCTAATATATGTTGGCAAAGAAAAGCTTACAACTTAATTAATTATATTTAAAAAGTGTTATTATAATGATCCAATCTTTTACTATTTAAAAATTAACTTCATTTTAACAATATAAATAAATAGATTTTCGATTTTAGATCATTTTAGTTATTTTCTCCTTCTATTTTTTTGTTATCGATCTTTTTCATTTTATTAATAATATTTTTAGGGTGCCTAAATATTTATAGGTAAATAGAAGTGTTTGAGATGTCAACTAATTACGATGATGTCTTTACACTTTGATATTTGCTTTAAAAAATGTTATTCGATTATGACTCTCTAATTTCAAGTTTACAATACATTTGATTGTATCACATTAAGAAACGATATAACATTATTAGTTATAAATGTTTAAAGATTCTTCAACAAAAATAATTATGGTTAATTCTTCAACTAAAATCGTTGAGGAACAACAATGGTGCAAGTAAACTAAAATTTAAAGTATGTAAATAGATAAATAAAGGATGTTTATGAAAAAAAAAAGTCATTTTCATTTCATGTTGACATATTTAAAATTTTAACATTCTCCTAAATTTTTAAGATTACAAATAATTGTATCGTTAGTTCTACAAAAATTTTATTATATCTTTATTTTATCTATTTTTGTAGTGAAAAATAATTATATATTTTAGTAAAAAATTTATATATACACATATAAAAATATATCAACACCTATTGCGCAACAGACGGGTCTACAATCTAGTTGTTATAATAATTGGCAAATGTTAATCTGTGCTTAGGGGCATTGTTAACAAATAACAAGGAGTCAATAGCCAAATTAGAGAAATTGTTATTCACAATTGTAAACGTTGAGACAAATGTATATATGAAATTGTAAATTATTAGTGAAAATAATTCATTTATAAATTTTTACCGTTGAAATTACGATGTAATATATTAATTAAATATGTTTTTACTCTGTGTTGATCTCATATCAATATTATTTGTTTATAAAATTTAGATATCTTAGAGACTAATTTGTTAGTAATTATAATTGTGCATTGATTAATTAATAAATTGTAGACTATTTTAACTGACATTTTATAATTTTATATATTTATTTGACAATTTACAAAATTCAAAGACAAATTTAATCGACGCTTACCATTAGTTGTCTATTTACTAATTTAACAAGGTGGAAAAAAAATGGAAATTTTTTTTTTATTTAACATTGTTATGAAAAGTTGTACATTTAATGTGTTTGTAAAGAGATATTTTTACATTTTCAGTGAATATTTATTTACTTAGAAGTTAGAATCCTTTATCATGTCTTTATGGATAGGCACTATGTAATATACTATCACTAATATGCCATATGGTGGTCTAATAATGTATAGATAATAAAATTCA
>JBBPBQ010000001.1:5876069-5886154 GCA_037974755.1 Cicer yamashitae | reverse complement strand
AAAAAATATAATGTACCTTAACAACAAGACTAAAACTATATGCATGATAATTTTGTAAAGATTAAAATTGTATGCATGATAATTTTACATGGACTAAAAATTATATTTTTATTTTACAAAAATTAAAATTGAAATGTTGAAATTTTATAAGAACTAAAAATATATTTAACTCTTGATTTTTTAGACACACTCTTTTCCTAAGAATTTGGTTTTTTGTACACATTCTTTTCAAAATTCTAATTTAAAAACACATGAATATTAACACTGATATTTAGATAAAGTTATTTAATTTAAATATTATAAAACTGAAATAAAGGAATTAAAATAAGACATATATATATATATATATATATATATATATATATATATATATATATATATATATATATATATATATATATATAAGTTGTATGGTTTAGATTTATTTAGAGAATTTATTCTCTGAAGCATCAACGCCGCAATTAAACCTTTTGACTAATGGTGTTGGTGGCGGACAAACTGGCCATTAGATTCTTCAACTTTTGACTTTGATGGCAGACTGATTGCCAATTTGTCTTCTGACGTTTTGTTTGCTAGTAATAAGTGGAATATTTCCACGTGTGTGTGACTGATTTGCCCTTTGGGCTCTTCGTTTTTTTTTTTTTTAAGTCCTGTTTTAATGACTATTTTGCCCTTGGGCTTTTCTGATTTTTTATTTTTTATTTTATAAATTTTTTGGGCTAGGCCCAATTACATCATTTTGATATGGTCCGAATTATTTTACAGGTGAGAAGATGCCAAAACAATCATCCTCATTTTCATCCTCCATGGTCATAGAAGCTTCTGAGGATGAGGGCTTTGAGGAATCGGTCTTGCTTTTGAGAAGCTGAGTCATAATTTCAAAGTATTCAGCTTCTGTTTTGGCAGCTGCCAATTGTGTTTGAGCAACGGATTTTTGGGCCATGAACAGGGTTTGTTCAGGTTGTTGCTTCATTAATCCTTGTTTTTGTAACCATGTTGAAACTGCTGGAGCTTTGATGCTTGGTGGAATGGAGAATTTGGTCCACCATCTGACTTTGAATTTTCTGATAAGGACTGTTTGTGCTTCCTTATGTTCATTTTCGAAATACCATGCCAAAACCCATGGTAAGAAGAATTTTGTGGAGAATAACATGAGTGGGTGAAATCTGCGTTCCTTTTCTGAAGGTTTATAATTGGTTTTAAAGAGTTGGAAGCTACTTTGGACTTCCGTGTGGAGGATTTCAGGGATTGAGCCATAGAGTTTCCACCAATGGGCGAACCACTGAGGGATTTTTGATGCTTCCATGGTGAGGTTAAAGAAAATCAGCCAAGTATGACTGTATTTCTTGTTTTGAATTAGGAAAACATTATACCAGGCTTGTTGGTAGTCCCAGTAATTGAATGTTCTGCAGTGTTTGATTGTGGTTTTAAAGTCAATGGGGAATTTTTTTGAGGCGTATAGGTTTGGTCCCCATTCAGAAGGTGGGATGATTTTGTGAATCTTTGCAGTAGAGTAATCCACTGGGCCTTCTTTTGGGTTATCCTGAATTGTTACTGAACCAGTTAATTCAAGAATGGATTTGTAGTATGTTTGAGGTTTTGAGAGATCCCAAGGTTTGAAGAACCAACCTTCTGGGAAAATATTTGAGATGATCAATTGAGGATTTTTATTGAAGTATCCGTCCTCTATTGTCCACACATTTTGGAAATCTTTTTTGATAAAATACTCAGATTTTGGTTTAAAATTTATCAAAGTCTGAGTCTCATTGGGTTTAAATTTCATTAAAGTAAAATCTAATTCCCTTTGAGGAGGTTTTGAAATGGTTTTACAGGATGATTCCTCCTGCGAAGGTTTTGAAATAATTTTATGAGAAGAGAGTTCTTCACTTTCAAGCTTTGGTTGAAATCAAAGTTCCATTGAGAGATTCTCAATCTCTAATTGGAGCTCTCGAAGTTTTACAGCTTTTTGAAAGTTAATGTCATCAGCCATTAGCCCTATCAATTTTGGAAAGTTTTGAGGTGGTACAAGTTGTTGGCTAGAGAGCCATTTTTGAACTTGCTTGTTTTCTTCTTCCTCATCTTCAACTGCTTGTGCCCAAGATTTGATAGGCAATGCTGAAGAGATTGGTTTTGGTTTTAGTGGTTGGTCCTCATTCTTCTTTTTTCTGGGTGGCATAACTTCTAAGTCCTGTTTTGAAGAAATTCTCTGGTTAGAAAATCTGGAATTGAGTTTTGATCTCCTTTAATAAATTCAATGTCAAAATCGAAAATACTGAGGATGGCTTGCCATCTGGCAAAAATTTGTTTTGATGCAATGTTTTGAACATCTTTTTGTAAAACTTCTTTTGCAGATTTGCAATCAATGCGAAGTAAAAATTTTTGATTTAATAAATCGCTTTGAAATTTTGTAATGCACATGACAATGGAAATAATTTCTTTTTTAATGGTGGAATAATTCTTCTGACAATCATTCCAATGTGCAGAAGTATATTGGACAATGCATTCTTTAGAATCTGATTTTTGTTTAAGAATCCCCCCATAGCCTATATCAGAAGCATCTGTTTCAACAATTTTGGGTGCCGAAGGATCTGCTAAGTGTAGGCAAGGAATTTCTTTGACTTGTTTTTTGATGAGTTGGACAGTTCTAGTGTGGACCTCAGACCAAGTGACAGGGTTTTTCTTCAACCTATCATGGAGGGGTTTTGCAACTCTGTTGATATTTGGACAGAAATCTAAGACATAGTTTAAACTTCCTAAGAACCTCTGCAATTGGGTTTTATCTAGAATTTTATCTGGGAATTTATCAGCAAAGAGAAGGGACCTTTCGATAGGGGTTATGGTGCCCTGAGAAATGTAGTGCCCTAAAAATCGGATTTTTGTTTGAAAAAGCGAAAGCTTAGATTTTGAAACAACTAAGCCATTTTTCTTGACAATCATAAAGAAATTTTTTAAGTGTTTAAAATGGTCGTCAATTGTTTGAGAAAAAATTAATACATCATCAATATAGACGATGCAGAATTTTGAAAAAGGATTGAAAATGTCGTTCATAATTCTTTGGAATTCTGAAGGAGCATTTTTTAGTTCGAAAGGCATAACCGTCCATTCGTATTGGCCAAATGGAACAGTGAATGCTGTTTTGTAACGATCTTTTGGCTCAATTTGTATTTGCCAAAACCTTGATTTCATGTCAAATTTTGAAAATACAGACGAAGAGTGAAGTTTTTGCAAAAGATCTTTTTTGTTGGGAATTGGATAACGAATCCATTTTAGAGCTGTGTTTAAAGGTTTATAGTTGATAACCAATCTAGGTGTTCCTCTTTCAATTTCTGAGTTTTTGTTTACATAGAAAGCGGCGCAACTCCGGGGTGATCTGGATTTGGTAATCAAACGTTTTTGTTCTAAATCACGAATTTCATTTTTGCAGTGTTGTTCTAATTCATAATTCATTTGGATAGGCCTTGCTTTGGTTGGGATTTGTTTATCAGAAAAATCACTTTCATATGGCAAATCTACCATATGTTGTTTTTTGTCCCAAAATGCATTCGGCATATCTGAACAAATTTCGTTTTCGATCATTTTCTGCAAATCAGAAATTTTGTTTTGAACAAAAGCTTTTTGCAATTGTTGTTCGATTCTCAGAAAGGAAACATCTTGTTTTAGAAAACATAAATGCTTTTCTTTTCCTTGAATTAAATAGTTTAGTTCATTTTTGTAAACAGAACAAGCCTTTAAAAGGTTTAAATTCTTTGTTCTAGGTTTTGAAATAAAAGGAAAAACAATTTTGGTTTCTTTTGTTTTGTAGGAAATACTATCATGATTGACAGAATAGGGAGTTATCATGTTAATGAAAGGAGTCCCTAAGACGATAGCATAAGATATGTTTTCCAATAAAACAAAAGGGGTTTTGATGGAAATACTACCACTTCTAATGGAAGCTTCAGTTTTGCTAGTTATAATCATATTAGAATTGTTTGCAGCAACAAGCCTTTCATTAGTTTTTTGTTGAAATCTTTGTGGAACAATGCTATGTTTAATACAATTTAAATCTGCACCTGTATCAAAAAGTGCAATCATGTTCATTTTGAAATTGTCAGAAAAAACTAACTCGATTTTGATTAAGTATTTGCGTGTAGTAATAGAACGCAATACACATAAAAAGTCTTCTGGAATATCTTCCAGATTTCGAACGTTGGGTGGTAAAGGAAGAGAGAGATCTTTATCTGGTTCTTCATCTTGTTCAGGGTCAGAAAGGTTCTGGTTATGGATTTGGGAAAGAAGATTCTGTAGAATACTAGAATCAACTTCTTGTTTTTGTTTGAGGGATTTGAGTTCATGCTTGACTAGTTTAATTTCTTCCTAAAGGGATTGGATAGTAGCAGGGGTTTGGATTTTTCTTTTGGTACCTAAGATGTTGGTCAGATCATAGGTAGTTGTGGGAAGGAGTTTTGAAGAAGAGGTTGAAGGCTTGTTTTGTCTAGACTCAAAAGTGTCTAAAAGTTTACCTATTATCTCTTTTTGTAAACTGGTATCACCAACCTGTTTAACAATATCAAGAATTAATTCTTGATCTTTTGTTAACACGTTGATAGATTTTGAACCAGAATCAGAACTGGTGGTTTCGGAGGTTCCTAGTTCATCAAACTGTATGGGTTTTTTATCTTCTGAAGATCTTGTTTCATATTCTGAAATGTTTTCTTCATCAGAGGTTTCTAAAAGGATAGCTTCAATCTTTTGCATTAATTGTTCCTCAATTTGCAATTCATGAAGCCTTTTGATTTTGTTGCAATATCGTGAAATGTGTCCTGTTTGGCCACATTTAAAACAAGTTATTGGCTTAGAGGTTTGGGGTTCAAATTTCTTATGGAAGGGTTTTTTCTTGTGGAAGTTGGGTTTTCTATGGTTATAGGAATACTGAGGTTTAGAATTTCTATAAAAATCTTGTTTGGGAAAAGGTTTTCTGTGAGGTTTCCTAAGTGTTTTGGAACAAGATCCTGCACAATCTTTTGAAGCATTCGTAGTTGGAATTTCAAATTGTTTACAAAAAGAACCTAGTTCTTGTCTAGTTCTTTTCATTTCCCACTTCAAATGTTTCTGAAGTTTTAAATCTTGGCAGACCTTTAATCCTTCTTTTTGGGTGAAGCTAACTAATTCCCCATAGGTTAACTGGCTATAAGGAATTTGGTTTGTCCCAAAAATTTCTTTGATTTTGTTTCGAACCTTTTCTCCTAAAAGGGTAGGGAGTCCTGCAAGGAATTTCTCCTTCCAGAAAGATTGGTTTGAGTCTTCCCTAAGCATTACTCTGGTTAGGAAAGTGTTTTTGTAGTGTTGGAAATCACTCAGTTTTTTACATCTAAGGTTTGAGAGGAGTTCAACATTTTTATCCTTTAGGTGGGACGGGTCTCCAATGAAGTGTAAACTAATCGTGTGGATTAGAGTTGCAACTGCATCAGGTACTGGGTTACCTAATTCGTCTTGGATGGGAATTCCTTCTTCTGTGGTTTGGATTGCACTCAGGATTTCTAAGTGTTGTGCGGAGGTGAGATGGTAATCCCACCGTCCTTTGAGTTGCCCAGAGAATCCTGCTATTAGGAGTTCTGCTATGGCTTTGTCAGGTGTGTTGGTTTGTGTTCTATAGGCATTGGATGCCATGGTCATTTGTTGGAGGAGGCTGAGTATGTTATACTCAGACATACCATCTATGTTCCATTCATAGACAGTACTAGCATTGAATTTTGATTGAGAAAGGACGTTGGGTCTATTCTCAATTCCAAGGTCAGGTGCTGACACCATGGTCAAAGGTTGACCCTTTTGCCAATGGAGTTTACACAGGTTTTGTTTCTCAGTCTCAGAGACTTGTTTTATGGTTGTGATGGTTTTATCTAGAGTGTCTTTGGCAACTAAAGGTGAAGAGGTAGAGGATTGTTCTACTCTACTTAGTTGTTCCCTCAAGGCTTGGGTAAACTCAGACTTACCATCTTTGAAGAGTTTTTGGCTAGTTTTAGAAACCTGGAAAGGTTTGAAGACTGGGTTTTTTAACCTTAACCCTGCTGTCTCATCAGAAGAGACAACTGTAGTCAGTTGGTTTTCTTCCATCTTGGTCAAATGTTTTGCTATGGTGCTAAGATGGGTATTGGTGAAGTTATTCTGAATAATGATATTTTTGATATCTTTATCAGAATTTTCACTTGGGTTCTTGTAAGGTGCTGCCTCTATAACCTGGTCATAATGGGTGATTTTGATCTGTCTTAGGGGAGGATGATCTGATTGGATTTTCCTACCGTTGGCCATTTCCCATTCTGGAGCTTTGTTTCTAACAGTTATAGGGTTTACAGAAGTTTTGTCTTGGATGAAAGGATAAGAAATTTGGTTCTGAGACGCATAAATTTCAAACCAGTCAAAGAAGAAAATACTTGCTTTGTTTTGTTTAACAAATTCATAGAAATCATTTTGGATTTCCTTCCTTTGTTGTAAAAAGTTTTTGAAAAACCAAGTTCTTTTTTCTAAATTTTTTGAAGAATAAAATTCTTTATGAAGAATGGTTTTATCCACTTCAAAATCTTTATCCAGAACATTTAATTCATTAATAACGTTTTCAGTTATCGCAGAAAAAGAAGGTGAAGAAGGTGGAGAAATTTGATGTTCTTCATTTGTGTTCTAAGGTGCTGTATAAATTTGGTGAGGAATATTTGTAGAATAATCGACGTTTTGAAAGGAAGCATTGAGAATGCTCGAACACGAAAAACGTGGCTTAGCAAGTTTAGAGGAACCAGTATCAGAAAATCTGGCACTGGAAGTTCTAATAAAACTTAGTTTCACTTTACCATCACTATATATATATATATATATATATATATAGCATACAATAAAATATACTATATCTACACAACGAAATATAATAGACACATCGATGCCCGTCTTTCTACTATTAAATAAATAGCTATAACTTAAAATGAAAAGATTTTGAAAATTAAGCGATCTATTAAAGATAAAGAAAAATAATAAATTTTTTGACTGTAATTTAATTTTTTGTTGTTGTAAATTTGTTAGAAGTCTTGTGCTATCAACTAAACTTATTAAATAATTGAGTAGTTCTTGTTTTAAATTAATCAATAAGAAAATACAACCATTTGAATTGTAATTGTTAATTTTAACGAATTGTGTTGTTCTTCAATGTATCAGCTTAATGGTAAGAATTAAACATTTACCACGGTTATTGTTAATAATAATTTTCTCTTCTCTAATTTTTATTAATTTATTTCGTTGATTTTGCTCTTTTGTGTTGATTTTGCTTTTTGTGGTGTTTCCTTCAAGGGGAAGGAGATCCGCTAAAAAGATTGCATTTAAACAACTGATACATATAAGCTACAAAGTGTTTTGGTATATATGGCTTTTTGACGGACGCAGAAATATTAGGAGTAATACTTATATTGAATTGACCTTCTATAAGAATGGTACATAATTGTTGTGTAAGTGTCATTAATGATTCTCATGCGATCATATTGAGTAGTCCTTCAAGTTTAAGTCACTACTATCCTTTTATGAAGAGTTGTAGGGTTTAAGACCATTTTTAAATGCATAATGGTGTGTTAGCTTTTGTGACTTGATTATTCCTAGATGGGTGTAAAGCAACATGTGAAGAAGCATGTGAATTGTTTTTATAATTTTTTAATACTTTTGTACTAGTAAATAAAAAGTGCTTTAATATCATGCCACCATATTTTTTTGTCCACATCAACGTACAAAGAATGAATCCATATATCTGAACTTTTATCTATATATACCATACAATTTTTTGAATATCGATCAATTAATTAACACATAGCTCTCATTGTTAGAAATGAAAGAAAGTGTAGCCATGAAAGTACTTGTTATGATATTGTTCATATGTTTTACCTTTCTACCTCCATGTCTTGCTTCGTATCAGTTTTTCAAAATGGTGGAACAATGGCCACCCGCTTTTTGTAGAAGTAACCATTGTCCTACAATACCACAAGGAAGGTTCACAATCCACGGATTGTGGCCTTCTAATCAGACGTCGCTTCAGTCATCTAAATGTGTTACGAAAGATCCGCACCTTCAATCATTCAACAAGACAATGGCGAGTATTGTATATATAAAAATATTGTATTACACTCAAATAGTTACACTCATTCAATAATCTATATGACATTAACTTTTAATCCAACAACAGATTTTGAAAAAATATTATTCAATACAATGTTATTCAATACAATATTCTTTATTATTATTTACTTTTCAATATATAACATTATTTCTTATTTAATCAGGTTAGTACATTAGAAACTCAACTCAATCTCTCTTGGCCAAATTTAAAGGGACAATCAAATGAACTTTTTTGGGCTTATGAGTGGAACATGCATGGAATATGCTCTTCCAACATGTTTAACCAAACTCAATATTTTGAGTTGGCACAAAATATTTGGAGCATATATGACCTTTTCGATATTCTTAAACAAAAAGGTATTTCTCCACGTACTAACGTCCTGTATCCTACAAAAGACATTCGTATGGCCATAACGAATCACATTGTTGTTATTCCTCAAATTCATTGTGTGAAGTTTGAGTTACTTGAAATAAGGATGTGTTTAGATCAATCTAGCATTAAGTACATGTCTTGTCCTACACTCGGCAATTGTAAAAGTAATCTACTATGGCAGCCATGACTTATATATGCTCGCATTGGATAACAAAAATAAATCAATAATAAATACAACAAAAGTTTATTATTACTATTTTAATTACTCCTTTTATTTATGTTTTGTTGTTTTTTTATCTCTAATAAAATAAAATAAAATAAAAAGTTGTTTTTAATTATATTTTCATTTCAATTGCATTGTAATCCATATGTCAAAGTGCTTTGATATATATATATATATATATATATATATATATATATATATATATAATCATTTGTTTAGAGAAAAGAAAATCATTTTCTTTTGTATCTTAATTATCACTTGTTAAAATTTAAAAATTAAATTCTCTAATGTTAATTTTATGTAAAAAGAGACATTTTCATATACATATTGCATTTTCACAATAATATTTGAAAAATTAAGTTGAGGGAATGTGGACGACTATATCCAAAAACATAATTACACATATTTTTTTTTTACTTAATTACAAATATGTTGATGTTTAAGTTAAAATAAAACTGAAAACAATAGGTTAAACACTGTGTTAGGTAATTGTTTTTATCCAACTAATGCCTAAACATAATATTACAAATGGAATTAAAGTAATTTTTTTTCACAAAAAATTAAAGCTATTAAGTAAAATGAATTTGTCCATAAAAAAAGTAAAATGGTGTTGAACTTATGCGTCAAATGACAAACACATCAAAGCTATACTAACCCGTTTTTAAATATAGTATTCTCTTTCTACTAATTAATCATTTCTTTATAAATCTACATCTTTTTCTACAATATATAATAAATGTTACAATAAAATTATGAATTAATTTTCTCCCAAAAAATAAATTAGTAAAACTATTTGATTCTTACAATAATTTTTCAATGCCTTATACCTCTATAAATAAAGGCAATTATGGAATGTGTGGCTTCTCGGCAAAATAGAATTACGTGACATAATCAAATTTGCCTTAAAACCAAGAAACTAGAAAAAAATAAATTTCATGGGTTTTTAATTTTAAAACGTGACACTTGATGATGAATGAATTCTTACTTTCTACAAGGTATTATCTAATTTTGATTTGCAATAAATTCCTATCAATATCAATATAATATATTAAACTAAATCTCCAAAATATTATGCTGACACATCAGATCTTTATATGTCATATAATACTAATTTTGCCACATTATTCAATAGTATGATGTGCCGTCTCTAGAAATCATTCATTTTTATTATCTATTATATTGATTCTTTGTCTATATCTCTATAATTAAAAAAATAAAATAAAAAATATAACTCCCATTACAAACTTGATTTAATTGTTAACTATTTTTTTTAATTCACTGCATATAAATATATCACAATATTTTAATTATATTTTATTAATTAAAATGTAGCAACCATAAATTACCACAAAATATATAAAAACA
>JBBPBQ010000001.1:5854510-5875718 GCA_037974755.1 Cicer yamashitae | reverse complement strand
AACAACAAAGAATATATATTTTTTAAAATAAAAATATTAAATTATTCATTAGATATTTTCAAAGTAATATACAATTTGTGTTCATTTTTATTTTATTAGTGATCGGATACATATTCTATTCCTTTAATACAAAGAAAGTATTTGTCTATATAAATTGTTCATGAAAATAAAAACACTCATTTCAAAATATTAAACTTATAGATTCGACGAAACATTAATCAGAGCATAGTTTCAATTAACGGCAAAAATAATCAAAATCAAGTAGTGATTCCTTATCATTTCCAATATTATTTCGTGTGTTTATCATAAAAAATAATACTTTGAGTTTGTTCATTATATACAGCCTCCAAAAAAAATAATTAAATAAAAATATTTTTGAAAGAAATATGTGATATAACACCTCTAATTAAGAATTAGTTATCGAAAGTTTAAGTGAAAATGAGATATGAAACATAAAATATAAGAAATAATAGTTCATTCAATTAGTCAAAAAAAGAATGAAGAAATAATAGTACTCAAGATAAAAAGTAAAACAAAAATAAAAATAATGATCATATAAAAACCAATGTTTACGAATATATCTCATATCACTTATTGCAAAATATATATTCTATTTTTTATAGGAAGAATGTATTCTATAATGATTGATTGTTTAAAACAGAACAACATGTATCAAAACAATCACTCATCCTTTTTCAATAATATTTTTAAAGTGAAAATCTCTCATTTTATTATAATCTTTTTAATTGCGTATACAAACACTAATTCATCTTTTTTTAATCATATTTTTTAGAGTGAAAATCACTCATTTTATTATAAACTTTCAATTGTTTCTATTCCATGTATTCTTTTGTTATACAACCATTGTTCTTATAAACTAAGAAACTTACAAATATTGAAACCTTTTTTCCAATCAGATTGATACATTTATACACCATAAATATCACCTTCAAACTTTTTTAAAAATGAAAATTTTACAAATTAAATTCGCGCAACGTGCAGATTATATTTTAGTTCCAAATTAATTCTAGAAGCCGCTGTAATTTTATTCCTAACTTTATTGTTTCTCTTTTATTTCTCTAGAGGAAAAACCATCTAACATATATATATGAACACAAGTCATTGTTTTTCTACAAGTCATTTTATCCCTAGCTTCATTGTTTCTCTTTTATTTCTTTCTACAAGTAATTGTTTTTCTTGTAGTGAACACAATGACCAATCTTGTAGATTAAAATCTCATTTTTATCATGTTGATTGCTCACTCCATGCCGACTTCATTTCTAAATCCAACGATCCAAATTTACTTCTATCGTCCCTTCATGTCTCGTCTCGACATCCCTCCGTAGTCCGCCATCCACTGTTCCAAATTTCCTTCTGCCGTCCCTTCACATCTCACCACGATGTCCCTCTGTGGTCCGTCGTGGCCCCAAGTTTCGTCCTGCAGCTCAGTTGCATATCTTAATCGTGTTTCGCGTATAAACACTGCTCCAAAGATACTCCCAAAGTTTGTGTGTTCTCAGAATTGTGGGGCTCAGAGGTTTAGATTCGTTCATTGCCACAACATTATAATTTTTTCTTCCATTTGTCACTGGCCGATCTATATTGTAGCATTTCTTTCTAATCTCCCTTTTTATGTTACTGATTTCTTATATCTATTATCTATCAATATCAATATAATATATTAAAACAAACCCCCAAAATAATATGTTGACATGTGACACTCATTTTGACACATCATTCAATAGTATGATGTGACACCTCTAGAATTCATTCATTTTTTATTCCACATTCTACTAATTCTTTGTTTATATCTCTATAACTAAACAAACAACAATAAAAATATAACTCCCATTACAAACTTGATTTAATTGTTAATTACTTTTTAATTCATTGCATATAAATACATCACAATATTTAAATTACATTTTATTAATTAAAATGTAGCAACCATAAATTACCACAAAATATATAAAAACACAATAATCACATGAAAAATCAATAATCAAACTTATGCACAAACAATCCAATGAAGTTTAAATTAACATAAATAAAAAATATTAAAACACATGCATTTAAATTAGCAAACCTTTGCAAAAAAACCAACAAATAATATTTTTTTTAAAATAAAAATGTTAAATTATACATTAAGTATTTTAAAAGTAATATAAAATTTGTGTTCATTTTTCTTTTTAGTGCTCGGATACATATTTTATTCCTTTAATACAAAGTAAGTATTTGTCTATATAAATTGTTTATGAAAATAAATACATTCATTTCAAAATATTAAACTTATAGATTAGATGAAGTATAAATTAGAGCATAGTTTCAATTAACGGCAAAAATAATCAAAATCAAGTAGTGATTCCTTATCATTCCCAACATTATTTCGTAATTAAGAATTAGTTATCGAAAGTTTAAGTGAATATGAGACATGAAACATAAAAGATAAGAAATAATAGTTCGTTCAATTAGTTAAAAAAAGAATAAAGAAATAATAGTGCTCAAGATAAAAAGTAAAATAAAAATAAAAATAATAATCGTATAAAAACTAATGCTTACAAATATATCTCAAATCAATGATTGTAAAATTTTATTAATTAAAATGTAGCAACCATAAATTACCACAAAATATATAAAAACACAATAATCACATGAAAAATCAATAATCAAACTTATGCACAAACAATCCAATGAAGTTTAAATTAAAATAAATAAAAAATATTAAAACACAAACATTTAAATTAGCAAACATTTGCAAAAAAAACCAACAAAGAATATTTTTTTAAAAATAAAAATGTTAAATTATACATTAAGTATTTTCAAAGTAATATAAAATTTGTGTTCATTTTTCTTTTTATGCTCGGATACATATTTGATTCCTTTAATACAAAGAAAGTATTTGTCTATATAAATTGTTTATGAAAATAAATACATTAATTTCAAAATATTAAACTTATAGATTGGATGAAGTATAAATTAGAGCATAGTTTCAATTAACGGTAAAAATAATCAAAATCAAGTAGTAATTTCTTATCATTCCCAACATTATTTCGTGTTTTTGTCGTAAAAAATAATACTTTGAGTTTATTCATTATATACAGTCTCCAAAAAGGATAATTAAATCAAAATATTTTTGAAAGAAATACGTGACATAACACCTCTATATAAGAATTAGTTATCGAAAGTTTAAGTGAAAATGAGATATGAAACATAAAATATAAGAAATAATATTTCGTTCAATTAGTCAAAAAAAGAATAAAGAAATAATAGTGCTCAAGATAAAAAGTAAAATAAAAATAAAAATAATAATCATATAAAAACCAATTCTTACAAATATATCTCAAATCAATGATGGCAAAATTCATATTCTATTTTGTATCGGAAGAAAATATTCTATAATGATTGAATGTTTAAAATAAAACAAAATGAATACAAACAATCACTCATCTTTTTTTAATAATATTTTTAGATTCAAAATCACTCATTTTATTTAAATTTTTTTTACTTGTGTATACAAACACTAACTCATTTTTTTTAATCATATTATTTAGAATGAAAATCACTCATTTTATTATAAACTTTTCAATTGTTTCTATTCCATTTATTCTTTTGTTATACAACCACTATTCTTATAAACTAAGAAATTTACAAATTTGAAACATTTTTTCCTATTAGATTGATACATTTATACACCATAAATATTACCTTTAAACTTTTTAATAAATTTATACTGAAAGAATATTTTACAAATTACACCCGCGCAACGTGCGGGTTATATTCTAGTTATATATATTAAAATAGACTCCCACATAAACATCATCTAATATTGTGACATTTTATTCAAATATTGCCACCTCAACAAAAAATCCTATGTGGCATATCTAAAAGGTTTTTCCTTCAATTCTCCTTATTGTTCAACTTCCAATTTGCTTTAACACACATATTATTATTATTATTATTATTATTATTATTATTATTATTATTATTATTATTAAGCCACTAATATTATGTATAACTATTAACGTGTCATGAGTTACAAATTAAAGTACAATCAATATATAATTTTTTTTTTACATATACTATTCTACTTCTTCAAACAATCTCTACGATTAGTGCCTTGCAACCCAATTATTTTCAAAGAAGTAGGTATAGTTGGAATTTTTTTTTTAAATAGACTCCCACATAAACATCATCTAATATTGTGTCATTTCATTTAAATATTGTCACCTCAACAAAAAAATTCCATGTGGCACATCTAAAAGGTTTTCCTCTTCAATTCTCCTTATTATTCAACTTCCAATTTGCTTTAACACACATTTTACTATTATTATTATTATTATTATTATTATTATTATTATTATTATTATTACTATTATTATTATTATTATTATTATTGTTATTATTATTATTATTATTATTTAGCATATAATATTATGTATAACTATTAATTTGTTACAAATATACTATTCTACTTCTTCAAACAATCTCTACGATTACTGCCTTGCAACCCAATTATTTTCAAAGAAGTAGATATAGTTGGAAAATTCTTTTTTTTTTTGCACAAATATAGCTTTTGAGTAAGTGGTATTTTGTAACATATTATACCTATTTGCTCAGTTTTCTCAAAACCTTGATTGTTGTTAGTTAGAGTATTGTTTTTGCAGACATATTTGATCTTATCTACGACATGAAAATATATTGGCTCCTCAAAAGACAAAGAAGATTGTCCATATTCAGCTTTATATGAGTGTTATTATTGTGTCTTCGGGAGAAAACTATTTACCATTTATAGATAAAAGAATAATGTTTAATATTTAGATTAAAAAATTATTTGTTGTTTTTTTACGGAGATTTTTTTGTTGTCAAATTTTTTAAAAATACTATCAATTTGAAGTTTCTACATCTGTTTTACTTCTACTCAACCGTACATAAGAGTTGTTTGTGAAAATTCTCAAGTCATGTTGTATAGAAGTCTCATACTCAAAATATTGGAATTTAGATTTGGTATTTATTTGACAGGATTAGAATGAAATGAATACCAAATGACAAAATCATTTTTAAATTTTTCTAACAATATTTTGACTTTAAATTTAGATTTGACAACACAAAAAAAGAGCATGACTAATCTGATTTTGCGGTAGATAATTACATATATTAATATTTATTAAAATAATTTTAAGATTTTTAACACTAAATATAATTTATGAATTTTTTTTGTAGGATGATCTTCACTATAGATTTTTAATACTAAATATATGAATTAATTGCAATTACGTTCTGCAAAACATTTTACATATTCTCAAATGTGTGTTTGTCAACTCTTATATAATAATTACTCAAATAAACTTACTTGAAAAAGTACTCTACACACAAAATGAATAAGTTATATTATTTTTGAAAATTTAAAATCTTATTCACAATATTACTAATATAATAAAGTCTATATATCATGTGCAACGCGCATGTTATATTCTAGTTTCTTATTAATTCGCACACACTCATTCTCTCACTTATTTGCTACAAATAATAAAAGGTGAATGTGAATACACTTTTTGGTTAAATCTCCCACCTATACATTATACAAGCCTTTTTCATTGAAAATCCATCTTAGTAATCAAGATGCCATTTCTTTTAAAAAAAAACCTCTAATTATTGCTGATTTCATTCTTGAATTATATTTATATATAATATATGCCATATGCTATATATGATATGGTTCCATCTTATACGAAATATTTCTAATTGCAAATTGAAAAAAAGAAAACAACAATAACAACATCAGAGCATTACATACTACTCGCACATGTGTTTTCAAAAAGAAATAGAGTGTTCTCACAAATTCATAAAATAATAAAATCCCTCAATTAACATCATTTATATATTTTTGTATCAACTCCTTTTTTATTACCTCCATCTCTATATGTAATGTTTGTTTGTAAATGTCTTTTTTAACAAGACCGTTCAAATTCCAAATACATCAATAAAGTTGTCATAAAAAATAAGCACACGATGTCTCAATTGATTGTGACAATTTTAAAATGATTCATATATTATCACAATTCACTTGCTTCATCAACATAAAAAAAAATTATTCTATTTTTTGAAAAGATTATCATGCTCATGAAGACATGCAAAGCAAATAGTAGAGAAGGTAAATTAGTACATGACTCAATAACAAGTACAATGAATTTGTACTCAAAATGTGTTCGACATATATGGATATACGAAAGACGTAATGGTAGCCACCTGCATGCATGCAACACATCCCTCCTAAGCTTGACAGTTTCACACTATGACCATTAGGCCAACTTGATACCCACAAGGCCACAACTAATAAGGATGGAGTTCAATAAAAATACATAACACCATTTAGTACAACATCATATGATCTTCAAAATTAATCTGCAATCCCACATTAAAAACAATCACAAAAAGATAGTTTGAAGGGAAGTTGGTTTATGCAAATCCTAGAAATAAGAAAAAAAATGGTCTATAGTAGATGGTTTGTGCACATCCTAGATGACATAAGTGTCTTTGACATCACTAAGCCAACAACACACATTAATTTATTTTTTGTAGAAGGAAAACAAAACTGCAATGGAAATTTAAATCAAATATGTGACTTGAGATAGAAAACAATAAATCCCAACAAAATAGACATTTACCAAACAGAATAACAAGCAAACAAAAAACATCTTCAAGTGCACCAAAATAGAGAAACCGGGTGTGAAAAGAAAATCATTAGAAAAATAAGTTGCTATATATCCTTAATTGCCAAGCAAGTCATGTGAAATTAAAACCACCCTTTATACTATTGTCAAGTTTTTCGGCATTAACGTTCTATATTCCGAATCACAATAAAAATAAGATAGAAACTGAATACTGAGTGCATAATTTTGTGAGAAAGAACTAAGATAGATGGTGTATGGTATTTTACACACTCCTATCAAACTCTAATAGTAATACATAAATTGAAATAATTGGATCATTTATTAGTATTTTGTAGCGAACTCACTTGATCCTCGTGCATTTCAAATAACTTGGTCAGTTCATCAAGTAAAATATAAACTTCAAACTATATTATAAAAATCAACAAGAGATCTATTTTTCTCCCAGTAGAGGTAATCATATTTGTGTCTCTGTCGGACACTAAATATGGGTGTATATCTCATTCAAGATTCGAACATTGGTTTAAACAACAATTTAAGTCAATGATTCACGTATTGAAGATTCTTATTTTTCTAAAATTAAAATAGGAACACTTGCGCACACTCCCCCAAGCATTTCATCAAACAAAATACAATCACAGAGAACATTAAATAATTATTGTGAAACAAGATCTGATCATAGTTTACTCAAATAAGAGTAAAATTTAAGGTATAACAAGTTCCCTATTCTAAAGTTTCAAGTCATGCTGAGATGAATGGTCCAACTATCATGTGTAAAGAATCTTATTTATAGTATAGTCTGCTCAAATAAGAGTAAAATTTACAATGAGAGGAGTGTTTGATTATTACTCTAATAATCCTACTAGAAATATATATACCTCATAAACCACCTACTTTACATCAATATTCTATAATATCATATTATTATTTTAACTTAAAACTTTTAAGAGTCAATAATTTAAACAAGTCCTTTGATCTTTTGGTTTCAGATATATGCACACCATGATTGGTACATTTAAAATTCTATTTTTTGTTATTTTATTTTTCAAGTGAGTTTGTAAGCCCAATGAGAAACTAATTATTGATGGAGCTAAATATCACTAGAAGGGGGGTTGAATAGGGATTTTGGCGTTTAAAAATAGTTTCAAGAGTTTATGAGTTTCTGTCCTCTCAGAGAGGATGCGATATGGAAATTTGATTTTTAAACTTTTCAAATGAAAGCAGAGTAAATGCAAGGAAAATATAAAGAGATAGACACACAACTTTTATACTGGTTCACCCAATGATGGCTACGTCCAGTCCTCACACCCTTGTGAGATTTCACTAAAACAATCAGATCAACCTCTCTCCGAGGATGATTACACTTTGTGTATTCTCAAGCTTCACCAAGCTTACAACTGAGTTTCAAACATTTTCAAGTACAACTTACTTGAAAATTACAGAATGATAAGAGTAAGATTGCTTTCTCTTTACTTAAACACTTTCTAAAATGATATTTCAAAGATCTAGTGTATGAGTGTAGAAAGTGTAAAGAGAGGATGGCTATTGCTTATGATAGACTTAAGATTTTGATCTTTTTTCTGCAATGTTGTGGTGTGTTGATGATGAATAGCTTGCTGCCTTTTATAGAGGACTTGTGATGTTCTTTCCATGTGACAAGCTTTTGTGACCGTTTGAATTTAATTCAAAACAAACCATGGTCTTTCATCATATTTACGAAAATGCCATCCAGCTATCCTTGGACCTATGCTGTCCATCCTCAGCCTAGTCATTGGACTTTGGTCTTGTGTAGCCTTTTACTTTTTTCATTCTTCAAGACTTGTGACTTCTATTTTGAGCTTGTTTGCAGTTGCCTTTCTCTATATTGACTTTGCTTTATTTTTCCAATCATCCAAAAATGAAATATAGGGCTGCCCTTAGCTTTTGCACATGGGATGGTGGTTTGCAAACATGTGACTATTTTGAATATCCATACGTTGAACCATCCTTGAACCTAGTACAGTTGGCCTTTTGATTTCTTTTGATCAAATGCTTTATATAATTATTTATTCATGCTGTCTTGACTTCCTTTGATGAATTAAGAACATTATTTCTGCGAGGATGGCTATTCAGCTTGAAGACCCATCCTCTGACCTATCCTCAGCTTTGAACATTTAATGTATTAACCCAGATTTTTCTCCCTTTTGATCTAATTGAGGATTAACCTGTTTTCTTATAATAATTCACTCAAAAGCAAGATTAGTATTAACCACAATCATAATCTTTAAATAATTTTGTTATCATTAAAATCATTTGAGAGATTTTGTCTCAACAATCTCCCTCTTTTTGATGATGACAAAATTCTTTAGATTATGATTTTTAAATATGATGATGTAAAATGTTTATGCTCCCCCTGAATCAAGTGAGTAATTTACTTTTAAATTTTAAGTGCTTTGAAAATTTAAGTGCTAATAATAAAAAAAATTACTCCCCCTGAATGTATGCCAATGATATGAATCTATCAAAATAAAGAAAACCATAATGATATTTCAAACCAGTAATGTTGTAATGGCATAAACGTTAAACATGCATAGTCATTTTAAAACATTAAAACATTTAATCAGCAAAGCAACAAAAAAACATCATAATCAGCAAAACATCAAAAGGACATCATAATCGTTCTCCCCCATAATTATGGCAGCAGCAAAAAGTATAGGAGTGAGGTGGCTACTCAGAAGAGGACGGCTCATCAGAAGAGGACGAAGGGGAGGAAACAGGAACAAAAAACGTAGGCATGGCAGGGAGCTCAGGAAGAGAAACATTAGGATCAGCCGTATTAACGATATGTTTGGTAACCCATTCAAGAATTAGCCCAAATTGGGCAAACGAGTTATGAAAGTGGTCAAAACGACGAATCAGTTTACGCTGATCCTTTCGGATGGTCTTCAGGAGCCTCATATGCTTAGTGAGCTTCCGTTCCTTAGTACGTGGGCCAGGGCCAAAGTCCTTGGGCTGATTATTGACGCCGGTGCTCTTATTCTGCGAACTTCCAGCATTGTCCTTAGAGGGTTGATCATTTGTTGGCGCTAAAAATGAGTCAAGTGAACAGAACCCAGTAGGAACCTCAGGTAGCGGTTGGGGTTGTTCAGGAACAATGTCAACATGAGTTGAAAGAGGAGCAGAAGTGGGAGGTATCAGAATGTCCTCTTGCAAAACAGAAGGAAATTCCTCAGGCAAAGTCTCAGGTGAGAAATGATGATATGTAAGGTTGAGATCAAAGTAAAGTTCTTCACCGTCGTCCATGAAAGTACGAGGACCATTTTTGACAGCATCCTCATGAGGAGGATCATTTGCTAATTGTGGTGGTGACTCTTCAATAGGCATATCAGAATGAGATGGCAGCGGAGGGGATGTTGGTGGAGAAGGAACAACAGTGGAATGAGGCGGAGAAGGAGTGGGTGCAGCTTCCATAATGGTCTCTTGAGGTGGATTGTGAGTGTCCTCAGAAGGAGGTTGATCTGATGGTTGGTCGAGTGGAGCAGCAGTAGAGGAGGAACTTCTTGTTTTCCTTTTCTTTGAGGTGGTCGACTCAGTGGGTGGTGTAGAAGGCTGAAGACGCATCTGTTTGACATTCTTCATGGAGAATGTATTGTTAAATTGCAGAGAAGGTTCATCCTCCAAAGGAACCTTGAAAAACTTGAAAAGTTTGGTTAAGATCATACCATACGGTGCTGACCTACCCAAAATTGCTGCATTTAACATGAAGTTAAAAATGATGTTTCCCAGATGGAGAGAGGAGCCCATGATCAAATGATGAAGGAGAAGAACATCCAACTCAGTCACTTTTTCAAAACTGCCAGCGCGAGGGACAATGCAGTGAACACAAATGTTGTGTAGAATACGACACAGTGTGAGGAGGTTTGAAGCCATGTGGGGTTTAGTGGGTTGGATGAAAATATTGGCCAAAACAGAAGAGCGAGTGATCCTGCACTCAGAGTACCAATTTTCAGAAAAGAAGTAAGCTCCTTCATTACGAATATCAAGGATTTGACATAAGGTGGTTGGAGTGATTTCCATGAGGACACCTTTCAGAATGATGGTGAACCCAAAAATTCCCTTAGACCAGTTTGAATCAGCATAGAATGCCCTTACCAATCGAGGGTATTGAGGCTCATTGATTTTGAGGAATGAGGTCCAGCCCAACTGATCAAAAATTTCTTCAACATTAAAGCCTCCTTCCTTTAAGTCAGCCAAATCAATGATTTTGCCATTCACCACAGATTTGTTGACCCATTTGGATAAGTAATTTGTTTCTTGGTCAGCCGAATCAAAAATCGAATTTGGTCTAGATTTTTGTGAGGGTGAGGACTTTGTTCGTTTTGAAGAGGATTTGGATTTTTTCGAAATTTTTTCGATTTGGACTTTGTTCTTTTTAGTAGGAGTTTTAATTGGTGGTGAACAAGGGGTTGGTTCAGTGGGAAGCGTTTGATGTGAGTCTTCTGATTCCACAAGGTGAACAGTAGAGTCTTGATGAACAGATTTTTTAGATGAGAGAACACCAGAAAGGATTCTTGAGGATCGTCTGGTTGGAGCAGAGGATTGAGTGGAGGATGAGTGTTTGGATGGTTTGGGTGAAATGGAGGGGAGAGAGGTAGTGACAGAGGGTTCAACATTAGATAATGATGTTTGATTTTCAGTGGTGTTAGATGTGTTTTCCTCAAGGTGATCAGACTCTGTACTAGAGTAATGATCCTCAGCATCTACATATTCTGGAGAGATGATTTTTCTTCTAGCAACAAACTTAGTTCTTGCCATGATTTTTGAAAGAGAAAATTAATTCTGGGTTTAGAGAAAATGGGATGAAGGACAACGAGGAGAGTGAAGAAGATAGTGTTATGGAGGATGCTGATGGAAGATAAAAGAAAAGAAAAAAACCGTTGGAGAGAGAAGGAAAAAAATAATGATGCAGTTTGCCTGGGAGGATGTAACGTGATTGATTGGACAAGGCGTGCAGGGGGGCGTGTGAAGCACGCGTGTTGGAAACGGCAGTTTCAGCCGTTGTAGCATTAAATGCTAGCGCGAATCAAGAAAACGGCGCCACATGGACGGCCCAATGAGAAAGGTAGCGCGTGCACGCAAGGTCTGGGGCAATTAAAAGCAGAAACACCAAAATGGACTCTGTGTCCTCTGGGTTTTTTCCATCCTCTAAACTCTAGGCCTATTTTCCCTCTTAAAATCAGATTTGATCTTTCACAAAGAATAAAAAATAAAATAATAGAACAAACAAAAACAATAAAATAAAAATAGAAATGATATAATGGATAAAACAATTAATCAATTAATTTTTAAAAAATCAATGATGGAGAGTTTTTTCAAAATATTTTTAAACCGATCCTCTTGGAGAGGTTTCGTAAAAATGTCTGCCAATTGATTTTCAGTGTCAATGAAAATTAATTCAATGTCACCTTTTTGAACATGATCTCTTATAAAATGGTGTTTAATTTCAATGTGCTTAGATCTAGAATGCTGAATTGGATTTTTTGAAAGATTTATAGCACTTATATTATCACAGAGGATGGGAATATTTGCGTACCTTAGAGAATAGTCCTCTAGTTGGTTCTTGATCCACAGTAGTTGGGAGCAACATTGTGCAGCTGATACATATTCAGCCTCTGTAGTTGATAGAGCAATGGTACATTGTTTTTTGCATGACCAACTTATTAGAGATTTACCAAGAAATTAGCATCCTCCACTTGTGCTCTTCCTTTCAACTTTGTCTCCCGCATAGTCAGCATCACAATAAGCTATGAGGTCAAGATTTGAACATTTCTCATACCAGATTCCCAGATTAATTGTGCCAACAAGATATCTTAAAATCCTCTTAACTGCTGTAAGATGAGATTCTTTGGGAGAGGATTGAAACCTTGCACAAAGACCCACAGCAAAAACTATGTCCGGTCTACTAGCTGTTAAGTATAATAAGGATCCAATCATCCCTCTATACTCTTTCTCAGAAATTAGAGTTCCTTCATCATCTTTGTGAAGCATGGAGGATGGGTGCATAGGAGTTCCCATACTCTTGGCTGAACTCATGTTGTATTTGTTGAGAAGATCTTTAGTGTATTTTTCTTGTGAGATGAAGATGCCGTTTTTCAATTGCTTGATTTGTAATCCAAGAAAGAATTTTAATTCTCCCATCATGCTCATTTCGAATTCACTTTGCATGAGGTTGGCAAAATCTTCACACATCTTTTCGTTTGTAGACCCAAAGATTATATCATCAACATAAATTTGCACAATTAATAAATCCTTTTCAATAGTTTTCTTGAAGAGTGTTGTATCTATCTATCCTCTTAAGAAACCATTGTCTTTTAAAAATGAGCTTAACCTCTCATACCAAGCTCGAGGAGCTTGCTTTAAACCGTAAAGAGCTTTTGAGAGTTTATAAACATGATTGGGCTTCTTTTCATCCACAAATCCAGGAGGTTGTTTGACATACACCTCCTCATTTAGAAAACCATTTAAAAAAGCACTTTTGACATCCATTTGGTATAGTTTGATACCTTTATGGGTGGCATATGCTAGGAGGATTCGTATAGCTTCAAGTCTTGCAACCGGTGCAAATGTTTCATCATAGTCAATTCCCTCTTGTTGATTGTATCCTTGAGCAACTAGCATTGCTTTGTTTCTTATTACCTCTCCATCCTCATTCAGTTTGTTTATGAAAATCCATTTTGTTCCAATGATGGATTTTTCAAGTGGAAGAGGTACAAGGTTCCATACCTTGTTTCTTTCAAACTGTGAGAGTTCTTCCATCATAGCTTCAACTCATGATTTATCAGTAATAGCTTGATCAATATTTTTGGGTTCAATTTGTCAAATCATGCCCATGGCAGCTGCATTTCCTCGTAGAGACTGTCTGGTTCTTACCCCATCAGCCGTGTCTCCAATAATCAGATCTGGAGGATGATAAGTGACTGTCTTCCATCCTCGTGGAGGTTGCTGAGAGGATGGATCAGATTCATCCTCTTCGTTTGGACTGGGTGCTTTGGAGGATGAAGGTTCATCTTCCTCAGATTTATCAATTTTTTCTAAGCACAAGTCATCAAACTCATCAAAAATAACATGCATGGATTCCTCCACAGTTTGAGTCCTAAGATTATATATTCTATAACCTTTAGACGAAGTGGAGTATCCTAAAAACAATCCTTTGTCAGATTTTGAATCAAACTTTCCTAAATTTTCTTTATTATTTAGGATGTAACAATAACACCCAAATATATGAAAATATGAGATGTTTGGTTTTCTTCCTTTCCATAATTCATATGGAGTTTTGTTTAAAATCTTTCTAATGGATACACGATTTAAAACATAACAAGCGGTATTAATAGCTTCAGCCCAAAAATATTTTTCAATGTTGGCTTCATTCAAGATAGTTCTAGCCATTTCTTGCAAAGTTCTATTTTTCCTCTCAACAACTCCATTTTGTTGAGGGGTTCTTGGGCAAGAAAAATTGTGAGAAATACCATTTTCATCAAAAAGATTTTTGAAAGATTCATTTTCAAATTCACCTCCATGGTCACTTCTTACGGAGATAATTTTTGATCCCTTTTCATTTTGGATCTTTTTACAAAAATAATGAAAAGCCTCAAAGGCATCATTTTTATGTTTTAAAAATAAGACCCAAGTAAAATGTGAAAAGTCATCAACAATTACAAATCCGTACCTTTTTCCACTAAGGCTAGGAGTTTTAATAGGACCAAAAAGATCAATATGAAGTAGCTCAAGAGGATGGTTTGTGGAAACAACATTTTTAGAATGAAAGCTACTTTTAACTTGTTTTCCTTTGGCACAAGCTTCACAAATTTTGTCCTTTTCAAAATTAATTTTTGGAAGGCCTTTGACTAGTTCTAATTTAGACAATTTAGAAATAGTGTTTAAACTTGTATGACCAGCTCGTTTGTGCCATACCCATTTATCCTTTTCAATGGATACAAAACAAGATTCAGTAGGCAATTCATCAAGATATAGCTCATATAAATTATTTTTTCTAAAACCGGAAAAGAAAACTCTACCCGAGGATGAGTGTTTAACCTTGCATAGATTGGGTTTAAAAATAACTTCAAAACCACTATCACAAAGTTGGCTAATGCTAAGCAAGTTATGTTTTAAACCATCTACATATTGAACATTTTCAATTTTGGCAGAATTTTTATTACCAATGATACCGGTACCTTTTATTTGAGCTTTATCATTATTTCCGAATGTGACCGATCCTCCATCCTTTATTTCCAATGAAATAAAGCAATGCCTATCCCCTGTCATATGCCTTGAGCAGCCACTGTCCAAGAACCAAGGCTTTTTTTTGTTGATCAGAGGATGTACCTGAGTTTGAGTTTAATAGTGACTTAGGTACCCATATAGAGGTGGGTCCTTGTTGGTTAGTTCGTCCTCTTGTGAGGAATTTTCTTTTGTGATAACAAATAGAATCATGATGCCCATGTTTACCACAGAATGAACATCCTTTCTTAATGTTATCTGCCCTTTTCTTTGCATAACATCTTTTGAAAGTATGTCCAAGTTTTTTACAAAAGGTGCATCTTGGCCTATCCTCTAGTTTCTTTGGAATAAAAAATTTTTCATAGAGATTTTGTTTTTGAGAACTTTTAAATCCAATACCAGCTTTGTCAAAGATTCCAGATTGTGATCCCATAATCTTTTGAAAAGTATCAGTGGATTTAACAAAGTTGGTAAGATCATTTTTGAGTTCTTCAACCTCTATTTTCAAAATTTCCTTCTCTGCATCCTCTTCTGGAGGATGAGTTTTGACATTTCTTTTGTTTACAATAGATAGTTGTTCAGATAACTTCTCATGAGATAACTGCAAGTCTAGAATAGTTTGTTCATATTTTTTATTCTTAGCTTGAAGTTCCTCATTTAACTTCTTTATTTTATAAATTTGGTTTTTAAGAAAACCACATTTATGAGACAAAGTGTTTGAGTCATTCAAAAGATTGTCAAATTCAATTTCTAATTGTTCACAATTAGGACAAAGTTCAGATATGATTACCTTTTTAGTTTCTGAGTTCGTCATAAGACAGAGGTTGGCCTCTTCTTCCTTTTCTTGTTCCGAGGATGAGTCATCACTATCATCCCACGTGATCATCATTGATTTGTTTTTGTAGGGAAATCTTCTTGAGTTCTTTTTGTTCAGAGGACACTCAGTTTTGTAGTGACCCAGCTTGTTGCATCCAAAGCAAGTAGTCTGACTTTTGTCAGTTTTTTCTTTTTGAGGAGATCTTTTACCCCGTCCACTACGATTTATCATCCTCTGGATTCTTCTGGAAATTAGAGCAAGTTCATCCTCTTCCTCAGATAGAGGATAGTCTGTACTTTCTTTCTTTGTAGCTTCTTCAGCTCTTTTGGAAGATGAGCTTTCTGTTTAGCTTGATTTTAGAGCTATCATTTTTCCCTTTTTGCTTGGTTTGTCAGCCAGCAACAAAGGTTCATGAGCTCTTAGAGTTCCAACCAGGTCCTCTAATTTCATGTTTGCCAAGTCTCTTGCTTCGGTGATGGCAGCCACCATTGGCCTCCATTCTTTTGGTAAACTCCTCAAGATTTTTCTTATCCTCTCTTGAACAGAATAAACCTTTCCAAAAGATCTCAAGCTGTTAAGTATGATTGTCAGCCTTGAGAACATTTCATCAATCGTTTCATCCTCCTTCATCTCAAATAACTCGAATTCTCTAACTCCCATGTCAATCCTTGATTCCTTTACGTGGCTTGATCCTTCATGATGAATCTTTAGAGTGTCCCAAAGTTCCTTGGCGCTTTTGCATTCTTCAACTCTATCGTATTCTTCCCTGCTCAAAGCACACGTTAGAAATAAATGAGCTTTAGAGTTTAGGAGTACCTTAGCATTTTCATCAGCCGTCCACTATGCTTGAGGTTTCTCGTCGGAGGTTGCATCTGTGTTGTTGATTCTGATGACATGATCCCCGTTCTCAACTACAGACCACATGCTGTTATCTTGTGATATGAGAAACAATCTCATCTTACCTTTCCAGTGGTAGTAATCTGTACCATCAAAGTAGGGAGGTCTGGTGGAGGATCCTCCTTCATGAATATACTTAGCTTTTGACATTTTTCTTTGGATCTTTTTCTCTTACACGGTTAGATGTAATATTTCTAGAGAACCTTGCTCTGATGCCAATTGATGGAGCTAAATATCACTAGAAGGGGGGTTGAATAGGGATTTTGGCGTTTAAAAATAGTTTCAAGAGTTTATGAGTTTCTGTCCTCTCAGTGAGGATGCGATCTGGAAATTTGATTTTTAAACTTTTCAAATGAAAGCAGAGTAAATGCAAGGAAAATATAAAGAGATAGACACACAACTTTTATACTGGTTCACCCAATGATGGCTACGTCCAGTCCTCACACCCTTGTGAGATTTCACTAAAACAATCAGATCAACCTCTCTCCGAGGATGATTACACTTTGTGTATTCTCAAGCTTCACCAAGCTTACAACTGAGTTTCAAATATTTTCAAGTACAACTTACTTGAAAATTACAGAATGATAAGAGTATGATTGCTTTCTCTTTACTTAAACACTTTCTAAAATGATATTTCAAAGATCTAGTGTATGAGTGTAGAAAGTGTAAAGAGAGGATGGCTATTGCTTATGATAGACTTAAGATTTTGATCTTTTTTCTGCAATGTTGTGGTGTGTTGATGATGAATAGCTTGCTGCCTTTTATAGAGGACTTGTGATGTTCTTTCCATGTGACAAGCTTTTGTGACCGTTTGAATTTAATTCAAAATAAACCATGGTCTTTCATCATATTTACGAAAATGCCATCCAGCTATCCTTAGACCTATGCTGTCCATCCTCAGCCTAGTCATTGGACTTTGGTCTTGTGTAGCCTTTTACTTTTTTCATTCTTCAAGACTTGTGACTTCTATTTTGAGCTTGTTTGCAGTTGCCTTTCTCTATATTGACTTTGCTTTATTTTTCCAATCATCCAAGAATGAAATATAGGGCTGCCCTTAGCTTTTGCACATGGGATGGTGGTTTGCAAACATGTGACTATTTTGAATATCCATACGTTGAACCATCCTTGAACCTAGTACAGCTGGCCTTTTGATTTCTTTTGATCAAATGCTTTATATAATTATTTATTCATGCTGTCTTGACTTCCTTTGATGAATTAAGAACATTATTTCCGCGAGGATGGCTATTCAGCTTGAAGACCCATCCTCTGACCTATCCTCAGCTTTGAACATTTAATGTATTAACCCAGATTTTTCTCCCTTTTGATCTAATTGAGGATTAACCTGTTTTCTTATAATAATTCACTCAAAAGCACAAATTAGTATTAACCACAATCATAATCTTTAAATAATTTTGTTATCATTAAAATCATTTGAGAGATTTTGTCTCAACAATTATTAATTCCTCCAATTGGAAAAAGGTTTTCCTTGTAAATTCCTGTTTGACAATCAGCTCTCGTTCCATTAACACCAATTTCATCAATTATATGAGTTCTTAAATCAATCCAAACTAGCTCATCATCATATTTTTTGAAGCAAATGTTGCCCTTTTTCCCAACTCCAATGGGACATTCAATGAAAGGTATGGGCCCAACAATGAATAGTTTAATCCATGATTTATCCACGCCAAGTTCACCCAAAGTTGAAATATGAAAGGTAGTTGTATCGGGACAATTTGAGATCAAAGAAATTGACTCATTTAACACCACCAAGTGTCTCGCCATCTTTCCAAGTTTACAACCTTCATACATGTCTAACGATGCAGGTGTTGTAACCAACGCCTCGTTGATCAAGTCAAACGATACCAAATATTCTTCAAAACATGAATATCTTCTACACCACCAATGACACATTCCATTGATGTGCACTCCGGTACCACGAGAGAATTCATCATTATGGATATAAGGCACATCGATATCAAGTATCCTCCAAGAGTTACTACTAAAACTATAAATCTCCAACACAGGGTCAAACGATCTATCTTATAATGGCACATCTACTTCTTCGTCAGTGGTTGGGAGAAATGTTATATATCGAATGACTTTATAGTCTTCTCTAATATGGTCATAACCAAATCCAAGAAACCCAAAAAAAGGGCTCCGGTAAGGTGGTACACACTCTTCAGGGCTACGAGGAATGACAAAGAATTCGGAAGTAGTCGGGTTCCATAATACAATTCGGAGGTTTAATGGATCTTCTCGACAAAGACAAATAATACCATTAATACTGTTGAAACCTAAAATAAAAATACCATAACCAAAATCGTCAATTGAAAATGGCAAATCTAACTTGATCTTATTATCAAACCGCTCACTTTCACCAGAGAGGAAATAGAATGACCAATGGGGATGTGAATCATGTTTCTCAGGCGGTTCAACGTCTTGCACTAGGAGAAAGGTATTGCCGTAATCAGAATCGTTATTATTAGATAAGAAATGATTGCGGAACATTTTCATGAAATTATGATTTTCAAATAAAGTTGACCATGATTTGTTTACGCATTCAAAACGCTTCATAGATTTGAGAGGTAGTTTTGATAGAATGGAGAAAGCAAGATCATCATGAATATGATTAAGTTTGTTTCTTACCTTTAACTCTTCATTCGTCATAGCTACAAGTTTCTCCATCTTCAACTCCAACAAGAACGAGGTTTGGTTGCGATCTAAAAAATACTCAAAGTAAGCAAACCCAACAAAATTAGAGATTTGTTAGCGAAACACATGCATAGCCCACCAATATGAAAAGGGTTTTTCCTCATATTTTTTTACAATAACTAGCCATGTATTTTATTTTATAGGAAAAGCAACATAAAATAATTAATATGTTTTTTTTAAACAAATATTTTTTTTGTCTTTATATTTTTAAATATTTGTTTTGGTCATTTATCTTTATTTAATTTTTTTTTGTAAGTGGTGAACTTTAATCTTTGTCACAATCACAATAAAATTATAACAATTGGTCATTGGGATCATTTTCGGCCAATATATCCTTGATAATATCCTTAAAAAATATCATTTAACCTAATAATAGGTTTGCACTTGAAAAAAGTCATCTTGCATGTTTTGAAACATATGTAAACTCTTTGTAATGAAGGACATTTATCAATGTTCTATGTATATGCATCTCCTCCGTGTTAGTTTTGCACATTTAACTTTATAAATGTTCCAAAATTAGACATCAACGATTTATGGCAATAACATACTACTATTTGAAAGAGTTATGGTGAAAATGATTAAATTTCATCACTTATATAAAATAAATGATAAAAATAAATAAAAAGAGATACAAAATCAAAACAAATAATTAATAAAAAATAAAGGATAAATAAAATATTTAAACCTAATTAATAAATATTATAGCAGTTTTTTTGTTGTTGAAAATTACAGATTATGTTTTTACTTATTAGATAAGTAATTCCAAAGTTATTTTATAAATTATTAAACATTGTAAAATATTACTTTGGCACATAATTTTTTTTAAAAATAATTTTGTCTTTTTATATTATTTTCTCATCATTCAACACAAATATCTTTGGATCAAATCACAAACGATTATTTTTTTTTCTGCGTTTCCTCAATTTTTTTTGCATATTTTATCCACTATCCAATTTATTCTATTTCAATTCAGTTTTTACCTTCTTTAATTTTTTTTGAAGTTGTTATTATACAAATGGATCACTAAAAAGACTATTAGAGAGTCCAAACTATATATGAAATACATATTTGTCATTAACTGATTAACTAAGTCATATATTATATATCTATAAAAATTATGTTCAGCACTTTTACATTCTTACTAATTTCGACACCTCACTTTTTAATAGGATAATATTATCTTTTATGTTTCATAGTTTTGTTCATTTTCTCCATTCTCTCACTTATCATATCTCAATTAACTTTTTATCCTCTTTTTTACAAATTATTTTTCTGCGAACGAGATACTCTAATAGACTATTGGAGGATAGAGAACAAATACGAAATAAAGCTGTTATTGGTTAAAATTAATATTTTTGGTGAAGAAATTAATATTTAAAAATAAATATATTTTACATCTCAATGAGAATAATTATAATATATTAATGATAATTTATTGTTCTTTAATTTTATTACGTTATTTTTCTACAACTGAGTCACTAAAGATATCGTTGAAGTATACAAATCTTACATGGGAAAACTATTTTTCTCTAGTAAATTACTTAAAGTTAATGATTTTCAATATCTCCGACATAAAAATAAAAATAAAATACATAATACACAAACTATAATTTTTTACTCTTTAATTTTTAAACAAAATGTTTTTTTGCACATTGGTCACTAAAAAAGCTGTTGGAGTATAAAGTTTATACACAAGATTTTTTTTGTCATTAATGAATAAGTTAAAATTAATATTTATTTTTAATATCTTTTAAATAAAATGAGAATTATAATTTATTATTCAAAGCACATATGTGATAAATATTTGTCTTTAATCAATTAGTTAAGAATGTAATATTAAACGGTAGTTATGATA